>WNGS01005158.1:0-20740 GCA_020271785.1 Procambarus virginalis | reverse complement strand
CTCCATTCCTTCTCAGTTCCTCTCTACCTCCTCTCCGGTCTCAGGCCGCCCGCTACATTCCTCCTGGTCAGTAAACCCTTATTAAAGCAATTTGGGATTGTTTAGGATCTCAGAACCTCTGATTATCGGAATCTGAGGATTATCGGAATTCAGAAAATGAATAAGATTTTAATGGAATGTGCGATGCTAAGTGTTTACATGAGATGCAGTGTCATGTTCCTACATGGGGGATGAAGATGTGGTTCACTGAAATGAGCAATTGTTAAGTGTTCTCTGAAGTACCAGTATTCTGATGAGATGAAGCCATGTGATAAGTGTCTACGAGTGAGCACTCCAGTTATAGAGATGGGACTCCGTTTTACATGGAGGAGCAATGTGAAGTCCCAAAGATGATATACTCCAGTGTTTCTCGATAGAGGCTCATGGTTACAGGGGATGAAGCCAATGTCTGTAATAGATAAAGTCTAGGGTTTCCTTCGGAGATACCAACCGGTTCTATGGAAGATGAAGCCAATGCTACAGTGCTTCCTACATGGAAGATGAAGCCAATCATGCCTGCATAAGATCAATGCTGGGTTTCCTACATGGAAGATGAGCCAGCAGTGTTCTGCAAAATGAGCCAAGCTGTTTCCTACATGGAAGATGAAGCCAATGTTGAAGTATTTCCTACATAGAAGATGAACGCCAATGATCTAGGGTTTCCTACATGGAAGATGAAGCCAATGTTGCTCCAGTGTTTCCTAGCATGGAAGAAGAAGCCAATGTCCTAGGTTTCTAATGGAAGATGAAGCCAATGTTGATTAAGTGTTTCCTACGATGGATGAGTGAAGCCAATGTCCAGTGTTTCTACATGGAAGATGAAGCCAATGTTGATAAGTGTTCCATACGATGAGAAGATGAAGCCAATGTCCAAGGATTTCCTACATGGAAGATGAAGCCAATGTTGACAGTGTTTCCGACATGAAGAGATGAAGCCAATGATCTAGGGTTTCCTACATGGAAGATGAAGCCAATGCTCCAGAGTGTCCTACATGGAAGATGAACCAATGTGACATGTAGCTTCCTACATGGAAGATGATCCAGTTCTGCGAAGCAATGATCTAGGGTTTCCTACACCGAAGTTGAAGCCAATGCTCCAGTGTTCCTACATGGAAGATGAAGCTATGACCAGTGTTTCCTACATGGAAGATGAAGCCAATGCTCCAGTGTTTCTTCTGAAAACAATGATCTAAGTTTACAGGAAGATGAAGCCAATGTCCAGTGTTTCCTGACATGGAAGATGAAGCCAATGATCTAGAGGTTTCCTACATGGAAGATGAAGCCAATGATCTCAGGTTTCCGAATAGCCAATGTGAATGTAAATAGAAAGCCAATGTTGAAGTGTTTCCTACATGGAAGATGAAGCCAATGTCCAGTGTTTCTACATGGAAGATGAAGCGCAATGACTAGCAGTGCTCCTACGATGGAAGATGAAGCCAATGTTCGAGTGTTCAACATGGAAGTTGAAGCCAATGTTGAAGTGTTTCAACATGGAAGATGAAGCCAATGTGACAGTGCTTCTAACATGGAAGATGAAGCCAATGCTCCAGTGTTTCCTACGTAGAATGATGAAGCAATGACTAGCCACATGGATTGAAGCATGTTTAGGTTCTACATGGAAGATGAAGCCAATGCTCCAGTGTTTCCTACGTGGAAGATGAAACCAATGATATAGTGTTTCCTACATGGAAGGGGAACAGAGAGAAATAACAGAGAAGGAATGGAGGGGGAACAAGGAATGGAGGGGGAACAGATAGAGATAAAAGGGAAAGAATGGAGAGGGAACAGAAAGAGATTAAAGGGAAAGAATGGAGGGGGAACAGAGAGAGAAAATATAAGGAACGTAAGTAAATAAAGAGGAAACAGAGATGGAACAAAGAGATAACAATGAGGAAACAGAGAGAGAGAACAAAGAAGGAATAAAGATAGAAGAAAGTGGGAATAAAGTTAGAACAGAGAAGGTATAAAGAGAGGAACACAGAGAGAATGGAAAGGGAACAGACAAAGACTGAATAGAAACAAAATAGAAAGAGAATACGAACGAAACAGAGTGAGAGAAAACAAAGATATAACAGATAGGGAATAAAGATTAACAGTGAGAGAGAACAAAAAGAGATTAGAGATGGAATAAGGAATAAACAGAGAGGGAACAAATAGAAAACAGAGATGGAATAAGGAATAAACAGATAGAACAAAGACAGAACAGAGAAAGAACTGAAACAAAGAGGAAAGCAAACAGCGAAGAACCAAAATATCTTAAAATTTTTAATTTTATGGAATAGCAAATATTTTTTTATGATAACTTCCATCAAATGACAGCATTTTCAGGCCATAATAAACATCATTGGGTATTCGTCATATTATAAAAAATCAAAGGATATGAAATTGGTTTTCTCCGCTCATCTTAATAAGCCAGAAGTAGCATTTGATTCCTCACAAACAGGTCTCGAATTTATCAGAAAAAAGGCACATTGAACAAGAGGGATATTGTTGTGTTGAACAGGGCCACAGTGTTCCTGAGTTAACATGTCTTGTTTCTGTGCTTGTTGCGAGAACATTGTGTGGATTGGAGGTGTGGAAGGTGTTGATCTTGATATGTGATGACTTGCTAACCTGTGCGTATAGGTGGATACTGTTTAGTTCAGAGAAAAAGACCTTAAATGTTCACACACACACACAAACACATATATGAAGTATGAAGAAAAAGTGCTTAAACTAGAAGAAGGCAATGGAGCTCTAAGGAGTAAGCTTTGCACTCTGAAAGGGAGTATTCTTCAGCAAGGTAAGATTATTACTGCATTAACGGACAAGGTAACAAATCAGAAGGAGCAGATCGAAGAATTAATGGAAGAAAATTAGGTGTGGGAAGTGAAGTGTGGTGACATTGAAGTAATAAACAAGAAAATAGACTCATATGGTGAACAACTCCAAGGGAGCCGAGGGCTGACATAGAGTCAGGCAAGGATCTCCAACTGGAGACTTCACTGAAAACTCACATAGAGGAGGTTAATAAAGAACTAGAAAAGAATAGAGTAGAAATAAAAAGAGACATATGCCCAAGTTGTAAAAGAAAAAGAGACAATCAAGGAAGTGTGTTTGGAAGTCAAAACCAGAAATGACAAACAAGAAGCAGATCTTAGGCAAGCAATCAGGAAAGAAGTGGTAACCAACAGTAAACTAGTACAAAACACTGTAAATAGAAGTAAGTCCATAATAGTTTTTGGATGTGTAGAGAAGGAAATTCCATCTAGGGTGGACCGAACAGCAGAAGATATGAAAATCATAGAAAAAATAGTAGGAATAGGAGAAGGCATAAATTCAAAGGAGCATGTCAGGGATTTTAGAAGGATAGGAAAATATGAGAAAGATAAGAACCGCCCCTTAAGGGTGACGTTTAATGGAGTGAAATATATGACAGAAGTGCTTCGGAATACCAGAAAACTGCAATGTGATGAGGATGGCAAACTTTGGTCAATAAGACAAGACCTCTCAAAAGAGGACAGAGAAAAGCTGAAAATGAACCTCACTGAAGCCAAACGTCTAAATGGGGATAGAAATGAAGAAGAGAGAAATTCTTTTTTCTGCAAAGTGTCAGGGACTGGAAAGCTTGTGAAATGGTACATAAAGACAAAGCAACAAAATCATTATAGGAAGGGGGTGGGTGTTAAGAACAAAGGGAAGGGGGAACATGTTCCTGAAAATAGTATATACCAATATAGATGGAGTGAGATCGAAAGTATTGGAGTTGAAAGATATAATCAAGCTCAAAGTCCCAGATATTGTGGCATTAACAGAGACTAAACTTGAAGAAAATATTTTAAATGAGGTCGTGTTCCCAAGGGGCTACTCAGTTTGGAGACGTGACGAAAACTAAGAAGGGGGGAGGAGTGGCTGTGCTGGTGAAAGAACACCTGAAGGTAAGAGAATTAATGTTTGAAAACCCTAGAGATATTGACATAATGGCATTGCAGCTCTGTAATCAAGATGATAAGCTGATAATTTTAAGTGCCTACAGCCCACCAGCAAGCAACATATGGACAAAGGGAGAACTGGATGACAAACGAGAGGGTCTCATAATGGTCATGAGAGAGATTATGGTACGAGCGGACAAAGATAAATCCCGATTGTTGGTACTAGGGAACTTTAAGTCAATAGACTGGGAGGCCTACGAGGCAAGAACAGAGGACATTTTAGCAGGCAGGTTTGTAAACCTCATTTTTGGAGACATTCATGTATCAACACGTCAAGCAGGCCACAGGAATGAGGGAAGGGGATGTTCCGTCAATACTGGATTTAGTATTCACCAGGAAAAAAGGGAGGTATTTGACATCCAGTACCTTCCTCCCTTGTGAAAGGGAGGAAGGTACCCTTGAAATCGAGTTTTACCTTGAAATCGAGGTAAAACTTGAATTCAAGAGAGGACGCTATGGGGAACACGTCCTCTTGGACATTAAATAGGCTATGCGATATAATCTAGTAGAGAATGGGGACACTGAAACAGTTGTTAAACTCGATTTCAAGAGAGGACGCTATGGGGAACATCGAGATTTTTTCTTGGGTATAATTGGACAGGTTTGTTGCTAGACAAGGAAGTAAATGAGATATATGACAAATTTTGCACAATATATGATGAAGGCACACAAACATTCATACCAAAACAGACATGGAGACCTGGGAAACAGGGTTGGTTCAACAGAAATTGCGAGAGGGCCAGAGATCAAAAGACAAAAGCATGAAATCATTATAGAAAGAAGTCAAGCCCCCAAACATACCAGCGATACAAAGATGCAAGAAACAACTACACGTCAGTAAGGAGAGAGGGACTTTGAGAACGGTATAGCAGACAAATGTAAATCAGATCCAGGCCTTTTCTATAAATTCACTAAAAGTAAGCTGCAGGTAAAGGATAATATTCAGAGGTTAAAAAGGGGGGGACAAATACACGGAAAATGAAAAGGAAGTGTGTGAAACATTAAACGAAAAGTTCCAATGTGTGTTTGTACGAAATGAGATCTTCAGAGAACCAGACACAATAAGAATTCCACAGAACAACATAGAGCGTATAGAGTGTCTAAAGATGAAGTGGAAAATATGCTAGAGGAGCTCAGTAAGAATAAAGCAGTTGGCCCAGATGGAGTTTTACCATGGGTTCTGAGAGAATGTTCATCTGAGCTCAGCATTCCACTTCTCCTGATCTTTCAGGTATCCCTGTGTACAGGAGTCGTAGCAGATGTGTGGAAACAGGCTAACATAGTTCCAATCTACAAAAGTGGCAGCAGGAAAGACCCCCTCAATTATAGACCTGTATCATTGACTAGTGTAATAGTGAAAGTATTGGAAAAACTAATCAAAACTAAATGGATAGAACACCTGGAGAAAAATTATATTATATCAGACAGACAGTATGGTTTACGATCTGGAAGATCTTGTGTATCGAATTTACTCAGTTTCTATGATCGAGCCACAGAGATTTTACAGGATAGAGATTGTTGGGTTGACTGCATCTATCTGGACCTAAAAATGGCTTTCGACAGAGTTCCACCTAAGAGGTTGTTCTGGAAACCAGAAAATATTGGAGGGGTGACAGGTAAGCTTCTAACATAGATGAAAATTTCCTGACTGATAGAAAAATGAGGGCAGTAATCAGAGGCAATGTATCGGACTGGAGAAATGTCACAAGTGGGGTACCACCGTGTTCAGTTCTTGCACCAGTGATTTAATTTTTTTAAATTTGCCCTGAGGGGCGAGTTTATCCTGTCACTTGTACCCAGACACAGCTGGGACTTGCTTAACTGTCTCAAGTGAACAGCTTAACAAACAAGAAGATTAACATCTATCAACCCTTAAAAGCTTACGTTATCTTGCGGGTGCAAAATGGGGAAATCTTTAAGAACAGTATCAATATTTGGCAAACAGTGTTTTCCTAACTCAAACAATGTGGGGTTTATTATTCTACATATTCATATATTCAATATAAACATATAAATTCATATAAACATATTATTAATTAAGATGAGCGGAGAAAACCAATATCATATCCATTGATTTTTTATAATATGACGAATACCCAATGATGTTTATTATGGCCTGAAATTGCAGTCATTGACGGAAGTGATCATAAAAAAAATATTTGCTGTTCCATAAAATTAAAAATTTTAAGATATTTTGGTTCTTCGCTGTTTGCTTTCCTCTTTGTCTCAGTTCTTTCTCTTATCTATCTTTGTTCTATCTGTTTATTCCTTATTCCATTTCTAATCTCTTTTTGTTCTCTCTCACTGTTAATCTTTATTCCCTATCTGTTATATCTTTGTTTTCTCTCTCTCTGTTTCGATCGTATTCTCTTTCTATTTTGTTTCTATTCAGTCTTTGTCTGTTCCCTTCCATTCTCTCTGTGTTCCCTCTCTTTATACCTTCTCTGTTCTAACTTTATTCCCACATTGTTCTAACTTTATTCCTCCTTTGTTCTCTCTCTCTTTTTCCTCATTGTTATCCCTTTGTTCCATCTCTGTTTCCCCTTTATTTACTCTATTTTCCTTGTATTTTCTCTCTCTGTTCCCCCTCCATTCTTTCTCTTTTATCTCTTTCTGTTCCCTCTCCATTCTTTCCCTTTTATCTCTCTCTGTTCCCCCTCCGTTCCTTGTTCCCACTCCTTTCTTTCTCTGTTATTTTCTCTGTTCCCCCTCCATTCCTTCTCTGTTCCTGTGGGAAAAACCTGCTGGGATTGATATAAGAGGAGACTACCAGGACTTGTACTGAACTAAATTAATAATTACTGTATGCAAATTAATTCAACTAAAATCTCTAGCTAGGGTTGTAAATCCTAGCTCCTCTTTTCCTATTGACAGATTGTGGGCTGTAAGGGGCAGGTGGGTGAATGATTTAGTTGATAGGTTGATTGAAGATCCACAGTCCACCTGCCAACAGGTATCTCACATCAGCTTGTATTTTATACAAGGATAAGATTTAATAAATTCAGTTTAATGACTGAACACTGGCTCTGTTTAAATCAGAGATTTAAACATACATAGTCTAGCCTAGCACCATAGCTATTAACAGCCAATACACTTATAATATAAACAATTTAAATTGTAAATTGTAAAAGTATTATAAATGACCTAAATATGGTCTAAGTACTGTTACTAAGTACAAAATTATATTCAATTAAATGAACTTATATGATTACTTAAAAAATAACTAAGCAAGCAATTGTTAACTTATTTATATATTCAAGTATATATGCAATGTATTTACAGTATACTCAATTTATATGATTAGGTACACTCAGCCTGATTGAATCTCTTGCAACACCATGGACACTTATGAGGTCTTGTTTACTTATTGCGGCTGAATCCTTTCTGACACAATGGACACTCATGAGGTCTAGTGCTCGGATAAGATTCACAGCTGTTGAACAATATTAATAAACTTACTGAGATATGAGGCGTTGCCTCGCTTTATAACCGACAGACAGACTTATTGGGTATATTAAAGTCACACAAGCATACAATTGACCAACTATATACCAACATAACCTTCAATATACTTCTCTGCCAGCCGGGTGCCTTGTCTGACAATTTGCCAGACTGATTACACTCTCTTGTCACGAGTTTAGGCACGATATTTTATATCACAGCTTTGCTGTTTGATGATCTGGTAGTGTTGCTACGTAATTGTCCCTGCAGTTGCAGAAGAATGATAGTTGATGAAGATTAGGAATGAAGGTGGTGGAAACCCTATCACTGTGAGCTCCACTATACACTCTAATTTTACATACATGTTCTAGGATTTTCCTTGGAGATATTGTCCAGGTACTCCCCCAGTTCTAGAGAGTGTTCACTGGTGATAATGATATTATATAAGGTGTCCTTGAGCTGGTAATGTTCACTAAGGATCCGTCACACGTGTTCACAGTTGTCAACAAACGCGTGGTCGCGTGGGGCTCTCGTGGGTGCTTCTCCTCCCAGATGCCCCTACCATGCTCCCAGAGCACGGTAGTCTTCTATGAATATTGATGGATTATTTTTACAGTCTAGACTTATGATTGAGATAAAATGTGATTATAATAAAATTAGATATAGGATATAAAGATTATAAGTAGTACTTGCTTGCACTACTGATTCTTATTAAGGATTCGATTTATAATCCCTACCGGATATTGAATCAATGTTTTAATATTTTTTTAATTAACAAATCCTTCTAGAAGCTTCTGGATCCATGAGATCATGCACAAAGTCACGTAGGCATCCAAGTGGCATTATCATCTAGGATCAAAATATATAATGAATCTATTGTGATTCTGATATGATTTTTGATATGATTTTGATTTGATATAGATATGATATAGAAATAATACATTTCTTAGATGATTATTAAATATGATGGGTAAAATTTCCCACAGTTCCTTCTCTACCTCCTCTCCGGTCTCAGGCGCCGCTACATTCCTCCTAGTCAGTAAACCCTTATTAAAGCAATTTGGGATTGTTTAAGATCTCAGAACCTCTGATTATGTGAATCTGAGGATTATCGGAATTGAAAGAAAGATGAAGTCAATGATTCATTATTTCCACATGGAAGATGTGGCAAATGCTGAAGTGTTTCCTACATGGAAGATGAAGCCAGTGCTCCAGTGTGTCCTACATGGGGGATGAAGCCAATGTTCCAGTGTTTCTACATGGAAGATGAAGGCAATGTTGAATTAAGTGTTTCCTACGTGGAAGATGAAACCAATGCTCCAGTGTTTCCTACATGGAAGATTAAGCCAATGCTCCAGTGTTTCCTACATGGAAGATTAAGCCAATGCTCCAGTGTTTCTACATGGAAGATGAAGCCAATGTTGAAGTGTTTCCTACAAAGAAGATGAAGCCAATGATCTAGGGTTTCCTACATGGAAGATGAAGCCAATGTTGAATTAAGTGTTTCCTACGTGGAAGATGAAGCCAATGCTCCAGTGTTTCTACATGGAAGATGAAGCCAATGTTGAAGTGTTTCCGACATAGAAGATGAAGCCAATGTTGAAGTGTTTCAACATGGAAGATGAAGCCAATGTTGAAGTGTTTCAACATGGAAGATGAAGCCAATGCTCCAGTGTTTCCTACATGGAAGATGAAACCAATGATATAGTGTTTCCTACATGGAAGATGAAGCTTCCACTAGTGTTTCCACTGACTGAATGCCTATAGAGCGAGATGCGTTACTTTAGAGACACATAAGAGCTTCATGGCTGTGGTAACATCGATTGAAGAGAAAGCGATGTAAAAGAGAAGAAACTAGACGAGGCATTAATATTAACTTGCATTTATAAGTAGATAAATGAGTAAATGAGATAGTTGGCAGTAACTGTGACTCACCACTGCTCTGAGCGCTCTTGTGTACAAAGAGAGATACTGGGAGTGGAAACATTTCATTGAAGATAAACAGTTGAAAGAAAAGTTAAGTGGAACACTGGATAAATAAAACTAAGATATATATGATCGAATTAAAATAATGAATTAAGAGGTGGTAATATCACGTGTTAGGGTGCAACAGGGAAGGGAGAGTAGAGGGAGAGAGAAGCAAGAAATTGATAGATCGGAAGAATTCATCAGCAGGAGGAAGGATATTAGGTGAGACATTGTGCTTGAGAGGGAGTAAGATCATTTATGCTCCCATCTAACTATAGTGACAGACTAATGCAATAACAGTCAGAGTGATCAAGTAGTAACACTGACGAACTTGTTTTGGAGGGGGGATAAACAGCTTGTAGGGTGAGAACAATGAGAATATAAAGAGAAAATAAGGAAAAAACAAAACTTTCTTGTAAATGTAAATGGGAAGATTGACACACCAAGGCATAAGTTTCAGGTCTGCCTTTAAGACCACCATAAAAATAGCGTGAAAGAATATTCAAAAATGATAAATTATTGACAAGAAAGTACGCTGATAAGTGATAATTGTTAGATCTTACCAGTAAATTATATTTAAATTAAATTATTTATGGGTTCATCAATCAGTTTACAAGTTGTGAGGTCGTTGCATCAATTTACAAGTTGTTAGCCTTGTGTAAATCATTATCTTTTCAAGTTGCCAGCTATTTGTAAACAATCCTCATTACAAGCCTTTTGTGTATAAATTTACAAGTTGCCAGACTCGTGTTAATCATTCTCTTTCTAAGCCTTATTTGTATCAATTTACAAGTTGCCAGGTGTGTGTAAATCATTTTCTTTATAAGCCTTTTGTGTATAAATTTACAAGTGGCCAGCTTTGTGTAAATAATTATATTTACAAGCCTTTTGTGCATCAATTTACAAGTTGCCAGCTTTGTGTAAATCATTATCTCTACAATTAACAGTCCTGTGATCCTGTGTACATCCCTCTTGGTACAAACAGCAAGACCTGTGTCCAAGTGTACATTTTTATCTTTACAAGTTGCCAGCTAAATATTCCTGTATACATCGTTCCCTGTACATGTGTACAGCCATGTGTACATCAGCTCCAGTGCACTTTGTACCTAAACAAAATGTAATTAATTTTATCCTAGCGATAGTCAGTGCTTCCATCTCTACACTGTTGTCAACACTGTCAACTCTATGCATACATCGGACCTTCATTTGAGTATATACTAATGTGGAGGTGTGGAGCGACTCGTCCAGCATAGAGGTGTGGAGCGACTCGTCCAGCATAGAGGTGTGGAGCGACTCGTCCAGCATAGAGGTGTGGAGCGACTCGTCCAACATAGAGGTGTGGAGCGACTCGTCCAGCATAGAGGTGTGGAGCGACTCGTCCAGCATAGAGGTGTGGAGCGACTCGTCCAGCATAGAGGTGTGGAGCGACTCGTCCAGCATAGAGGTGTGGAGCGACTCGTCCAGCATAGAGGTGTGGAGCGACTCGTCCAGCATAGAGGTGTGGAGCGACTCGTCCAGCAAAGTGGCAAGTTGTCTGTGATTCCAAAGTATATTTTTTCGAGGCAAAGACCGGGTGGCTGGGGTTGTGAGGCCAGGTGGACACATGGTGAGGCCTGGTGGACACATGGTGAGGCCAGGTGGACACATGGTGAGGCCTGGTGGACACATGGTGAGGCCAGGTGGACACATGGTGAGGCCAGGTGGACACATGGTGAGGCCAGGTGGACACATGGTGAGGCCAGGTGGACACATTGTGAGGCCAGGTGGACACATGGTGAGGCCAGGTGGACACATTGTGAGGACAGGTGGACACATGGTGAGGCCAGGTGGACACATTGTGAGGCCAGGTGGACACATTGTGAGGCCAGGTGGACACATTGTGAGGCCAGGTGGACACATGGTGAGGCCAGGTAGACACAGGGTAGGCCAGGTGGACACATGGTGAGGCCAGGTGGACACATGGTGAGGCCAGGTGGACACATGGTGAGGCCAGGTGGACACATTGTGAGGCCAGGTGGACACATGGTGAGGCCAGGTGGACACATTGTGAGGCCAGGTGGACACATGGTGAGGCCAGGTGGACACATTGTGAGGCCAGGTGGACACATTGTGAGGCCAGGTGGACACATTGTGAGGCCAGGTGGACACATGGTGAGGCCAGGTGGACACATGGTGAGGCCAGGTGGACACATTGTGAGGCCTGGTGGACACATGGTGAGGCCTGGTGGACACATGGTGAGGCCTGGTGGACACATGGTGAGGCCAGGTGGACACATGGTGAGGCCAGGTGGACACATTGTGAGGCCAGGTGGACACGTTGTGAGGCCTGGTGGACACATGGTGAGGCCTGGTGGACACATGGTGAGGCCTGGTGGACACATGGTGAGGCCAGGTGGACACATGGTGAGGCCAGGTGGACACATTGTGAGGCCAGGTGGACACATTGTGAGGCCTGGTGGACACATGGTGAGGCCAAGTGGACACATGGTGAGGCCAGGTAGACACAGGGTGAGGCCAGGTAGACACAGGGTGAGGCCTGGTGGACACATGGTGAGGCCAGGTGGACACATGGTGAAGCCCGGTGGACACATAGTGAGGCCAGGTGGACACATGGTGAGGCCAGGTGGACACATGGTGAGGCCAGGTGGACACATGGTGAGGCCAGGTGGACACACAGTGAGGCCAGGTGGACACACAGTGAGGCCAGGTGGACACACAGTGAGGCCAGGTGGACACATGGTGAGGCCAGGTGGACACACAGTGAGGCCAGGTGGACATATGGTGAGGCCAGGTGGACACATGGTGAGGCCAGGTGGACACACGGTGAGGCCAGGTGGACACATGGTGAGGCCAGGTGGACACATGGTGAGGCCAGGTGGACACACAGTGAGGCTAGGTGGACACACAGTGAGGCCAGGTGGACACATGGTGAGGCCAGGTGGACACATGGTGAGGCCAGGTAGAAACAGGGTGAGGCCTGGTGGACACATGGTGAAGGCCTGGTGGACACATAGTGAGGCCAAGTGGACACATGGTGGGGCCAGGTGGACACATGGTGAGGCCAGGTGGACACATAGTGAGGCCAAGTGGACACATAGTGAGGCCAGGTGGACACATGGCGAGGCCAGATGGACACATGGTGAGGCCTGGTGGATACATGGTGAAGCCAGGTGGACACATGGTGAGGCCAGGTGGACACATGGTGAGGCCAGGTGGACACATGGCGAGGCCAGGTGGACACATAGTGAGGCCAGGTGGACACGTAGTGAGGCCGGGTGGACACATGGCGATGCCAGGTGGACACATAGTGAGGCCAGGTAGACACATGGTGAGGCCAGGTGGACACATGTTGAGGCCAGGTGGACACATGTTGAGGCCAGGTGGACACATGGCGAGGCCAGGTGGACACATGGTGAGGCCAGGTGGACACATGGCGAGGCCAGGTGGACACATGGCGAGGCCAGGTGTACACATGGTGAGGCCAGGTGGACACATGGTGAGGACAGGTGGACACATGTTGAGGCCTGGTGGACACATGGTGAGGCCAGGTGGACACATGGTGAGGCCAGGTGGACACATGGTGAAGCCAGGTGGACATATGGCGAAGCCAGGTGGACACATAGTGAGGCCAGGTGGACACATAGTGAGGGTAGGTGGACACATGGCGAGGCCAGGTGGACACATGATGAGGCCAAGTGGACACATGGTTAGGCCAGGTGGACACATGGTGAGGCCAGGTGGACACACAGTGAGGCCAGGTGGACACACAGTGAGGCCAGGTGGACATATGGTGAGGCCAGGTGGACACATGGTGAGGCCAGGTAGACACAGGGTGAGGCCAGGTGGACACATGGTGAGGCCAGGTGGACACATGGTGAGGCCAGGTGGACACATGGTGAGGCCAGGTGGACACATTGTGAGGCCAGGTGGACACATGGTGAGGCCAGGTGGACACATGGTGAGGCCAGGTGGACACATGGTGAGGCCAGGTGGACACATTGTGAGGCCAGGTGGACACATTGTGAGGCCAGGTGGACACATTGTGAGGCCAGGTGGACACATGGTGAGGCCAAGTGGACACATGGTTAGGCCAGGTGGACACATGGTGAAGCCAGGTGGACACACAGTGAGGCCAGGTGGACACACAGTGAGGCCAGGTGGACACATGGTGAGGCCAGGTGGACACATGGTGAGGCCAGGTGGACACAGGGTGAGGCCAGGTGGACACATGGTGAGGCCAGGTGGACACATGGTGAGGCCAGGTGGACACATGGTGAGGCCAGGTGGACACAGTGAGGCCAGGTGGACACACAGTGAGGCCAGGTGGACACACAGTGAGGCCAGGTGGACACATGGTGAGGCCAGGTGGACACACAGTGAGGCCAGGTGGACATATGGTGAGGCCAGGTGGACACATGGTGAGGCCAGGTGGACACACAGTGAGGCCAGGTGGACACATGGTGAGGCCAGGTGGACACATGGTGAGGCCAGGTGGACACACAGTGAGGCCAGGTGGACACACAGTGAGGCCAGGTGGACACATGGTGAGGCCAGGTGGACACATGGTGAGGCCAGGTAGACACAGGGTGAGGCCTGGTGGACACATGGTGAGGCCTGGTGGACACATAGTGAGGCCAAGTGGACACATGGTGAGGCCAGGTGGACACATGGTGAGGCCAGGTGGACACATAGTGAGGCCAGGTGGACACATAGTGAGGCCAAGTGGACACATAGTGAGGCCAGGTGGACACATGGTGAGGCCAGATGGACACATGGTGAGGCCAGGTGGACACATGGTGAGGCCAGGTGGACACATAGTGAGGCCAGGTGGACACATAGTGAGGCCAGGTGGACACATGGTGAGGCCAGGTGGACACATTGTGAGGCCAGGTGGACACATGGTGAGGCCAGGTGGACACATGGTGAGGCCAGGTGGACACATGGTGAGGCCAGGTGGACACATGGTGAGGCCAGGTGGACACATGGTGAGGCCAGGTGGACACATGGTGAGGCCAGGTGGACACATGGTGAGGCCAGGTGGACACATGGTGAGGCCAGGTGGACACATGGTGAGGCCAGGTGGACACATGGTGAGGCCAGGTGGACACATAGTGAGGCCAGGTGGACACATGGTGAGGCCAGGTGGACACACAGTGAGGCCAGGTGGACACATGGTGAGGCCAGGTGGACACATGGTGAGGCCAGGTGGACACATGGTGAGGCCAGGTGGACACATGGTGAGGCCAGGTGGACACATGGTGAGGCCAGGTGGACACACAGTGAGGCCAGGTGGACACACAGTGAGGCCAGGTGGACACATGGTGAGGCCAGGTGGACACATGGTGAGGCCAGGTGGACACATGGTGAGGCCAGGTGGACACATGGTGAGGCCAGGTGGACACATAGTGAGGCCAGGTGGACACATGGTGAGGCCAGGTGGACACATGGTGAGGCCAGGTGGACACATAGTGAGGCCAGGTGGACACATAGTGAGGCCAGGTGGACACATGGTGAGGCCAGGTGGACACATGGTGAGGCCAGGGGACACATGGTGAGGCCAGGTGGACACATGGTGAGGCCAGGTGGACACATGGTGAGGCCAGGTGGACACAGGGTGAGGCCAGGTGGACACATGGTGAGGCCTGGTGGACACATAGTGAGGCCAAGTGGACACATGGTGGGGCCAGGTGGACACATGGTGAGGCCAGGTGGACACATGGTGAGGCCAGGTGGACACATAGTGAGGCCAGGTGGACACATGGTGAGGCCAGGTGGACACATGGTGAGGCCAGATGGACACATGGTGAGGCCAGGTGGACACATGGTGAGGCCAGGTGGACACATGGTGAGGCCAGGTGGACACATTGTGAGGCCAGGTGGACACATGGTGAGGCCAGGTGGACACATAGTGAGGCCAGGTGGACACATAGTGAGGCCAGGTGGACACATGGCGAGGCCAGGTGGACACATAGTGAGGCCAGGTGGACACATGGTGAGGCCAGGTGGACACATGGTGAGGCCAGGTGGACACATAGTGAGGCCAGGTGGACACATGGTGAGGCCAGGTGGACACATGGTGAGGCCAGGTGGACACATGGTGAGGCCAGGTGGACACATGGTGAGGCCAGGTGGACACATGGTGAGGCCAGGTGGACACATGGTGAGGCCAGGTGGACACATGTGAGGCCAGGTGGACACATGGTGAGGCCAGGTGGACACATGGTGAGGCCAGGTGGACACATGGTGAGGCCAGGTGGACACATGGTGAGCCAGGTGGACACATGGTGAGGCCAGGTGGACACATGGTGAGGCCAGGTGGACACATGGTGAGGCCAGGTGGACACATGGTGAGGCCAGGTGGACACATGGTGAGGCCAGGTGGACACATGGTGAGGCCAGGTGGACACATGGTGAGGCCAGGTGGACACACAGTGAGGCCAGGTGGACACACAGTGAGGCCAGGTGGACACATGGTGAGGCCAGGTGGACACATGGTGAGGCCAGGTGGACACATGGTGAGGCCAGGTGGACACATGGTGAGGCCAGGTGGACACATGGTGAGGCCAGGTGGACACATGGTGAGGCCAGGTGGACACACAGTGAGGCCAGGTGGACACACAGTGAGGCCAGGTGGACACACAGTGAGGCCAGGTGGACACATGGTGAGGCCAGGTGGACACACAGTGAGGCCAGGTGGACACATGGTGAGGCCAGGTGGACACATGGTGAGGCCAGGTGGACACATGTGAGGCCAGGTGGACACATGGTGAGGCCAGGTGGACACATGGTGAGGCCAGGTGGACACATGGTGAGGCCAGGTGGACACACAGTGAGGCCAGGTGGACACATGGTGAGGCCAGGTGGACACATGGTGAGGCCAGGTGGACACAGGGTGAGGCCAGGTGGACACATGGTGAGGCCAGGTGGACACATGGTGAGGCCAGGTGGACACATGGTGAGGCCAGGTGGACACACAGTGAGGCCAGGTGGACACACAGTGAGGCCAGGTGGACACATGGTGAGGCCAGGTGGACACATGGTGAGGCCAGGTGGACACATAGTGAGGCCAGGTGGACACATAGTGAGGCCAGGTGGACACATGGTGAGGCCAGGTGGACACATGGTGAGGCCAAGTGGACACATGGTGAGGCCAGGTGGACACATGGTGAGGCCAGGTGGACACACAGTGAGGCCAGGTGGACACACAGTGAGGCCAGGTGGACACATGGTGAGGCCAGGTGGACACATGGTGAGGCCAGGTGGACACAGGGTGAGGCCAGGTGGACACATGGTGAGGCCAGGTGGACACATGGTGAGGCCAGGTGGACACATGGTGAGGCCAGGTGGACACACAGTGAGGCCAGGTGGACACACAGTGAGGCCAGGTGGACACACAGTGAGGCCAGGTGGACACATGGTGAGGCCAGTGGACACACAGTGAGGCCAGGTGGACATATGGTGAGGCCAGGTGGACACATAGTGAGGCCAGGTGGACACACAGTGAGGCCAGGTGGACACATGGTGAGGCCAGGTGGACACATGGTGAGGCCAGGTGGACACACAGTGAGGCCAGGTGGACACACAGTGAGGCCAGGTGGACACATGGTGAGGCCAGGTGGACACATGGTGAGGCCAGGTAGACACAGGGTGAGGCCTGGTGGACACATGGTGAAGGCCTGGTGGACACATAGTGAGGCCAAGTGGACACATGGTGGGGCCAGGTGGACACATGGTGAGGCCAGGTGGACACATAGTGAGGCCAGGTGGACACATAGTGAGGCCAAGTGGACACATAGTGAGGCCAGGTGGACACATGGCGAGGCCAGATGGACACATGGTGAGGCCAGGTGGACACATGGTGGGGCCAGGTGGACACATAGTGAGGCCAAGTGGACACATAGTGAGGCCAGGTGGACACATGGTGAGGCCAGGTGGACACATTGTGAGGCCAGGTGGACACATGGTGAGGCCAGGTGGACACATGGTGAGGCCAGGTTGACACATGGTGAGGCCAGGTGGACACGTGGTGAGGCCAGGTGGACACATGGTGAGGCCAGGTGGACACATGGTGAGGCCAGGTGGACACAGGGTGAGGCCAGGTAGACACAGGGTGAGGCCTGGTGGACACATGGTGAGGCCAGGTGGACACATGGTGAGGCCCGGTGGACACATAGTGAGGCCAGGTGGACACATGGTGAGGCCAGGTGGACACACAGTGAGGCCAGGTGGACACATGGTGAGGCCAGGTGGACACATGGTGAGGCCAGGTGGACACATGGTGAGGCCAGGTGGACACATGGTGAGGCCAGGTGGACACACAGTGAGGCCAGTTGGACACACAGTGAGGCCAGGTGGACACACAGTGAGGCCAGGTGGACACATGGTGAGGCAAGGTGGACACACAGTGAGGCCAGGTGGATATATGGTGAGGCCAGATGGACACATGGTGAGGCCAGGTGGACACACAGTGAGGCCAGGTGGACACATGGTGAGCCCAGGTGGACACATGGTGAGGCCAGGTGGACACACAGTGAGGCTAGGTGGACACACAGTGAGGCCAGGTGGACACATGGTGAGGCCAGGTGGACACATGGTGAGGCCAGGTAGAAACAGGGTGAGGCCTGGTGGACACATGGTGAAGGCCTGGTGGACACATAGTGAGGCCAAGTGGACATATGGTGGGGCCAGGTGGACACATGGTGAGGCCAGGTGGACACATAGTGAGGCCAGGTGGACACATAGTGAGGCCAAGTGGACACATAGTGAGGCCAGGTGGACACATGGCGAGGCCAGATGGACACATGGTGAGGCCAGGTGGACACATGGTGGGGCCAGGTGGACACATAGTGAGGCCAGGTGGACACATAGTGAGGCCAGGTGGACACATGGTGAGGCCAGGTGGACACATTGTGAGGCCAGGTGGACACATGGTGAGGCCAGGTGGACACATGGTGAGGCCAGGTTGACACATGGTGAGGCCAGGTGGACACGTGGTGAGGCCAGGTGGACACATGGTGAGGCCAGGTGGACACATGGTGAGGCCAGGTGGACACAGGGTGAGGCCAGGTAGACACAGGGTGAGGCCTGGTGGACACATGGTGAGGCCAGGTGGACACATGGTGAGGCCCGGTGGACACATAGTGAGGCCAGGTGGACACATGGTGAGGCCAGGTGGACACACAGTGAGGCCAGGTGGACACATGGTGAGGCCAGGTGGACACATGGTGAGGCCAGGTGGACACATGGTGAGGCCAGGTGGACACATGGTGAGGCCAGGTGGACACACAGTGAGGCCAGGTGGACACACAGTGAGGCCAGGTGGACACACAGTGAGGCCAGGTGGACACATGGTGAGGCAAGGTGGACACACAGTGAGGCCAGGTGGATATATGGTGAGGCCAGGTGGACACATGGTGAGGCCAGGTGGACACACAGTGAGGCCAGGTGGACACATGGTGAGCCCAGGTGGACACATGGTGAGGCCAGGTGGACACACAGTGAGGCTAGGTGGACACACAGTGAGGCCAGGTGGACACATGGTGAGGCCAGGTGGACACATGGTGAGGCCAGGTAGAAACAGGGTGAGGCCTGGTGGACACATGGTGAAGGCCTGGTGGACACATAGTGAGGCAAGTGGACATATGGTGGGGCCAGGTGGACACATGGTGAGGCCAGGTGGACACATAGTGAGGCCAGGTGGACACATAGTGAGGCCAAGTGGACACATAGTGAGGCCAGGTGGACACATGGCGAGGCCAGATGGACACATGGTGAGGCCTGGTGGACACATGGTGAGGCCAGGTGGACACATGGTGAGGCCAGGTGGACACATGGTGAGGCCAGGTGGACACATGGTGAGGCCAGGTGGACACACAGTGAGGCCAGTTGGACACACAGTGAGGCCAGGTGGACACCAGTGAGGCCAGGTGGACACATGGTGAGACCAGGTGGACACACAGTGAGGCCAGGTGGATATATGGTGAGGCCAGGTGGACACATGGTGAGGCCAGGTGACACACAGTGAGGCCAGGTGGACACATGGTGAGGCCAGGTGGACACATGGTGAGGCCAGGTGGACACACAGTGAGGCCAGGTGGACATATGGTGAGGCCAGGTGGACACATGGTGAGGCCAGGTGGACACACAGTGAGGCCAGGTGGACACATGGTGAGCCCAGGTGGACACATGGTGAGGCCAGGTGGACACACAGTGAGGCTAGGTGGACACACAGTGAGGCCAGGTGGACACATGGTGAGGCCAGGTGGACACATGGTGAGGCCAGGTAGAAACAGGGTGAGGCCTGGTGGACACATGGTGAAGGCCTGGTGGACACATGGTGAGGCCAAGTGGACACATGGTGGGGCCAGGTGGACACATGGTGAGGCCAGGTGGACACATAGTGAGGCCAGGTGGACACATAGTGAAGCCAAGTGGACACATAGTGAGGCCAGGTGGACACATGGCGAGGCCAGTGGACACATGGTGAGGCCTGGTGGACACATGGTGAGGCCAGGTGGACACATGGTGAGGCCAGGTGGACACATTGTGAGGCCAGGTGGACACATGGCGAGGCCAGGTGGACACATAGTGAGGCCAGGTGGACACGTAGTGAGGCCGGGTGGACACATGGCGAGGCCAGGTGGACACATAATGAGGCCAGGTGGACACATGGTGAGGCCAGGTGGACACATGTTGAGGCCAGGTGGACACATAGTGAGGCCAGGTGGACACATGGCGAGGCCAGGTGGACACATGGTGAGGCCAGGTAGACACATGGCGAGGCCAGGTGGACACATGGCGAGGCCAGGTGGACACATGGTGAGGCCAGGTGGACACATGGTGAGGACAGGTGGACACATGTTGAGGCCAGGTGGACACATGGTGAGGCCAGGTGGACACATGGTGAGGCCAGGTGGACACATGGTGAAGCCAGGTGGACATATGGCGAAGCCAGGTGGACACATAGTGAGGCCAGGTGGACACATGGTGAGGCCAGGTAGACACAGGGTGAGGCCAGGTGGACACATGGTGAGGCCTGGTGGACACATGGTGAGGCAGGTGGACACACAGTGAGGCCAGGTGGAACACAGTGAGGCCAGGTGGACACATGTGAGGCCAGTTGGACACACAGTGAGGCCAGGTGGACATATGGTGAGGCCAGGTGGACACATAGTGAGGCCAGGTGGACACACAGTGAGGCCAAGTGGACACATGGTGAGGCCAGGTGACACACAGGGTGAGGCCAGGTGGACACACAGTGAGGCCAGGTGGACACACAGTGAGGCCAGAGTGGACACATGGTGAGGCCAGGTGGACACATG
>WNGS01005157.1:0-10434 GCA_020271785.1 Procambarus virginalis | reverse complement strand
AAAACTCACACCCCAGAAGTGACTCGAACCCATACTGCCAGGAGCAACGCAACTGGTACAGGGACGCCTTAATCGCCCTTGACCATCACGACCGGACAAAAGGAAGTGATAGCCGAAGCTATTGAACCACTTCCCGCCGGCACTCGGATGGTAATCTTGGGCATAGCATTTTATCAAATCACCTCATTTTTTGGGGCAACACGTGAGGAACACAAATGCGAACAACCTGAATGGTCCCCAGGACTGTATGCAACTGAAAACTCACACCCCAGAAGTGACTCGAACCATACTGCCAGGAGCAACGCAACTGGTATGTACAGGGACGCCTTAATCCGCTTTACCATCATGACCAGACAAAAGGAAGTGATAGCCGAAGCTATTTGAACCACTTCCCCCCGGCACTCGGATGGTAATCTTGTCATAGCATTTTATCAAATTACCTCATTTTTTGGGGCAACACGTGAGGAACACAAATGCGACCAAGCCTGAATGGTCCCCAGGAATATATGCAACTGAAAACTCACACCCCAGAAGTGACTCGAACCATACTTGCCAGGAGCAACGCAACTGGTATGTACAGGGACGCTTAGTCCACTTGACCATCCCGACCGGACACAAAGGAAGTGATAGCCGAAGCTATTTGAACACTTCCTCGCCGGCACCGGATGGTAATCTTGGCATAGCATTTTATCAAATCACCTCATTTTTTGGGGGCAACACGTGAGGAACACAAATGCAAACAAGCCTGAATTGTCCCCAGGACTATATACAACTGAAAACTCACACCCCAGAAGTGACTCGAACCCATACTGCCAGGAGCAACGCAACTGGTATGTACAGGGACGCCTTAATCGCTTTACCATCATGACGGACAAAGGAAGTGATAGCCGAAGCTATTTGAACCACTCTCCGCCGGCACTCGGATGGTAATCTTGGGCATAGCATTTTATCAAATTACCTCATTTTTTGGGGTAACACGTGAGGAACACAAATGCGACCAAGCCTGAATGGTCACCAGAACTATATGCAACTGAAAACTCACACCCCGGAAGTGACTCGAACCCATACTGCCAGGAGCAACGCAACTGTACAGGGACGCCTTAATCCGCTTGACCATCACGATCGGACAAAAGGAAGTAATAGCCAAAGCTATTTGAACCACTTCCTCGCCGGCACTCGGATGGTAATCTTGGGCATAGCATTTCATCAAATCACCTCATTTTTTTGGACAACACGTGAGGAACACAAATGCGAACAAGCCTGAATTGTCCCCAGGACTATATACAACTGAAAACTCATGCCCAGAAGTGACTCGAACCCATACGGCCAGGAGCAACGCAACTGGTATGTACAGGGACGCCTTAATTCACTTGACCATCCCGACCGGACTAAAGCAAGTGATAGCCGAAGCTATTTGAACCACTTCCCCTCCGGCACTCGGATGGTAATCTTGGGCATAGCATTTTATCAAATCACCTCATTTTTTTGGGCGGCACGTGAGGAACACAAATGTGAACAGGCCTGAATGGTCCCCAGGAATATATGCAACTGAAAACTCACACCCCAGAAGTGACTCAAACCCATACTGCCAGGAGCAACGCAGCTGGTATGTACAGGGACGCCTTAGTCCAATTGACCATCCCGACCGACAAAAGGAAGTGATAGCGAAGCTATTTGAATCACTTCCTCGCCGTCACTCGGATGGCAATCTTGGGCATAGCATTTTATCAAATTACCTCATTTTTGGGGAACACGTGAGGAACACAAATGCGACCAAGCCTGAATGGTCACCAGAACAATATGCAACTGAAAACTCACACCCCGGAAGTGACTCGAACCCATACTGCCAGGAGCAATGCAACTGTACAGGGACGCCTTAATCCGCTTGACCATCACGACGGACAAAAGAAGTGATAGCCGAAGATTTTGAACCACCTCCCCGCCGGCACTCGGATGGTAATCTTGGGCATAGCATTTATCAAATCACCTCATTTTTTGGGGTGACACGTGAGGAACAGAAATGCGAACAAGCCTGAATGGTCCCCAGGACTTATGCAACTGAAAAATCACACCCCAGATAGTGACTCGAACCCATACTGCCAGGAGCAACTCACTGGTATGTACAGGAATGCCTTAATCCGCTTACCATCACGACCGGTGTGACGGTGTTCCCACCCTTCTAATTCTCCCACGCCTGCTGTAAGAGTCATGTCCACTATTCCCGAGCGTTCTCTACATTGCAGGCATCAATTGAACATGTGTGGGAGAGAACAGTATTCTCGATGAGCCGAGAAATTTGCGAAAATAGAACATTTTGACCTGTGGGATAGGCCCTTTAGGGAGCCAATATGGCGCTGGCGAGTCTGTTCTCCCGCCAAAACTGTGTGTGACGTCAGTGGCGCCAGATTGGTCACCGTCAGCGACGTGGCACTGGGAGCCAATGAAAACCAACTTTGAAAAGTGACGTCACATAGGCATGGGGGAGTCCGGCCGTGTTGGCGCCGAGGCGATATCAGTCTTTCACGACACGTCCGAGAGGTAGGACGCGCGATCGGTCATCCTGTCAGAGTGACGGATTTACCGAACCCGGTGGATGTAAGCGTCTCCAGTTGTTGGCACGCACTCTGAAGGTCTTCCTGCAACCCAGATGTGGCTCAGATAAGGAATTGACAGAATATTGCAACAAGTGCTCAGGGACAGGTGCGTTGCAAGAAGTGGGCCGGGCATCGACGTGTGTCGTCATTGGCGTTCACCAGTATAAGAGACAGCTTAGTGGCCGGGCCCCCACCGTGAGTGAACCGGGTTGACAGCCTTGTCAACCAGGTTGAACGTGTGATCGACGATCCTGTCAAGTTTGACAGTAACCCCACCTTCGTGGAACCCTACGAGTCAACAGTTGGATGCAAGCACGTCGAGAAGTCTTCCCAAATACCTAGCGATATATCTAGACGACGAGGGAATTGACAGTGAAGTGAGCTTCAAGTGCTCTGAAGTCGGGTGCTGTGCGTGTGGAGCTTAAGCAGCATCGTCTGGGACGGCTGGTAACTTCACAGTGACTTCGTAGTGGTGAGAGGCAGTTCCTCTGGGAGTACAGTGACAAGGACTAATTGGGAAACGTGCGACGACCGCCGAGACGTAGGCTGGCTGCCGTAGTTGGGAGGAAAGTTGACGGCCAGGAGACCGACTTCAACCCTGCGACGTACTGTAGAGGAAGGAGCACGGACCTGCAGTGTACAGAAGCGGCGAGACGCGACATCCTAAGGCGTGGGGCTTGTGTTTCTGGATGGTGAACGAGGCGAGAGCCTGGACCAGGAGCTACAACCCAACTGTCATCCTAGGATAGGTGAAGTAGGTGTTTACAGTTACCCTCCCATTTCCCCTTTAGTTAGCTATATATTTTCTTGTCAGGATATTTTATATGTCGTGAGCAAGTCTCACTTGAGTCTAAGTCACAGAGTGCACAGTATGTGGTGAGCCTGCCCAGAGCGCTCACAGTATCAGTTTACATATATATCTATGTGTGGGTGTATGCAAGCACCAAGATTCATCAGAGATATACTGTGACTATTTATATATTTATATTTGTATAAACCAGATATTGGTGTGTTGATCTCTATAATCTATCGATATAAATGCCTGTGGTTGATCTCTATGATCTATTGATATAAATGCCTGTGTATTGATCTTCATGAATGTATATATATATGCCTGAATTTGATTACTGATTTATATATGACATGACTGTGTACTGAATAATATCATATACGTGAAGTGATTGCCAGTGATATCTCTGTGAGAGAAAGTATAGATATAAAGAAAAGTTCAGTGATCAAGTGAGTGCATTCACAGTAAATATTATTAAGAATAGAGTAATCTTTTGGTACGGTGAAAGCCACTGTGAGAGTATTGTGAATAAGATGTTGATCGTGAGGCCAGTGAAATCATAAGTAAGCCATGTGAATGTTGAATAGTGTTTTGGAAAAAGTTAAATAAACGGGGATCGTGACAGAATTAGAAAACAGTACTAGTCTGTTCCCACGATCGCGAGGGTCCCGGTCAGCTGACATCTGACAGGAGACGCGTGGCGCTGCCGATGTTACCATATCGGTGCGCTCTAGAATATTATGCTATGAATGGAGCAATTGTCATATATTATTCCTGATACATTGATGCATATATATTTTCTCGTTGTCTTTTAAGTAAAATACCAAAACTCTTTGGTGTTTGATATCATCCCCTCCATTTATCTTGTGACCGTGTAATGAGTAAGCAGAGTGACCTGCCTGATACTATATTACTGGAATTTGCTCTTGCCACAATTACACCTGACCACTGCAGTGTTACTGGACACTCTAAAAACCAGTTGGCGACCTTGAAGGCTGTGTAAGAGTTCGGTGTCGGGGCGGGCCACAGATTGAGGGAACGATCTGTGCCTCACTCATCTTGCAATTTAAAGGCCGGTTGTGAGACCGACTGGGGTACTCTCCGAGGCCAGCAGTGGAGCCTAGAGGATCGAGGGAAGACCCGCCGAACGACGGTGAGTAAGGGTTATTGTTGGAGCAACCACCTGGAAAGGAGATCCAGTCTAATGTTGCTTTAACCCTTCTCTAACGAGCAACCCGTGAAACCCCGACACCGGACAAAGGAAGTGATAGCCGAAGCTATTTGAACCACTTCCCCGCCGGCACTCAGATGGTAATCTTGGGCATAGCATTTTATCAAATACCTCATTTTTTGGGGCAACACGTGAGGAACACAAATGCGACCAAGCCTGAATGGTCCCCACTATATGCAACTGAAAACTCACACCCCAGAAGTGACTCGAACCTATACTGCCAGGAGCAACGCAACTGGTTGTACAGGGACGCCTTAATCCGCTTGACCATCACGACCGGACAAAAGAAAGTGATAGCCGAAGCTATTTGAACCACTTCCCCGCCGGCACTCGGATGGTAATCTGTGCATAGCATTTTATCAAATCACCTCATTTTTGGGGCAACACGTGAGGAACACAAATGCGACCAGCCTGAATGGTCCCCAGGACTATATGCAACTGAAAACTCACACCCCAGAAGTGACTCAAACCCATACTGCCAGGAGCAACGCAACTGGTATGTACAGGGACGCTTAATCCACTTGACCATCACGACCGGACAAAAGGAAGTGATAGCCGAAGCTATTTGAACCACTTCCCCGCCGGCACTCGGATGGAAATCTTGGGCATAGCATTTTATCAAATCACCTCATTTTTTGGGGCAACACGTGAGGAACACAAATGCGAACAAGCCTGAATGGTCCCCAGGACTATATGCAACTGAAAACTCACACCCCAGAAGTGACTCGAACCCATACTGCCAGGAGCAACGCAACTGGTATGTACAGGGACGCCTTAATCCGCTTGACCATCACGACCGGACAAAAGGAAGTGATAGCCGAAGCTATTTGAACCACTTCCCCGCCGGCACTCGGATGGTAATCTTGTGCATAGCATTTTATCAAATTACCTCATTTTTTGGGGCAACACGTGAGGAACACAAATGCGACCAAGCCTGAATGGTCACCAGAACTATATGCAACTGAAAACTCACACCCCAGAAGTGACTCGAACCCATACTGCCAGGAGCAACGCAACTGTACAGGGACGCCTTAATCCGCTTGACCATCACGATCGGACAAAAGGAAGTGATAGCCGAAGCTATTTGAACCACTTCCCCGCCGGAACTCGGATGGTAATCTTGGGCATAGCATTTTATCAAATCACCTCATTTTTTGGGCAACACGTGAGGAACACAAATGCGAACAAGCCTGAATGGTCCCCAGGACTATATGCAACTGAAAACTCATACCCCAGAAGTGACTCGAACCCATACGGCCAGGAGCAACGCAACTGGTATGTACAGGGACGCCTTAATCCGCTTGACCATCCCGACCGGACAAAGGAAGTGATAGCCGAAGCTATTTGAACCACTTCCCTCCGGCACTCGGATGGTATCTTGGGCATAGCATTTTATCAATCACCTCATTTTTTGGGCGGCACGTGAGGAACACAAATGAACAAGCCTGAATGGTCCCCAGGACTATATGCAACTGAAAACTCACACCCCAGAAGTGACTCGAACCCATACTGCCAGGAGCAACGCAACTGGTATGTACAGGGACGCCTTAGTCCGCTTGACCATCCCGACCGGACAAAAGGAAGTGATAGCCGAAGCTATTTAACCACTTCCCGCCGGCACTCGGATGGTAATCTTGGGCATAGCATTTTATCAAATCACCTCATTTTTTGGGGCAACACGTGAGGAGACAAATGCGAAAAGCCTGAATGGTCCCCAGGACTATATGCAACTGAAAACTCACACCCATAAGTGACTCGAACCCATACGTCCAGGAGCAACGCAACTGGTATGTACAGGACGCCTTAATCCGCTTGACCATCCGACCGGACAAAGGAAGTAGATAGCGAAGCTTGATGACTTCCTGCCGGCACTCGGATGGTAATCTTGGGCATAGCATTTTATCAATTCACCTCATTTTTGGGGCAACACGTGAGGACACAATGCGAAACAAGCCTGAATGGTCCCCAGGACTATATGCAACTGAAACTCACACCCCAGAAGTGACTCGAACCCATACTGCCAGGAGCAACGCAACTGGTATGTACAGGGACGCCTTAATCCGCTTGACCATCACCGGACAAAGGAAGTGATAGCCGAAGCTATTTGAACGACTTCCCCGCCGGCACTCGGATGGTATCTTGGGCATAGCATTTTATCAAATCACCTCATTATTGGGGGCAACACGTGAGGAACACAAATGCGAAAAAGCCTGAATGTCCCCAGGACTATATGCAACTGAAACTCACACCCCATAAGTGACTGAACCCATACTGCCAGGAGCAACGCAACTGGAATGTACAGGGACGCCTTATACGCTTGACCATCACGACCGGACAAAAGGAAGTGATAGCCGAAGCTATTTGAACCACTTCCCCGCCGGCACTCGATTGTAATCTTGGGCATAGCATTTTTCAATCACCTCATTTTTTGGGGCAACACGTGAGGACACAAATGCAAACATTCCTGAATGTCCCCAGGACTATATGCAACTGAAAACTCACACCCAGAAGTGACTCGAACCCATACTGCCAGGAGCAACGCAACTGGTATGTACAAGGACGCCTTAATCCGCTTGACCATCACAATCGGACAAAAGGAAGTGATAGCCGAAGCTATTTGAACCCACTCCCCGCCGGCACTCGGATGTTTAATCTTGGGCATAGCATTTTATCAAATCACCTCATTTTTTGGGGCAACACGTGAGGAACACAAATGCGATCAATCCCGAATGGTCCCCAGGAATATATGCAACTGAAAACTCGCACCCAGAAGTGACTCGAACCCATACTGCCAGGAGCAACGCAACTGGTATGTACAGGGACGCCTTAGTCCACTTGACCATCCCGCCGGACAAAAGGAAGTGATAGCCGAAGCTATTTGAACCACTTCCCCGCCGGCACTCGAAGGTAATCTTGGCATAGCATTTTATCTATTCACCTCATTTTTGGGGGCAACACGTGAGGAACACAAATGCGAACAAGCCTGAATGGTCCCCAGGACTGTATGCAACTGAAAAATCACACCCCAGAAGTGACTCGAACCCATACTGCCAGGAGCAATGCAAACTGGTATGTACAGGGACGCCTTAATCCGCTTGACCATCACAACAGGACAAAACGAAGTGATAGCTGAAACTATTTGAACCACTTCCCTGCCGGCACTCGGGTGGTAATCTTGGGCATAGCATTTTATCAAATCACCTCACTTTGGGGGGCAACACGCGAGGAACACAAATGTGAACAAGCCTAAATGGTCCCCAGGACTATATGCAACTGAAAATTCACAACCCATAAGTGACTGGAACCCATACTGCCAGGAGCAACGCAACTGGTATGTACAGGGACGCCTTAGTCCGCTTGACCATCACGACTGGACAAAAGGAAGTGATAGCCGAAGCTATTTGA
This sequence comes from Procambarus virginalis, assembly GCA_020271785.1. Classification (NCBI taxonomy): domain Eukaryota; kingdom Metazoa; phylum Arthropoda; class Malacostraca; order Decapoda; family Cambaridae; genus Procambarus; species Procambarus virginalis. The sequence continues at coordinate 2,414 of WNGS01005157.1, read as the reverse complement.
ACCACTTCCCCGCCGCCACTCGGTTGGTAAACTTGGGCATAGCATTTTATCAAATCACCACATTTTTTGGGGCAACACGTGAGGAACACAAATGCAAACATTCCTGAATGGTCCCCAGGACTATATGCAACTGAAACTTACACCCCAGAAGTGACTCGAACCCATACTGCATGGAGCAACGCAACTGGTATGTACAAGGACGCCTTAATCCGCTTGAGCATCTCAACCGGACTAAATGAAGTGATAGCCGAAGCTATTTGAACCACTTCCCCACCGGCACTCGGATAGTAATCTTGGCCATAACATTTTATCAAATCACCCCAATTTTTTGGGCAACACGTGAGGAACACAAAGACATTTGCCTCCTTCCAGCAACTGGGCATTTCTCCCGACATAAGTGATTCATTAAAGATTCTTGCCAGAGGCACACTGAGAGCCTGTGCTGCCTCTTAAGTATCCACGGTGATACTTTGTCTGGTCAACAGCTTTATTTGCATCCAGTGTGGTCAACTGTTTCATTACCCTCCTCTGCAGTCACCTCTATATCTGATAGTCTTTCATCTAGGGTAATCGCTTCTAACAATGGGAGCTGCTCAGGCTCGGTTGTGAACACTCCATGGAAATTTGCATTCAGTACCTCGCAGAATTCCTTGTCACTTTCTGTATATGCCCGTTCTGTTTTCCTCAGTCTTGTCACTTGATCATTTACCGACATCTTCCTTTTTATATGGCTATGTAGTAATTTAGGTTGCTTTTTTCGCTTTGACTGCAATATCATTCTCATAATTTCCGACACTCGTCTTATGTTAATGTAATCATTCCTAGCTCTGTTACATCTAATCCTGTTGTCCTCTGTCCTTTGTCTTCTGTACTTCCTCCACTCCCTCCTGCTTCTCACCTTTGCTTCCTGACACTGTCTATTAAACCATGTTATTATATTCCCTCCTGCTTTTTTCCTTTATTGTTGGAATAAATCTCTCTTCAGCCTCCTCGCATTTCAATATGACTTGGTTCATCATACCTTGCACTGTTTTTCCTCTAAGTTCTTCCTCCCACTGCACTCTCCCAGGTAGTCCCTTATCCTTCTGTAGTCCCCATTCTGTAATCAAGTCTCCTTTCCCGGATCGCTTGTCCTTTGGTCACAATTTTAAGCTCCATCATGTAGTCAAAGACTAGGACACAATGGTCACTGGCTCCTAGTGGTATTTCATGTTCCAACGGCTCGATGTCTTCTACATTCTGGGTGAAAATGAGATCTAATAGGCTGGACGTATCCCCTCCTCTTTCCCTAGTATCTTCCTTCACATGTTGTGTTAGGAAATTCCTGTAAATAACGTCTACCAGCTTCGCTCCCCAGGTCTCCTCCCCGCCATGGGGATTCCTCCTTTCCCAATCTATCTCTCCGTGATTTAGGTCCTCCATGACCAGCAGCTTCGCATTTATTCTATGCGCTATTGTTGCTGCTCCCTGCAGTTCATCTATACATGCCTTGTTGCTGTGCTCGTACTCCTGCCTGGGCCTTCAACTGTTTGGTGGGGGAATGTAGAGTATCAAGATTACAATCTTCTTCCCATCCACTGTGTGTGTGTGTGTGTGTGTGTGTGTGTGTGTGTGTGTGTGTGTATGTGTGTGTGTGTGTGTGTGTGTGTGTGTGTTGTGTGTGGTGTGTGTGGTGTGTGTGTGTGTGTGTGTGTGTGGTGTGTGTGGTGTGTGTTTTGTGGGTGTGAGTGTGTGTGTTTGCTTTGTGGATGTGTGTGTATGTGTGTTTTGTGGATGTGCATGTGTGTCTAGTGGATGTGCGTGTGTGTGTTTTTTTTGTGTGTTTTGTGTGTGTGTGTGTTTTATGTGTGTGTGTGTGTGTGTGTGTGTGTGTGTGTGTGTGTGTACTCACCTAGTTGTACTAACCTAGTGTGCTTGCGGGGGTTGAGCTCTGGCTCTTTGATCCCGCCTCTCAACCGTCAATCAACAGGTGTACAGTTTCCTGAGCCTATTGGGCTCTATCATATCTACACTTGAAACTGTGTATGGAGTCAGCCTCCACCACATCGCTTCCTGAATGCATTCCATTTGTCAACCAACCACTCTGACACTAAAAAAGTTCTTTCTAATATCTCTGTGGCTCATTTGGGCACTCAGTTTCCACCTGTGTCCCCTAGTGCGTGTGCCCCTTGTTTTAAACAGCCTGTCTTTATCAACCCTGTCGATTCCCCTGAGAATCTTGAATGTGGTGATCATGTCCCCCCTAACTCTTCTGTCTTCCACAGAAATGAGGTTTAATTCCAGCAGTCGCTCCACGTAGCTCATACTCTCAGCTCGGGTACTAGTCTGGTGGCAAACTTTGAACCTTTTCCAGTTAGTCTTATGCTTGACTAGATAGGGACTCCATGCGGAGCCGCATACTCCAGGATTGGTCT
>WNGS01005156.1:17884-33246 GCA_020271785.1 Procambarus virginalis | reverse complement strand
TATATATATATATATATATGCAATTGACGATCACTAAACACTGATCATTTGTATGCGGAAAAACCACAAAGAAATGGAGAAGAGAGATGAACGTTCGACTCGCGAAAGTCGTTGTCAACATCAGTCTGATGTTGACAACGACTTTCGCGAGTCGAAACGTTCATCTCTCTTCTCCATTTCTTTGTGGTTTTTCCGCATATATATATATATATATATATATATATATATATATATATATATATATATATATATAAACTTTGTTACAAAAAAGGAGTTACATATAGGTTACAAAGATGGTTATCATAAGTTGTCGAGTTCCTCCAGCTCCTCAGATGGCGGGCAGGAACCCTGGATGCAGTGCGCATTTCCCCTCTGTATCGCCACGCTGAGGCGCTGGAAAAGAAAGCTGGCAGCTCTAGGGTCCCTTGTTGTTTCAATGAGCCTAGAACCCAGTTCCTTCAAAAAACTGGTAGCACTTTTACCCCAGGCGCCGAGTGTCTCAGAAGCAATGGGGACAAAATTGTAGTGGTGATCCAGTTCTCTATTCTTACGGGATTTGGCTGCTTCCCTGTGGGTGGCAGCGCCACCTGGTTGTGCCACACTTAGTTCAATGTAGGTGTTAGCCAGGGTTGATACGCACGTGTAGTCCCATACCAACTGCTTGCCATTCTTCCAGGGGTTCACTGTGATACCATCCAGGCGACCAATAAGAGCATCAGAGTTACGGGGCGTTAGGTAACGAGGCGCTCTCTCAGCTGGGCATCCAGCTGTGGTGAGGCTCCTCTTGATGATGTCGTTAACTTCACTGTGCCTCGAGTGCCATCCTCCTGTACTTTGGCAGAGTAGGCCATGGTGGCCGTACCCGTCAGCCACTACCTCGCCGCAGATACACCTATATCTGGTGTGGATTGGGGCAGCAAGGCGGAGGGCCACAGCAATTCGGAGGGCGTGTGGTGTGAGACGCGTGCCAGTTGCCGACATTGGGGTTGCTAACAGGAAATCCCCTGCATGTGGGGCTGCTACTGCTGTGAGGCGAGCAATGTCGTGCTGTGTTGATGCAGCATCCAGGCACTCTGCAGCAACTTTGTCTACAAGTATATCTATATATATATATATATATATATATATATATATATATATATATATATATATATATATATATATATATATATGCGAACAAGCCTGAATAGTCCCCAGGCATATATTCAACTGAAAACTCACACCCCATAAGTGACTCGAACCCATACTGCCAAGAGCACTCTGCAACTGGTGTACAGGACCCCTTAAACCACTTGACCATCACGACCGGACAAAAGATGGTGGTAGCCGAGGCTAATTCCCCATCATGATGATGGGGAATTAGCCTCGGCGACCATCGTGGAATTAGCCTCAGCGACCATCATCTTTTGTCCGGTCGTGATGGTCGAGTGGCCGTAAGTCAATAAAACGCTATCTGTTCCCTCTTCTTCTGTCCTCATTTCCTTCTCACTGAATTGCTAGAATTCAGTGAGAGAGAAACAAAAATATACACATATGTATATAGACAAATGTACAGCATATCGACAACTCTAAAACCAAAATCAAAGAAAAGCATCCTGGTGTCTTGGAGGTTCCCCTGATCCCCCTTTCTCAGGCGGGACAAGGAATCCAATATTTCTTGTGGTGGAAAAATACATGACAGCGAACAGTAAAGACGGTCGAATCCTTTTTCAATTTCGACCTTGCCCTGGAATAGGTGCCACACCTATCCCAGAATCCTTCTGAGGGTTGACTGAGGCTTTTTTCCTCACACACACAACCTTTCCCCAAACGAAGCCTCGTAGAAAGACTTCCTAGTTTATTTTATTTAAATTGGGAATGGGTCGATTTATATGTACACTAATGGGGGTAGACCCGACGTTGTCATGTCTGTCTCCCATCTGTCCATCTGTGCATCCATCAATCTATCAACCTAGATTTCTGTCAATCGATGCATCTATCTAGCAGTCAATCCATCCATCTATCTTTCTACCTGCCTAATAATTTTTCTATTCATATTAATAATCTGTGAATCTGGCAATTCAGTTATCTCCATTTCCATCCATCTATTCATCTTTCACCTATGCATCCATCTTTCTACTGTGTTTATCTCTGCCTACCTTTGTCTCTGTCTCTCTCTGTATCATATTGTCTGTCTGCCTATCCGCGTGTCTCTCTTAAAAAAAATATTTAATAGTCTAATGCGTGTAGTCACCAGTGAGAGGAGCATCGTGGAGTGAAGTAATATGAAAGGATAATTACCCCCTTACTCTATAAATGGGCGGTAGCTTGTGGTTTTGAAGCCCTGCGAGAATCGTCTCTTTTTATGCCAGTACGGGCAAATTATTGAAAGCAGGAAACTTCTGTTAACTTTCCCGAGATCACTGGATAATAGTGCTTATTACAAGAAGAAAATAATTGTTTTGAAAAGTTTATTTTAAAAATATTTAGGTGTGTAGCCGCCGGGCAGTGCCAACTATCGTTGTGGGCTGAATGTGTACATAGCACACTGTTCCCTTCTGAATTCTGGCGATAACGACCAGCCTATGTTTATCCCTTGCCACAGACCATTCCCTATGCCAGTTTGAGCCTTGCCCCCAAGCGTGTGGCCTCTAACTTCGAACATACCAACAAGCAGACGATCTATCTTACAGAATAGATTAATTCACGATTCTAGGAGTGTTTATCATTGTGAATTTTGATGAAGTTTAAGTTGATCCTTGTTTTCACTCACATTTTGGTCCTTGAGTCAAACATTTCAACCCGTCCTCAGACCAGGTCCATTCCATCCAGCTAAAGACACATTCATCAATTTTAAAATGTTGTTCATACAAAATAGGAATTTTCTCATATATAAATTAATATTGTTATATATTTGCATACTGTGCATATTTAGGCATAGGTTAAGTTAGATGTTTAGGTCCTTGTTAAAAACTTGAGTGCTGCTATGGGGGATCTAGTATTATGGAGCAGGGTCAGCAGTTAGAATCAAGGTGTAACAGGGTAGTGACACAATTAGGCCCGGCCCCCAAGGATTATAGGTTCCTGTTTATACTTTAAGGTTTTAGAACAGATCTGTCGTCTGGGATACAATTAACTATGCCACTGCAACAGGAGTAATGGATACACCTCAAAAACTAACTTATTTATTAAACCCTCTTAACAACCCCCCATATACATTCACAACAATAACAATAATTACATTACCACACTATCTTACGTTAACTACCTTGGTCCACGTAGGCAGGATACAAGGCTTACACTTGGGACAAGCTAGGGTAAAGTCTACCAGGCAAGGGACACTAGCAAGGACTCTAGGCAGCTTGGTACCACTGGAGAAACACGTGGTTCCACTGAGCTCCCTTTAGAGTAAATTAGCAATATAAACACTAGCGATACCCTATACCATTACTACACACTTATGCCAGAAAACGAGAATACCGCACTATACTTAGCTTTGTAACTAGATACAGGATAAGGTAAGGGAAGATAAGGTAATCGTCAGTCAGGTGCTGTCACAATGAGAGGTTGTGTTGGCTGGAGCTCCGATTGTAGCGGCATTATTGTAGCAATAATGGAGGGATTACTGGGGGAATTGGTGAACTTGGTTGGGGCTCTGAGAGCAGAGGTGGATTCCTTACGAGAGGAGGTACGACAGCTGAAACGTCGGGAAGAAACGGAGAAGACCAAGATAAACAAGACCTCGTCGTGGAGAGTCGTTGGGGACAGGGGTCTTAAGAAGACCTTGACAAGGCCGCCTACAGACGCCCTAAAGACAGCAAATTCATTGTGCCGTGTTGGAGGACGAGTGCTGTGGTGAGCCAGCAGTGCACTCCGAAAAGAAATCAGCAAGGAGCGGCGAAGCCAGATTATTAAGAGAGGCGAGCCTTTCCTCGCCTCTCTTAATAATCTGGCTCCTTCTATCCATTTCAAAGTTGAGTGGGAATCTAATTCCCTCCTTCCTTTTCTTGATGTTCATGTTCACAGCTCTGTGTCTGGGTTCTCTTTCTCTGTCTACCGTAAACCCATGCATAGTGGCATGTACATTCACTTCTTTTCCTACCATCCTCCTTCTGTTAAGAAAAATGTCCTCGTCTCTCTCTTCCTCCGCGCTCTACGCATCAGCGACCCTCAGTTTCTTGATTCTGAAATTTCCTTTATCTACAAATCATTCTCTCGCCTTGGTTATCCTTTGCATTTCATCAACTGTGCCTACTCTCAAGCTAAACGAAATTTCTTTCATCCTAAACCTGCTTCCAACACTAGTAGCACTGTACTATGCCTTCCCTTCATATCTGAACTCAAAACTTTTACCAATACCTTTCGTCCTCTTGACATTAAACTCGCCTTTCGACAAACTAACACAGTTGGCGACCAAAACTGAACTGCATAATCTAAATGGGGCCTAACCAGAGCAAGATATAGCTTGAGAACCACACCAGGTGTCTTGTTACTTACGCTGCGATTAATAAATCCGAGTGTCCTATTTGCCTTATTACGAACATTTATGCATTGATCCTTTTGTTTTAAATTCTTACTAATTATAACTCCCAGATCCCTTTCGCAATCCGACTTCGCAATCTCAACACCATCTAGCTCGTATCTTGTAACTCTATCATCATTACCTAGCCTCAGAACTTTACATTTATCAGCATTAAACTGCATCTGCCAGTTCTTTGACCATTTCAAAACCCTATCTAGATCAACTTGAAGTGATAGAGAGTCCTCCTCCGAATTAATTTCCTTAATTTCCGCCTGTGCCATCGTCGCTGCCACAGGCGGAAAAGAGGAAGATTTGGTTAGACTGCAGCTATCAGATACGTTTGGACATCTGGCATAGGGGACTGACGACTTAGTGGACAGCGCTCGGGATTCGTAGTCCTGAGGATCCGGGTTCAATCTCCGGTGGAGGCGGAAACAAATGGGCAGAGTTTCTTTCACCCTGTTTACCCAGCAGTAAATAGGTACCTTGCAGCTGGATAGCTGCTACGGGCTGCTTCCTGGAGGTGTGTAACAAAAAGGAGGCTACGTCGAGGACCGGGCCGCGAAGACGCTAAGCCCCGAAATCACCTCAGGATAACCTCGCATATCTCACATTGACTTCCACCTCAACTCTCCTGCCCCTCTACTGACCTGCAGGCCACAGCTTTGGTCATCACAACCTGCATTGCCAAATTAAATTCTCATTAGCTATGAGAATTGTTGTTGTCATAGCCAGATTAAACTGGACTTTCTTGTTTCCACAGGTTTCGTCTAGAAACATGAACTTTGGATCACACTTCACCAAGTCGTCGCTCTTTGTGACCCCCTTGAGCATGTTAAAGCTGTCTTCAGCTCTTTGACTTCACCCTCGTGTTTGAACTCTGACCCCTCACAGCTACCACCACTTCTTTCAACCATCAATCGTTGTGTGTTGTCGTGCTTGATTCACTAGATAGTACTTCCGGGTTGTGGAATACAACAAAATATAATAGCGAAAAATATAATTTGGTATGATCTGAACAAGTGCTTTACAAAATTATAACAAAATAATAGTTCAGAGTTAATGATGTTTTTTTTTGAGATTTTGTGTTGCAAGATACCAGATGGCACCCTTTTCTTTTATGCCTGTCCCGACCCAACAAATTGGGCACATACCCATCACCAAATACTGACAAAAATTGGTTGAAGTTAACCCCCAAACATCTGGCCTCCAACCTCGAACAAACATGCAAACAGGCAAAAAGACACATTTGCGGTCGTTGGTGAAGTGGTTTCAGTACTTTGTCCACCGGGGGGGGGGGGGTAGGGGTGATCTCTATCTATCCAGTCCTTGTCATGTCGTAACCTGGAGCATACCTGGAGAGGGTTCTGGGAGTTCTTCTACTCCCCGAGCTCGGCCTGAGGCCAGGCTCCTCCGCAGCCTGCAGGCCTACATATTCACTACAGCCTGTTTGTTCCGATACTTATTGCAAGAACTTATCTAAGTGTATCTTGAATGCACCCAACTTTGTTCCGGCAATATTTTTAATACTTGCTGGGAGGGTGTTGAACAGCTGTGGACCTATGATGTTCAGACAGTGTTCTTTGATTCTGGCACCTCTACTCTTCACTGGTTCCATTCTGTATTTCCTTCCGTGTCTTTCGCTCCAGTATGTTGTTATTCTACTGTGCAAACTTGGGACCTGGCCTTCAAGTATCTTCCATATACAGTATATAATATTTGATACCCTTCTTGTCTCCTTTCCAAAGAGTACATTTGGAGAGCTTTGAGACGGTCCCAATAATTTAGATGTTTTATCGCGTCTATGAGTGCCGTATATGTTCTCTGTATTTCCTCTAATTCAGAGATCTCTTCTGCTCTGAAAGGGGAAGTGAGTACCGAGCAATACTCAAGATGGACCAGCACCAGTGATTTAAATAATATTAGCATTGTTGTGAGGGTATCTGGATTTAAACGTTCTCAAAATCCATCCTATGATTTTCCTGGCCGCCGCTATATTTGCTCGGTTATGTTCACTAAATGTCAGGTTGTCAAACATCATAATTCCCAGATATTTTACATATTGCTGGTCGTCTATGAGTAGGTCTGATTGTATCTTGTACCCTGTATTTCGTTTAAGTTCCTCGTTTCCACCATTCCTAAGTACGTGGAAATTGTCACCGTTAAACATCATGTTATTTTTAGTTGCCCAATCGAAGACTTTATTAATATATGCCTGCAGTTTTTCAGTGTGTGTTCTACAGAGGCAATTTTCAACCTAATTTTTATATCGCCGGCAAAGGATGACACGAAGCTGTGACTAGAATTTTTGTTTATATCCGAGATACGAATGAGAAGTAGCAGTGGTACAAGTAATGTGCCCTGGGGTATAGAGCTTTTCACTGCACTTGGGCTTGATCTAATTTGATTGACCGTCACTCTCTGCAGTATGTTTGACAGAAAGTTGAAAATACAACGCGGAACTTGACCCGTTATTCCTACTGATTTCATTTTATGGGCTATCACTCAATGGTCACATTTGTCGAATGCCTTTGCAAAGTCCGTATACAACATCTGTATTTTGCTTTTCTTCTAAGTCTTCTGTGATTTTGTCATAGTGGTCGAGTAACTGCGACTAACAGAATCTTCCCGCTCTAAATCCATGTTGTCCTGGATTGTGTAGTTCATTATTTTTCCATAAAACTTGGAATTTGATTCCTAATCACTCTTTCAAAAACACACTTTTATGTGTGATGTTAATGCAACTGGTCTATATTTTTTTGCCAAAGCTTTACTACCTCCTTTGTGCAGAGTAGCTATATCTGCTGATATAAGAGCTGTTGGCATCCACCCTGTATCCAGGCTCTTTCTCCATAATAAGCAGAGTGCTCGTGCTACTGATACTTTACATTTCTTTATGACTATTGAATTACTCGAGTCAGGACCAGGAGCTGAGTGCATGGGCATGTTGTCAATTTATCTTTAAAGTCTTTAGAGTTCGTGTTAATATCATCTATATTATCTGCAGCATGAATGTCATTCATAAAGAACATGTCTGGATCATCAACTTTCATATTGTTTATTGTGGTGCTAAACATAGCCTCATACTGGCCTCTTAGAATTTCATTAATTTCTATGTTGTCCTCTGTGTACGTACTTTCACTTGTGATAAAAGGTCCAATACTGGTGGAGTTTTTTTATTTTTATTATGCACATGTGGAAAAAATATTTAGGATTTTTATTTATATTTTATATAGATTTCTGTTCCAATTCCATTTCCTCAAACTCGTATGATCGCTTCAACGTTTGCCCTATTTCTTTAACCTCCCTGTTTAGATCTATTTTCCTTTCTTGCGATAGTCGTGTTTATTTAAGAATTTCCGGGATTTGTTTTCTTCTCCTGTACAGTCGTATATGTTTTCTTCCTAGATTGGTCTTTATTCTGACCCTCCTCACAGGCACATGCTTCAAGCAGATCTTGTAAGCTTCAGCTGTCAGTTGAGCTATTCCCTGTGTGGGAGTTTTGTCGCTGAAAATTCTCTCTCATTTAATGTTTGCAAGATATATATTTATTTTTTCCCATTCGATCCTCTTATTGTTGAAATTGAATTGATTGAATAGCCCTTTTCTCCTCTTGGTTTTCTTGGACCTACTACCGTTATTAATGTTAATTTGCACTTCAATGAGCTTATGGACTGAGTATATAGTATATGAGATAGTAAATTTCACTGATTAGCTCATCATTGTTTGTGAATATCAGGTCTAGTGTGTTTTCGTTCCTAGTTGGTTCTGTAATCTGTTGGTTGAGCGATAATTTGAGAATATTAGTGGTTGATCACAGAATCTCAAAAATTCTCTGATCTTGGGTAGACTATTTCCTGGTTGATTTCCTGCTATGATGTTACAGTTTGTCATTCTCCATCTTAAACTAACTAGATTAAAGTCTCAAAGGAAGATAATATTCTCTGTTTTGTGCATCTGCTCTGTGAATACGTCAACCGTTGCTTCTGGCGATTAATATATCAGAATAATAATTAGGTTGATTTTTTCTACCTTGATTCCAAGTAGTAACTATGCATACCAGATCCTCTTTAATGTACAATCCTACTCCTCTATTTGACCTAATTTATCTATCACATCTTATATAAATAATAATTTGAAATCCAGATTTCACTATTCATGTAGTCTTTCGTATGAGAATCTGTGAATGCCCCAAATATTGAATTCGACTCTACTAGAAGGTCATTTATGAACTTTATTTCTTGAGTTTGACTTTATGCCTTGTATGTTTGCAAATATGAATGATTGTTCAATTTTTTGTGTCACTTCTGGTGAGTTTTGGTAGTTCTCCCCCCCCCAACCCCCATCTCGACCCGGATCCAGGGTATGCTGAACGAACCATTGTGTTTTGACAATGGTTCGTTCAGTTTTGGTAGTGGTACTAGAGAGAGTGGTAGTTTCTGTGGAGTTGGTGGGGGGGGGGTGTAGTATGTGTGTGCTTGATGACGAATTGTAGTAGCATTTTCCACTCCCTATCCATACTCCTGCAACGTTTCTATCCGCCAATCCTCTCTCCGTTACTGGATGCTACTAAAAACTTCGAGGGTTATTATATTGGACCTCCTCTCTTCAATAGCGCTGTGTACCTCTCACGTGGAAATCCGGGCACTGATGATCATAGCATTTTCTCTCATTATCTGAGAGTTTGCATAGTTTAGGGCGATAATATCTGCATTTTGTTACAAAACGACATTTACCCCCTCCCAAATATTTTTCGGGGATGCATGAATGTGCATTGTGTGTCTGATCCCATATCTGCACCTTTAGATACTATTTGCAAAAAAATTTGCAATGTTATGTAAATATTACATAATATTTTTATGATGCATATGACTTGGGGACCATTCAAGCTTGTCGTATAAATGATGCACACGTTTTACTTAGTAAATTGTATTAATGAAAATATATGTGCCCGTTGCCCACGAGTGCTGTTGGCAGTTGTGGCAGCTAACAAAGTTCCAATTGTTTTAACGATCCTATCAACAATATCTTTCAGGACCCTTTCCTCCGTTTTATGACCCGTCGAAAAAAAAGTTCCTGTAAAATAATCTAATAGGGGGTACGAGTGTTGTGTTAGTTGACTCTTTAGAGGGTCAACTCTGAACAGCCTTCCAACACCTGACCCTCTGAAGAGTCAACCAACACAACACCTGTACCCTCTATTAGACTATTTTACAGGAATTTCTTTTCGACAGCTCATAAAACGGAGAAAAGGATCCTGAAAGATATTGTTTATGAACGTTATCCTTACAGACAAAAATCAGAAAGTACAATTGATAAGTTATTATAAAACCAAAAAACGGCCAATCTACTCATGAAAAACTCCCTAGACACCAATCAGAACGCTTTGAAGGAGACCAACGTCGTCTATGCCTTTAAATGCCCACTTAGGGACTGTAAGCCCCAAAGAACTCAGTATATAGGCTCAACAACGCCTCTTTCCAGGCGATTAACAATGTATAAACAACAGGGCTCCATCAAGGAACATATAATCTCTTCTCACAACCAGACCATCACCAGAGAAATTTTAAACAACACAGAAATCATCGATAGGTACAGCGATAGCAGGCGGCTTTACATCAGCGAGACAGTACACGTCAAAAAGTCAACACCAGCAATCAACAGCCAATTATATTCTATCCACTTCAAGGCACCGTATGGGCCAATAGGCCCTCCGCAGTTACTTCCATTCTCATGTACCAACCTCACCCAAACCAATAAAAAGCAAGGGTTATGTCAAATGTTTCATACACAGTGTATCATAAGTGTAGTTCATAAGTGTAAAGAAGTCTTTGAGAATATAAGAAGCCCTTATGAAATGCTTCTAGACGTCAGTCCATTAATAAAATGAATTTTGGAGAAATTATATTTTCATTACCACCGTGTTACGGCCCTACTGGGACGCAACCGGGTTCTTCTCTGATGGGGCCGGATTCTCAAACTCTACTACCAAGTTAGTAGAGGCTTTCAGGGGGTGTGTTCCGTAATGCAAGTCAAAGCAATCAAGGATGGTACATTAAATATACAAAATTAGCACTTTCCTCCATATATAATTTCCACCACCATATAAAATATAAAACTTAGACGGATGTATTACTACACTATGTACAATGATGTCTCCCTCTCTGAAGACGCTCAACACTCGGCGATGCTTCTTCTGGGTAGCCCTGGTCTCTGCTTCCGTGGCCCACGATGAATCCACTATGACTTTACGACGAATCTACCCCGGCCACAGGCCAGCCAAATCACAGTCCCACTGGGTGCCTCGTCGTGATGACCTACAATCACAATCCAGCCTGTAGCTGGCAGGTACTAGTCAGCTCCGCTGTCAGGCCACTCTACGACTAATACTAGGGTTGCGAGCCCTAGGCAGGAGCCTCGAGTGACTCGCTGGTCACCCTCCTCAGTTGGCACCTCAGTGGGTGGTCTCTTCCACCAGCCAGCCCCGGATACAGCGAATCCCGTTACTGCCACTCCTCAGGCAGGCAATCACACTCTCAGCAGAGTTCGTCCGGGGGTGGCTCACTGCTTCTACAAAGCAGACTGGTGAAGAGACCTTGACTGCCTTGGGTAGACTGACTCCATGCACCTCACAACCGTCCTAGGTTGACTCTGAAAGTGGATACGTCATCAATATTGGGAACACTAGGAAACTTCACTTATTAGCTTAGACACAAACGTCCACCACTTCGCTCCATAGTTGGCGTTCACTGTCTAAGCTCCACCTCACCAGAGGTCAGCAGCGGCTACTTCACGAGCCGACCAGGACAGGCATCCACCACTTATTGCCGGTATCTCCCGTCATCACTAGATGGCGTTGTCCATGGTGCGGGGTTTTCGGGAGCAGACTCACAGATGGCGTGGACTTCATGGCTTCGTGCTCGGGCGAGTAGTTTAGGTTCGTAACACACCGACAGTGAAGAAAAACATAACAAATATTGAAAAAATTCGTGTTAGAATTATTAATCTTACTTTTTCGGTCGTATTCAACAACATATGTTTACAAGAAAGACTGCTACCAAAATATATAAATAGTTTGCACATATTTTATTTATTTATTCATAGATACAGGAGTTCTTACATTCTTGTACAGCCACTAGCACTCATAGCGTTTCGGGCAAGTCCTTAATCCTAATTTTCCCTGGAATACGACCCGCCAAATCGTTTAACAACCAGGTACCCATTCACTGCTGGGTGAACAGAGGCTACAGTTAAGGATTAGTGCCCAGTAAATCCTCCCCGGCTAAGATATGAACCCAGGCCAAAGCGCTCATGAAGGGCCGGGCGAGTGTTTTACCTCTGCGCCACGGGGGACTGTAATATGCATCAATTAACAATGTAAATGAAATCATGAATGGCATGATTATGAACTATTTATGGCATGATATATATATATATATATATATATGGCATGATGTATATGATATATGGCATGATATATATATGGCATGATGTATATGATATATGGCATGATATATATGGCATGATATATATATATATATATATATATATATATATATATATATATATATATATATATATATATATATATAATATAATATATATATATATATATATATAATATATATATATATATATATATATATATATATATATATATATATATATATATATATATATATATATATATATATATATATATATATTGTGACGATAATCTCTTATCAGAGATTTAGCCTGCTATTTCTGCGACTCATCCTGTCCTCATCAATATACAAGATACGTTTTGTAGTGGCTAAACGTACATATTAAGATAGCCACACGTACCAGCAACTCCCTCCTCCCCCCACTCCAGCACCTGCTGCACCTGGTCGACGCGCCGAACCCTTCAACTGCCTAACTAGCGACTTGCGGCCATCCAGCTTCCTCATTGGCCGCCAACCAACACTCCACTCCGGCTCCTCGCCAATCACAAGACCTCGCCAGTTATTGTTGGAGTCCCTTGCGTTTCTGCCAGCCAGAATATTGTGTGCTCGCAAGCTATGAACTCCTAAGTGACTCACCTTGTGTGGTCAAATAGAGGTTTATAGTTAGTGCATATATTCCAGCATTCATATTTTATTTACTTTTGTATGTCAATTCTCCTCCCCATTAACGTAATCTATTTTCATGTTTATGTATTTTTTCCACTTGACATTTTTACCATTAAGCCAAGATTTTGCATTTGTTTCAATTTGTGTTTTTTTATTGTTATTAAAATCCATTTTTATTATTGTCTTTCGTATTTCCGACCTTACCACAGATTACCAATCACGCAGTCATTCTTTTTTTTCTCTTTTTTTTCCTTTTCTTTTTTATATATTATATGTGGCCCAGCACTGACACCTGCTAGTTGGAAGACTGCCGACCACCATTTCCAACTCGTTACCGTCACATATAAATGGGGGCCTGTCCACGGAGCTTCACTCAGGTATTGGTAATTGTGGTAAGCACACTTGGCTCTTATTTCCCTTGCTTCCATTATTCACATTAATCATTTTTTATTTTATATGGTGCTGTGTATATTGTACATTACGGGAATAGCATATGGTGAGAGTGAGACAACTTTGGATTACGTGGTGACTGTAGGCCGCAGTCATACTCTTAATTGGTCGTCTCCCCCTTCCGTGTTATCCTCCGTGTTTAACATCTTTGTCCCCAGATATTTCTCACTTTTTGACAGATTATCACATAGGTACCCTGGTACTGTGGTCTGTCTCCGGGTCAATAGCACCCAAGTCCTGCAATCCGACTCTAGGAGGAAAAAGAGGGCTTTAGATCCTCTAGCACGAACTATTATTGGCGAATTGGGACCTCGCCGATAGTTCTCGTCACCAGTTGACACTCGCACCCCTACTCGTCGGTCAGACTGATGGTATTTACCAAAAGGTAGGGAATTGGCGTTCTTTCTTTTGAGCACAAAGTTCGCTAATTCTGTAAATACCATATTCAATTTCAGTGGGTACCATTGCTTATGTTCTATAGTGACTTGGCAAGGTATGACTACATTTTTTGGACTACCTCATTTATTTTGAAGCCATTTAGTGTTTCACTTGTATTTTAAACTTAGTTTTCACTAATTAGTAGGATTTTCTTGCCTTTATCCTCCCATAGTGAGTACCAGGTACAAGATTTCCTGCGACCTTATTCATTTACCATCTTGAATTAACTTTAATTATTAATAATTCCCCACAGGATAGGTATCAGTTGCCACGTTTCCTGTTTCTGACACTCGCCATATTCTCACTATATTCGTCTCCTTTGTTTTGCTATATTTTCACCATGTTCCGCTTACAAGTTTTCAAAGCAGATCCAGAAAGTGAAATAGGGACCTTACGTCACGCTAAGAGGGTCGATTTGTTAACTCTTGCACATGAGTATCACTTAGAAGTTCCTGATGGAGCCAACAAATTTGCCATTAATAATATGATACTGGATCACCTTGCTGATGAAGGTATTATAGATTCTTCTACTCATGAACAGTACATTATTTCAGATAAGGATGACTTGAGAGCGATAAAGCTCAAATTGGAACTTGCCAAGATCGAGCTACAGCAACAACAAGAAGCAGCTGCAAGCAGAGAGCGTGAAGCTGCAATCAGAGAGCGGGAAGCTGCCATTAGAAAAGAAGAACAAGAAAGAGAAATCCGCCTCAAGGAGCGTGAGGCAGCCCTGGCCAAGGAAGCAGCTGCCATCCGGAAGGAAGAAAGTGAAAGGGAGGCCCTACTCCTCAAAGGACAGCAAGAACGCGAGTTGGCCTTATACCAACAGCGACTAGAGATACAACGGGAACACGACCAACGACAGGCAGAAGCAGCTCTTAACTGTCGTGACCGAGAACGCACGAGGGACGCTGCACACCAAGCTCAACTCCAACAAGCGGCAGCTAGTCTTCCTCCCAGTTTCAATATCTCCCATGCAAGTAAGTTAATGCCCCCGTTCCTCGAAACGGAGGTTGATGTGTTCTTTACCACTTTTGAGACCCTTGCTGTTCAACTTAATTGGCCTGACGACCAATGGGCTACCCTTCTCAGAGTACATTTAACAGGTAGAGCAGCAGTCACACTCAGCACTTTGGCTTCGGAAAACGACTACACCACCCTGAAACAAGCTGTGTTGGACGCCTACCTTCTCTCCACCGAAAGCTATCGACGAAAGTTTCGTGACTACGTCAAGGCAAGTACCACCACCTTCTTAGAATTTGCTAACACCAAACAAAGATATTTCATGAAATGGCTGGAGGCAGCACATGTCTCTACTTTTTCAGAACTTGTCAACCTCATACTGGTTGAAGAATTTTTGAGACGTGTACCTCCTCCTGTCCGCCTATACTTAGCAGACAAGGAAGAGACGGAGTTAGTGAAGTGTGCGAAGTCAGCTGACACTTACAGCCTCATCCACCGGCTGACTCCAGATCCTACCAGCAAGAAGTCTTGGTACAGTTACGAGAAAGCGAGCCCAGATCAAGGTACCTCTCAACTGTACTGCAGGTATTGTCGATTATATGGACACACCATTGACAAATGTGGTAAGTCCCAATCTAAAGGTAACGTCGAACCCCCTAAGTCTAAAACTACTCACCCTAAGTCCGGTAAGCCTGTAATGAATGTTGGTGTTCATGCTAATGATCTCTCTCTCTTTACCAAGCATCTATATCCAGGAACTATCTCTACCCACGGTTCAGATTCAGAGGGACGTTTCGGACTTAAGATCCTACGGGACACAGCGGCTCTACAATCGATCGTTTTGAAATCGGCTGTGCCCAACGTCGCCTACACAGGAGAGACTGTGTTCATCACTGACCTTACTGCTACTGCTACAC
>WNGS01005154.1:19751-33453 GCA_020271785.1 Procambarus virginalis | reverse complement strand
AACAAATAAAATTGATCATTAGAATGACACAGAGAACCAGTGTCTATGGAAAAACATTCAATGGATATTCACTTGAAAATAATGAAGACTGTAATTATTAATTAAAGTCAAAGCCTCAAATATCAACATTGGGGGTTATTTCTAGAAATTCATATATATCTAGGAACCAGTGTGGTTCGTCACTAGTTCATTATGCATGGAATTATGGTAAATCTAACTACAACATATGTAAATATATGGTAATCAAAATTATTCATTTAAGCTCATATTATAGAAGCAATAATTAAATTGAATAAATTTATAAGAAAAAATGGGTCTTAGCTGTAAGACGATTTCTAACGCCAGTTCATCACTCGTCCTCGTAATCACAGAATCCCCATAGATAAATGACTCGAGGTAAATAACACGATGGATGACAATCTTGTTGGCGTCTCAATACACGCTGTAATACAAGAAATATAAAGTAGCAATTGACTAGGCTACAAAATTGTGCTCATATATTCATGAAGCTGAACTGAGTAATAAATATTACTAACGTTTGATTATATTTAATCTCTCTTCCTAACGACAAACTACTCACTAAGGCTCTAAATTACTAGATGCATCTACAAGAAAGAAACCTGTGAGCGTAACCGAGTACTAAGGTTTGCCGAGAGGAGCGTCTGCTGGACTCAGTGTTCACTGCTGTGCACACTCATTCACGGTCCGGATGGTAATTGTAGACGCTGAGTTCACTATTGAGGCACTAGAGAACACTGGCAAGTAAATTCCACTTATTAATTGAGTGTCGACGTAATTTTTATCGACAAGAATTCTCAATTAATGCCACGTGTTCCACCACGTTGTCTCGCGTGCGTGCCTTGTTGATGTCGTAATGGCGTAATGGCGTCTCCCTCTCCCCGCTCTCGCATTCACCACGGAAATTATTAAACACAAACTATTCTTTCCCGCGTAATTATGGAGGAAAATGCGATAATATGAACTGGGTTGAAATTATAGGGAATTAATAATTATAATATTCTCGATAAATAATCTCTAGCGAGAAATGGAGATAATATTTATACTTCTCCAGAGCATTCAAACGTAACAGAATAAAAACTGTTACTGAATAATTTTAATTAATAACTCTTGATTTACATTATCAGGAGTAATATTATCAACAATATGCTCAGATTAATTTATATAACACTATGGTTAGTGGTGTTAAGAGCTACTGCAAATGTAAGTTAATATTAATTTATCATAAGATAATAATGGATGATAAGTGTTGGAAATTTCCAACACTAGGGGACACAGGTGGAAACTGAGTGCCCAAATGACCCACAGAGATATTAGGAAGAACTTTTTTTTAGTATCAGAGTGGTTGACAAATAGAGTGCATGCGGAAGTGATGTGATGATTGAGGCTGACTCCATACACAGTTTCAACTGTAGATATGATGGAGCCCAGTAGACTCAGGAACCTGTACACCTGTTGTTTGACGGTTGAGAGGCGGGACCAAAGAGCCAGAGGTCATTCCCCACAAGCACATTTAGGTGAGTATATACACACACAGGAACCTGGGTGCCGGTCGGTCTGTCGGTCGAGCCGGTCGGCCGAGCGGACAGCACGCTGGGCTTGTGATCCTGTGGTCCTGGGTTCGATCCCAGGCGCCGGCGAGAAACATTGGGTAGAGTTTCTTTCGTCCTATGCCCCTGTAACCTAGCAGTAAAATAGGTACCTGGGTGTTAGTCAGCTGTCACGGGCTGCTTCCTGATCGAGGACCAGGCCGCGGGGACACTAAAAAGCCCCGAAATCATCTCAAGATAACCAAGATAACCTGTACATCTGTTGATTGATAGTTGAGAGGAGGGACCAAAGAGCCAAACCTCAACCCCCGCAAGCACAAATAGGTGAGCACAGATTGGTGAGCACACACACACACACACACACACACACGCACACAGGGGGGCCCTGGTAGTCTGGTGGATAGCGAACAGGACTCGTAATTCTGTGGCGTGGGTTCGATTCCCACACCCAGCAGAAACAATTGGACAAAGTTTCTTTCACCTTGAATGCCCCTGTTACCTAGCAATAAATAGGTACCTTGGAGTTAGTCAGCTGTCACGGGCTGCTTCCTGGGGGGTGTGTGTGTGGTGTGGAAAAACAAAGAAAAAAATAAGAAAAAAGAAAAAAAGTAGTTTGTAAACAGTTGATTTTACAGATGAGAGGCGGGCCGAAAGAGCAAAGCTCAACCCCCGCAAACACAACTAGGTGAATACACAAATACACACACACACTAACACACACACTCACACACACACACACTCACACCCATACACACACTCACCCCCCCCACACACACACACACATACATACACACACACACACACACACACACACACACACACACACACACACACACACACACACACACACACACACACACACACAGACGTTAGAAAGAATTTTTTCAGCGTCAGAGTAGTTAATAAATCGAATGCACTAGGAAGTTATGTGGTGGAGGCTGACTCCATACACAGTTTCAAATGTAGGTATGATAGAGCCCAGTAGGCTCAGGAATCTGAACACCAGTTGATTGACAGTTGAGAGGCGGGACCAAAGAGCCAAAGCTCAACCCCCGCAAGCACAATTAGGTGAGTACACACACACACACACACACACACACAGGCTACCAGGGGGGCCTGGTAGCCTGGTGGATAGCGTGCAGGTCTCATAATTCTGTGGCGCGGGTTCGATTCCCGCACTAGGCAGAAACAAATGGGCAAAGTTTCTTTCACCCTGAATGCCCCTGTTACCTGACAGTAAATTTGTACCTGGGAGTTAGTCAGCTGTCACGGGCTGCTTCCTGGTGTATGTGTGTGTGTGTGTGTGTGTGTGTGTGTGTGTGTGTGTGTGTGTGTGTGTGTGTGTGTGTGTGTGTGTGTGTGTGTGTGTGCGTGTGTGTGTGTGTGTGTGTGTGTGTGTGGTGTGAGGAGAGAGGAAAAAAAATAGTTAGTAAACAGTTGATTGACTGTTGAGAGGCGGGCCTAAAGAGCAAAGCTCAATCCCCGCAAACACAACTAGGTGAATACACACACACACACACACACACACACACACACACACACACACACACACACACACACATATCTCATATCTCAAATGTAGATATGATAGAGCCCATTAGGCTCAGGAAACTGTACACCTGTTGATTGACGGTTGAGAGGCGGGACCAAAGAGCCAGAGCTCAACCCCCGCAAGCACAACTAGGTGAGTACAACTAGGTGAGTACAAACACTCATAAACACAGTGAATAATCAGTGCGCTAGTGAATGAATGACTCAGTGAATCAGAATAATCAATGAATCACAGTGAATCAGTGATCAGTGAATAATGTGCACTTTACTATAAAAATAACTTTTCGAATTCTGGTGACCGTGACCTGCCTATGTTCATCTCGTACCATAGACCATTCTTCCTGCCAATTTGGATGATACTAGCCACAAGCCTGTGGCCACCAACTTTGGACAGACAGACAGACATGGGTGCTAGTCACTGGGTGGACAGTATGCAGGATACGCAGTCCAGTGGTCCGGGGTTCGATTCCTGGTGCCAGCGGAAACAAAAATAGGCAGAGTTTCGTTCACACTGATTCCCCTGTTAACTAGCAGTAAATAGGTGCCTGGGAGTTAGAGAGCTGTTACGGGCTGCTTCCTGGGTGTGTGTGTGTGTGCGTGTATGTGAACAAAAATTGTAGTAGTTAGTGACAGTTGAGAGGTGGGCCGAAAGAGCAGAGCTCAACCCCCGCAAGCACAAAGTAGTGAGCTAAATTTCCCGAACCCAATTTCTAACCAACTAGTACTTACGAGCGTTCCTAACGTCAAAAAACGGATGTACTAAAATGTTGAACTCAACCTAACCAAGGACACAAAAAGAAAACGGGAAAATTTTTAATACATCAAGTTTTGACAGTGAACATTTTTATGTCAAAATACGATGTATTATTCGTGAAGACAGATATGAATCTGTGCCGTCTTAATTAAACCGTAACTGGAATGTGCAGCGCCACCCTCGAATTTATTTCAAGCATAGCAAAAAAAAAAATTATTAAAAGGTGTAGAGGTGTTGGAAAATCCGACATCATTTAATAATATCTATGCAATTGCAGATAATATTGCTGCTTTGTATGCACAAGTTAACCCATAGAAAATGTAACTTGTAGTGGAATTTTCCGTCATAGAAAACGGGATATCATTGCCACATACTATTATAAATTCACCAGCTATTTTGTTGGAATTATTCTTAAATACATTAGTCTTTGGACTTTTACCATCATAAAAACATCTCATTTTAATTAACTTAATTATTAGAATCAAAATAGAGTAAATGTGACCCTTCAATCAGTTACTGGTATCTGGACAGTAAGACAGGAGCGTCAGTAGTAGGGAGTGGTCAGCCATTATTATTAGGACCGCAGAGGCGCAGGGAGCAAATTCGGCTCCTATCTTTCTCTTGGATGAAGTGTAGTGGAGATCAGAGTAGTGGTCTTCCATCATCAACACGCAGTCAACAATAAACAAAGGAAGTATTCTACCGAAACCCATTTATCTAATCATTTTTGGCCATTAATGTTGGTAGATAGGGCGAACCGGTTAGAATACGAAATCGCTTCATACTAAAGGTAATTAAGCCTTGGTCCTTATTATATATAATATACAGTGTTTTCTCTGATATAGCTGTCATATATTAGGATTCTGGCTTTACAGCTAGCACCTTTGACAGGTACAAGAAGAGGAAGCAAGACTTGGTGTATCAGTTACTATGGGTGATGGAAGCTTCCTCAAAATAGGATAATTTGGTGTCTACATCCTAGTATACCTGGTGAACTAATCCTGCTGTGCAATAAGATAAGGAACCTCCTCAATGTATACTAATATATGTAGTTAATACTGTAGTTTGATTGGCTGCATATACATAAATGATCTAATGATATAACCCCCCCTAATGTGTAAGGATCGATTTGTGAGATTATTGCAGAAATACAGTCCACTCAACATCATACCAATTGCTATCGAAATATATGAATTAATGTAAATATAAATTCTATATAAATTCATATAAATTAAATTAAATATAACTCTCACAGGTCGGTTCCCACAAGAGGTTTACATCAAGACTGGTGCCAACACTAAGAGGATTAAGCTACGAGAACAGGTTATGGGAACTAAATTTCACAACACTACAGATGAGAAGAATCTCAGAGTACAACATAAAAGATACTGAGGGGTATAAACGAGAGCCTTTTTAAATAGGGAAAATTTAGAGAGAGTTGGACAAGAGGACTTAGGTGGGAACAGAACACGCTTATAAATAGAAGAAAGTTAAAGAAATATTCGCACCCTTTACAAGAGGTCACCAAGTGGAATGAGCTAAAGTAAGTTGTGGACGACACCTCTATCTACAACTTTAAGGTTAGGTTCGACTGGCACTACCTGTGCCAGTCTATTTTTAACGTCAGGATAGTTAACTTATAACGCAAGATCAACAACTAGGCAAGAAAGATGGGCACTTCCCATACTCACTGATATATTAATCGTTGATAATTAGCACAAAGAGCAATTGGACTTACTGAGGTTGGTGAGAGTTGAGAGTCCATCGTCGTTGTTACATGGGGGTCCACCACCCCTGTTGTCTCTTCTGGGGACGGCGGTCACCCTCACCATCATCACCACAGTCATCACTGCTGCGGTCACCACAACACTCTTCATAACCTTCATGTTGAGCCTCACCAACACTCTGGGGAGGAGAACGAGTTTATTGGCCATAGACAGGGAGAGAGTAGTCATCGCTCTTAGACAGGAAGAGGAAAATATTCGTTCTTAGACAGGGAGAGGGAAAATATTCCTTCTTAGACAGGAAGAGGATGTGGGTAGATCTTAGACTTCAACAATTAGTCAATAGGTTGTAGTTGAAGGTCGTCGCCCCTAGACAGGGAAAGGACGGTCTTTGCCCTTAGACGAAGAGAGGAAGGTTGATTCCCATGGACAGGGAGATGGACGTCGTCTTCGTGAGACAGGGAGGAGATCGTCCCAGCAAAGGGCAAACCACACCGTGTCATCCATATACGTTGTATGGAGGAAATATTTGCAATAATTTATGAAAGGCCAGGAAGAGTAATAAAGAAAGGTCAGGAAAAGTGATAAAGAAAGGTCAGGAAGAGTAATAAAAAAAGGCCAGGAAGAGTAATAAAGAAAGGTCAGGAAGAGTCATAAAGATCAGGAAGAGTGATAAAGGTCAGGAAGAGTAATAAAACAAAGGTCAGGAAAAGTAATAAAGAAAGGTCAGGAAGAGTAATTAAGAAAGGGATATTAGAAATATTAGATTGCGGAACCTGATGACAGATTGGACGATGGGAGACGGAACTACACTTCGGGGCCTATGATCAAGAAAGGCGGTAGAGCTTCACCCAAAGGGTTGAGCTGGACAGTATCCAGAGGACATAAATACCCCGAGGTGGCAAATCAACACAAACCAGGGCAGTTATACCCAGAGGACAGAGATGCATCCACGGATGGTCTTGCACGAAGGTGGTAAATGTTCACTCAAGGGGGCAGATCTACACTCAAGGAACATGGTTACAGGAACCAGACAAAGTAACACTCCGGTTGCCGAACTTTACTCTGGTGACAATGCTTCACCCAGCGAGCAAATTTACGCCCAGTGAGACGTAAAGCCACATTGTGTCAGTAAAGCAACACCAAATGGGCCGAGAGGCACCAAGGGAATAATCAAGTCTCAGGGAAACGAGCTACACCCAGCATACAGAGGTATCCTTGGGGTTTAATTATCTAACGACCAAAGCTACACCTTTAGGGAAAAGCTACAACCCAAAAAATAAATGTTCTCTTTAGGGGCAGAGCTTCACAAGGGGACAGATCTACATCTTGGGATCAGAGCTACACCAAGAGAGAGGAACTTCACAAGGGGACAGATCGACACTAAGAAAGCAGAACTACACTCGAGGGACACAGCAATGTGTCTGTCTAAGTTCACCAGAGTGAACTACACTTAAGAGATAGAGCAATACTAAGATGTCCGAGATTTATACAGGAGCAGAGGTACACAGAGAGACGAGAGAGCAGAGCTACACCCAGTGGCAGAGGCTCGCCAAGAGGCGGAAATATAACGTGGGGTCATAGTTACACCCAGGTTGCAGAATTACACCCAGGAGGCATGTGTAAATTACAGAGGCAGAACTATATCTAAGAAGCGGAGCTGCACGTAGGAGGCCACAATTCACCCAGAAGGCAGATGTACAAGTACCCATGGGGGACAGAACTACACCCAAAGAACAGAGAAACATATAGAGAACACAGCAAATGTACACTCTGGAGGCACAGCTACATTCAGGGGCGTTGGATACACCTAAATATTTGTTTGTAGGATACAAACAAAGAAGGAAGTGTTACACTTGGGGAGGGGGGGGCAGTGCTAAACCACTGGGGCAGTGGTACACATAAGGGCAGTGCTATACATAGGGGCAGTGCTACACATAGTGGCAGTGCTACACATAGGGGCAGTGCTACACATAGTGGCAGTGCTACACATAGTGGCAGTGCTATACATAGTGGCAGTGCTATACATAGGGGCAGTGCTACACATAGGGGCAGTGCTATACATAGTGGCAGTGCTATACATAGGGGCAGTGCTACACATAGTGGCAGTGCTATACATAGGGGCAGTGCTACACACAGTGGCAGTGCTATACATAGTGGCAGTGCTACACATAGGGGCAGTGCTATACATAGTGGCAGTGCTATACATAGGGGCAGTGCTACACATAGTGGCAGTGCTATACATAGGGGCAGTGCTACACACAGTGGCAGTGCTACACATAGGGGCAGTGCTACACATAGTGGCAGTGCTACACATAGGGGCAGTGCTACACATAGTGGCAGTGCTACACATAGGGGAAGTGCTACACATAGGGGCAGTGCTACACATAGTGGCAGTGCTACATATAGTGGCAGTGCTACACATAGTGGCAGTGCTACACATAGTGCCAGTGCTACACATAGTGGCAGTGCTACACATAGGGGAAGTGCTACACATAGGGGCAGTGCTACACATAGTGGCAGTGGTACACATAGTGGCAGTGCTGCACATAGGGGCAGTGCTACACATAGCGGCAGTGCTAACATAGTGGCAGTGCTACACATAGTGGCAGTGCTACACATAGTGGCAGTGCTACACATAGTGGCAGTGCTACACATAGTGGCAGTGCTGCACATAGTGGCAGTGCTACACATAGTGGCAGTGCTGCACATAGGGGCAGTGCTACACATAGTGGCAGTGCTACACATAGTGGCAGTGCTACACATAGTGGCAGTGCTACACATAGTGGCAGTGCTACACATAGTGGCAGTGCTACACATAGTGGCAGTGCTGCACATAGTGGCAGTGCTACACATAGTGGCAGTGCTGCACATAGTGGCAGTGCTACACATAGTGGCAGTGCTGCACATAGTGGCAGTGCTACACATAGTGGCAGTGCTACACATAGTGGCAGTGCTACACATAGTGGCAGTGCTGCACATAGTGGCAGTGCTACACATAGTGGCAGTGCTGCACATAGGGACAGTGCTGCACATAGTGGCAGTGCTACACATAGTGGCAGTGCTACACATAGTGGCAGTGCTACACATAGTGGCAGTGCTACACATAGTGGCAGTGCTACACATAGTGGCAGTGCTACACATAGGGGCAGTGCTGCACATAGTGGCAGTGCTACACATAGGGGCAGTGCTACACATAGTGGCAGTGCTGCACATAGTGGCAGTGCTGCACATAGTGGCAGTGCTACACATAGTGGCAGTGCTGCACATAGTGGCAGTGCTACACATAGTGGCAGTGCTACACATAGTGGCAGTGCTACACATAGGGGCAGTGCTACACATAGTGGCAGTGCTACACATAGTGGCAGTGCTGCACATAGGGGCAGTGCTGCACATAGGGGCAGTGCTACACATAGGGGCAGTGCTGCACATAGTGGCAGTGCTACACATAGTGGCAGTGCTACACATAGTGGCAGTGCTGCACATAGTGGCAGTGCTACACATAGGGGCAGTGCTGCACATAGTGGCAGTGCTACACATAGTGGCAGTGCTACACATAGTGGCAGTGCTACACATAGTGGCAGTGCTGCACATAGGGGCAGTGCTGCACATACTGGCAGTGCTACACATAGTGGCAGTGCTACACATAGTGGCAGTGCTACACATAGTGGCAGTGCTGCACATAGTGGCAGTGCTACACATAGTGGCAGTGCTACACATAGTGGCAGTGCTACACATAGTGGCAGTGCTACACATAGTGGCAGTGCTGCACATAGGGGCAGTGCTACACATAGTGGCAGTGCTACACATAGTGGCAGTGCTACACATAGTGGCAGTGCTGCACATAGTGGCAGTGCTACACATAGTGGCAGTGCTACACATAGTGGCAGTGCTGCACATAGTGGCAGTGCTACACATAGTGGCAGTGCTACACATAGTGGCAGTGCTACACATAGTGGCAGTGCTGCACATAGGGGCAGTGCTACACATAGTGGCAGTGCTACACATAGTGGCAGTGCTACACATAGTGGCAGTGCTACACATAGTGGCAGTGCTGCACATAGGGGCAGTGCTACACATAGTGGCAGTGCTACACATAGTGGCAGTGCTACACATAGTGGCAGTGCTACACATAGTGGCAGTGCTGCACATAGGGGCAGTGCTACACATAGTGGCAGTGCTACACATAGTGGCAGTGCTACACATAGTGGCAGTGCTACACATAGGGGCAGTGCTACACATAGTGGCAGTGCTACACATAGTGGCAGTGCTACACATAGAGGCAGTGCTACACATAGTGGCAGTGCTACACATAGTGGCAGTGCTGCACATAGGGGCAGTGCTACACATAGGGCTAAACATAAAAAAGATGTTCAAAATATGGTGGTAGAACAACTCAAATGAATCAGAGCTACATCTATGAAGCCAAGATTCACCTAGAGGTCATTGCTACATGCGCCCTTGGTTCTAAACACCCAGGAAGCAGAGTTACACCCAGGGAAAAGAGCTTTACTACGAGGACAGAGCTTCACTCAAGTGGCAGGGAATTATACATCTAAGGATCTGAGGTGATACTGGTGATACAAAATTACAAGGTTTAAAGAGCTACACTCAAGGAACAGAGCTAGACATAAGGGGGCAGGGATACACCCAAGGTGTTGGACTACACCCAGAGGGAAGAGATACACCCAAGGAGCCAATGCTGATTATCAGGACTCATACAAGAGGTTACCAAAACACCAGTTAAAGACCGTTGACTCACCTGATGCTGTTTAAAGGTAACAATGTTTAGGAAAGCAGTAATGAGTGAGGCCGCGGAGGTTGTTGCAGGCTAGCCTGGATGGTCGTGTGTAATAGTGGCGCGACAGGGACCCTATATATATACCCAAACACAAACGCCCAGGATGTCCACATGCTAGTGACAATATAAAAGCGGATGGAACATTAATTACTGTAAAAGCCCATCATGGCGTGCATTGAGCAATTCATGTAATTGTCGAGTAGCGGATTTGTTTGGACAAAAAATGCTTCTTTGTCCATATATAATCAAATTCAGAATACTATCATTAACATGAAGGAAGAACACAAACTATCATTAACATGATGGAAGGAAGCACACAACACTATTATTAACATGATAGACGGAAGTACACAACACTATCAATAACATGATATGAGCACACAACACTATCATTAACATGATTGAAACACACAACACTATCATTAACATGATGGAAGCACACAAACTATAATTAACATAATGTAAGCACACAACACTATCATTAACATGATGGAAGCACACAAACTATCATTAACATAATGGAAGGAAGCACACAACACTATCATTAACATGATGGAAGGAAGCACACAACACTATCATTAACATGATGGAAGCACACAACACTATCATTAACATGATGGAAGCACACAACACTATCATTAACATGACGGAAGCACACAACACTATCATTAACATGATGGAAGGAAGCACACAACACTATCATTAAAATAATGGAAGCCCACAACACAATCATTAACATGATGGAAGGAAGAACACAGCACTATCATTAAGATAATGGAAGCACACAACACTCTCATTAACGTGATGGAAGGATGCACACAACACTATCATTAACATGATGAAAGGAAGCACACAACACTATCATAAACATGATGAAAGGAAGCACACAACATTATCATTAACATGAAGGAAGCACACAACACTATCATTAACATGATGGAAGCACACAACACTCTCATTAACATGATAGAAGGAAGCATAGAACACTATCATTAACATGATGGAAGTACACAACACTATCCTTACCATGATGTGAGCACACAACACTATAATTAACATGATGGAAGCACACAACTGTCATTAACATAATGGAAGCACACAACACTATCATTAACATGATGGAAGCACACAACTATCATTAACATAATGGAAGCACACAACACTATCATTAACATGATGGAAGCACACAACACTATCATTAAAATAATGGAAGCCCACAACACAATCATTAACATGATGGAAGGAAGAACACAGCACTATCATTAAGATAATGGAAGCACACAACACTCTCATTAACGTGATGGAAGCATGCACACAACACTATCATTAACATGATGAAAGGAAGCACACAACACTATCATAAACATGATGAAAGGAAGCACACAACATTATCATTAACATGAAGGAAGCACACAACACTATCATTAACATGATGGAAGGAAGTACACAACACTATTAATAACATGATGGAAAGAAGCACATCACACAATCATTAACATAATGGAAGGAAGTACACAACACTATCATTAACATGATGGAAGGAAGCACACATCACTGTCATTAACATGAAGAAAGAACAGAACACTATCATTAATATGATGGAAGGAAGCACACAACGCACACAACGATCAGAATTCTGTGTTGAGTTTCACTTACGAGATGGAGAAGGATGGAAAGCTGCCCTTTCTGGATGTAACAGTCACGGAAAGGAGCGGAGGTTTCCACACTGCAGTCTACACTAAGGAAACAAACATAAGAATGTGCCTCAATGCTAACAGTGACTGCCCAGACAGGTACAAGAGAAGTGTTGTCAACGCTTATTTCGACTGTGCTCTCAGCCACAGCTCAGGATGGAAGCAAGTCGATGAAGAACTCTGTAGGGTGAGGCAGGTCCTAGTCAACAACGGCTTCTCCAATGGTTTCGTTGAAGACATCATAAAAAGGAAGGTGAAACGCCATGCAACCTCTGATGAGTCAACTAACACAACACCTGTACCCCCTATTAGACTATGTTACAAGAACTTCTTTCTCACAGTTCATAAAACGGAGAAAAGGGTCCTGAAGAATATTGTTAATAGGAACGGTATCCCTACAGACAAAAATCAGAAGATACAATTGACCATTTACTATTAAACCAAAAAAACGCCAACCTACTCATGAAAAATTATCCAGACACAAAGCAGAATGCCTTAAAAGAGACCAACGTCGTCTATGCCTCCAAATGTCCACTTGGGGACTGTAAGCCCCAAAGAAATCAGTATATAGGCAAGACAACATCTCTTTCCAGGCGATTAACAATGCATAAGCAACAAGGGTCCATTAAGGAACAAATATAATCTCTTCCCATAACCAGACCATCACCAGAGAAGTCTTAACAAACAACACAGAAATCATCGATAGATACAGCGATAGCAGGCGGCTTGACATCTACGAGGCACTACACATCAAAAGTCAACACCAGCAATCAACAGCCAATTAATGCACAACTATATTCTACCCACTTCAAGACTCCATACCAATATAGAAGCATCAAGAGAAAGTATAGGCCAATTGGCCCTTTGCAGTTACTTCCATTCATCCCTTTCACTTATCCAATTTATACCATTTATACCCCATTGAACGTGTTCTGTCTTGTGTTGGTCAAAAGTTCTGTTCACCTCATCGCAAAACTGCTTTCAACATATCACCTCACCCAAATGCAAGTGATATAAGACAAGCTGTTTGTAGCGTTAGCATAAGTAAAACTCTGTTTACTGTTCCGGTTGAGTCACGTTCACAGGGAGGTAGCAGGCTTCGGGGAGATTGTGACGATAATTCTTATCAGAGATTTAGCCTGCTATCTCCTTACTGTCATCACGTTCTCAACAATATGCAAGATACGTTTTATAGTGGCTTAACGTATATACTCAAGACAGTCCACG
Source organism: Procambarus virginalis (assembly GCA_020271785.1). Taxonomy (NCBI): domain Eukaryota; kingdom Metazoa; phylum Arthropoda; class Malacostraca; order Decapoda; family Cambaridae; genus Procambarus; species Procambarus virginalis. The sequence continues at coordinate 20,134 of WNGS01005154.1, read as the reverse complement.
CACCTGCAACTCCTCCTTCCCCCCACTTCTGCACACCTGGTCGCCTGTCAACTGCTACTCCCAGCAAACTAGCGACTGGCGGCCGTCTTGCGTTCTTCCTTTCTGAGGGCAGCTTCACGCTCTTGTTCGTCCTTTCTGAGGGCAGCTTCACGCTCTTTGATTGCAGATTCACGCTCTTGTTCTTCCTTTCTGAGGGCAGCTTCACGTGCTCTGATTGCAGCTGCTTCCTTTTGTTGCCTCTCCACGCTCGATCTTAGCAAGTTCTAACTTAAGTTTTATGCTGTCAAGTCATGTTTATCTGAAATAAGTTATTGTCATGAGTATCAGAGTCTATCTTCCCTTCATCCAAAAGATAATCTACAATTAGATTATTTACGGTATAT
>WNGS01005151.1:22250-37644 GCA_020271785.1 Procambarus virginalis | reverse complement strand
TCTGGTTGTCGGTCTGGAGTGCCTCACCAGGGTGCAAAGCCAGGTGCAAGCCAGGGTAGGTTGATTCGGGGAGAAGCTGTTACCCAGGCAGCAGGTCCCCCCCTCTCCACGGCGGTGAAAGTCTCCAATGGAAAGGCATACGCCAATACGATTGGTTCGAGCTCCGTCGCAGGAACTGTGAGTTCCGGGGTTGACCTCGAAGGTGGTGAAGAAGGGGCACAGGGACCTCCAACCCGGAGACCCGCCGTGGTCGGGGCCGGAGAATCACCCCATCAAGGGCATGAACGACCCCAGCCTCCTGAAGCAGAGCCTGGGCCGCACGACCCTCGGGAGGTGGACGTCCCGGTCACGCACCTACGGGGTTCCAGACAAGGATCGTCACAGCCCCTCACACAGATCGTCACACTCAACGCCTTGTGTTACTCAAGACATCTTCACTCAACGCTTCGTTGGGTTCATAAATTTGTCTTCATAAAGTCGATGAAACCAACGCGACGTTGAGGAAAACTGTCCTAATCCACTGGAAACTTTTTTTTTTCCTCTGTTCAAAGCTTTCCATTTATATACAAGTCTCCCTCTGATTACTACTACTACTACTACTACACTACTACACTACTACCAAATAACTATACCATTCCGAAGATTGCAATCACGTGGGGTGGACGGTAGAAGCGACGGTCTCGCTTCATGCAAGTCGGCGTTCAATCCCGATCGTCCACAAGTGTTTGGGCGCCATTCCTTCCTTCCTTCCTTCCTTCCCCCTTCCATCCCAAATCGTTATCCTGACCCCTTCCAAGTGCTATATAGTCGTAATGGTTTGGCGCTTTCTCCTGATAATTCCCTCCCTGCCTCCAAAGATTGCTCTAAGTTCGAATAAATCTATGTAATAGACTTGCTGTCCTTAATCTCCAAGTTATTTAATATATATATATATATATATATATATATATATATATACTATATATAGTATAGATATATATATATATACTATTATATAGGTATATATATATATATATATATATATATATTATATATATTATATATACTCCTTATATGTTTTGTTTCAAATGTTTTTTTTTATTATTGTCAGCCAGTTGTAATTAATTTTCAAACGACGAAACGTTTACCTTAAGGGAAAGTGACTGCGTCGTGGTGGGAGGCAACCCGCTATAACAATTTTGCTCCCGTCGGTGGTCTTAATTGCTGGTAATTCATCTACGTTACAAAGAGAAATGACATTAGCATTCCAACTGGGGCCACCAAGCTGTTATAGCCTCACACACCACTTGCCAATACGGTCATCCAGCGGTGTGTCTGGAGAGGATGGTTATCTTGAGGTTATCTTGAGATTCTTCTTAAGATGATTTCGGGCTTTTTAGTGTCCCCCCGCGGCCCGGTCCTCGACCAGGCCTCCACCCCGAGGAGGCAGCAGCCCGTGACAGCTGACTAACACCCAGGTACCTATTTTACTGCTAGGTAACAGGGGTATAGGATGAAAGAAGCTCTGCCCATTGTTTCTCGCCGGCGCCTGGGATCGAACCAGGACCACAGGATCACAAGTCTCGCGTGCTGTCCGCTCGGCCGACCGGCTCCCTTAGGGAGGGAACAGGTTTTATGTAAATCGATAGATAATTAACAGGAAAGCGCCAAGCCATTACGGCTATGTAGCACTTGGAAGGAGTCAGGATAAGGATTTGGGATGGGACGGAGGGGAAGGAATGGTGCCCAACCACTTGTGGACGGTCGGGGATTGAACGCTGACCTGCATAAAGCGAGACTGGGGCCAGAGATCTGGAGACGAGAAAGTCAGAAAAAAATTAATTTTTATTTTTTTGTAAGTTTTAAGCGATGCTGATGATTAGTGCCACTGATGATGTGATGAAGGGGGGAAGGGAGGGGGGTGTGATCATCTTGTTGAATGGGTTTCTGGTCTAGTTGAAGAGTGTGCTCGTCTTGTAAGAAAGAAGAGGGTGCTCTCTTCGTTGAAGGTGGTGCTCTCCTCGTTGAAGGAGGAGAAGCTGACCCCTTCAACGTCGTCGTGTTGAAAGGGGGAGGAAGCTTTTGACTCATTAATGGGCTTAGAGGCGAAGCAAGCCATTAACACTAATCATAAACAAATCACAAACTTGAAGAAGACATAATTATTATGAGGAGAAGGTGCTATAACATGACCACATAGCACACATGGAAAGCTGACGAGGACACGGAGGTAGGATATATGGGCACGGATTGAAAGTACAGCGACCAACCACTTGGACCGTAGGGGGATTGAACTCCGACCCTGCATGAAGCGAGGCTCTCTCCGTACCGACCAGTCCAAGTAGATGAACAAATCTCCATTTAAAAAATCAGTGGAGATTATCTTAAAATAATCTGCATATATTACTCAAATTCTCGTGTACAACTATAAGGGGTTTCCTTGCAGCGTGGGTATAATACCTTGTATTGAACATGTATCCTCAAACAGCAGGTAGATTACATGTATCCTCGTACAGAAGGTAGAATACATGTACCGACCTGGTTCACGACTCGTAAATAACCGGAGATGGTCAGTTGTATGAATGTAGGCCTTCTTGGCCCTTCATTAAGGCTTACAAACTTTTTGGGGGAAGAGGCCCGTTCTTTGTGAGGCCTAATGGACTCATTTCTCGTGGCCCGAGTAAAACTCTGTTATCTCACTGTATCAGCTGGCAGGGAGGTTAATGTTTAGCCGGGTGGTGAAGGATAGGGGAGGGCATGGGTAGGGTGGTGAAGGATAGGGAGGGCATGGGTAGGGTGGTGAAGGATAGGGGGGCATGGGTAGGGTGGTGAAGGATAGGGGCATGGGTAGGGTGGTGAAGGATAGGGAGGGCATGGGTAGGGTGGTGAAGGATAGGGAGGGCATGGGCAGGGTGGTGAAGGATAGGGAGGGCATGGGTAGGGTGGTGAAGGATAGGGAGGGCATGGGTAGGGTGGTGAGGATAGGGAGGGGCATGGGTAGGGTGGTGAAGGATAGGGAGGGCATGGGTAGGGTGGTGAAGGATAGGGGCGTGCATGGGCAGGTGGTGACGGATAGGGAGGGCATGGGTAGGGTGGTGAAGGATAGGGGGGCATGGGTAGGGTGGTGAAGGATAGGGAGGGCATGGGTAGGGTGGTGAAGGATAGGGAGGGCATGGGCAGGGTGGTGAAGGATAGGGGGATATCTTGAGATGATTTCGGGGCTTAGTCTCCCCACGGCCCAGTTCTCGACCAGCCTCCACCCCCCCCGGAAGCCCGTGACAGCTGACTGACTGGCAGACTGACTGACAGCTGACCCAGGTATCTATTTACTTGCTAGGTGAACAGGAGTATCGGGTGAAAGAAACTCTGTCCATTGTTTCTCGCCGATGCCCGGGATCGAACCCGGGCCATAGGTTCAGGCGTCCAGTGTTCTGTCCGCTCAGCCACCGGCTCCATCGGGCAGGGTGGTGTAGGTAGGGGGGGGAGGAATGGGCAGGGTGGTCAGTCGTAATCCAAAGGGCCCGGGTTCAATTCCCGCCCGAGGCAGGAGCAAATAAGCAGTTTCTTTTATCTGATGCCTCTGTTCACCTAACAGTTAACAGGTACCTGGTATCTCTCTCACTCTCAAAACCCCTCCCCTACGGGGTTTTAACCCAGCGCGCCATCCCACTCCACATATTATGACGTGATCCAAACACCAAGGCGGTATATGCGACGCTCCATTGACGGGCCTCACACACTACACTATCTGCCGCAACTCTAGGAGAGGGATTGACTACGCTATCTGAACCCTCATTCAGGCTTGGCGTTGGTGAGCTGAGAATGTCTTTTCGTATCACAGGTGTGTGTGTGTGTGTGTGTGGTGTGTGTGTGTGTGTGTGTGTGTGTGTGTGTGTGTGTGTGTGTGTGTGTGTGTGTGTACTCACCTAGTTACTCACCTAGTTGTGTTGCGGTGGTTGAGCTCTGGCTCTTTGGTCCCGCCTCTCACCGTCAATCAACAGGTGTACAGATTCCTGAGCCTATAGGGCTCTATCATATCTACACTTGAAACTGTGTATGGAGTCTCAAGTGTGGTGTGTGTGTGTGTGTGTGTGTGTGTACTCACCTATTAACCTATTTGTGCTTGCGGGGGTTGAGCTCTGGCTCTTTGGTCCCGCCTCTCAACCGTCAATCAACAGGTGTACAGATTCCTGAGCCTATAGGGCTCTATCATATCTACACTTGAAACTGTGTATGGAGTCTCAAGTGTGTGTGTGTGTGTGTGTGTGTGTGTACTCACCTATTAACCTATTTGTGCTTGCGGGGGTTGAGCTCTGGCTCTTTGGTCCCGCCTCTCAACCGTCAATCAACAGGTGTACCGGGTGTGTGTGTGAGTGTGTTCTTGTATCAGAGCAAAGTGTTCCTGGTTTGTGGTGGATGCGCGAGAGGCGGTGGATGCCATAGTGGATGATCCTATACCGATGCAGCACTCCCTCCCTCTGGCATCATATCCCTGGTTATGACAGCCACCGCTGACATACTCGTAAACCGTGATATACCTTACCCCCAGTCTATGATATACTCCCGGAGGTCCCTGCCCTCTGGTATACCCTCTCACTTCCCCCCCCCCCTTACCTGCAGCAGTGATGTACGGCCGTAATTCCTTACAACCTTCATTGTGATACGTACGTGACCACTGCTTCGTTCTGATGAAGTAATTCTGTTAATAATGCGGTCATATATGTGTCAATGTGTCCCTCTGGGCTTCACTCTGGTCTGGTACTGCAGGCTTCTCACTCTCCTGGCTATTGTACACATATTCTCATGTGTATAAATGGTATACACCATTTATACGTTTATATCGGGCGAGGGTGTGATAAATGGTATACATAATACGTCTCGACGTATTTTATGTATTACTCCAAAACATTCACTCTAAAACATCTTACCATTTACGGGCTATTCAGGCCCGGCCACCTCTTGGGTGGTTAATCTTCATCAACCAATCAACAATGTAGCATTTAAGAAAAAATAAATCGGCAGACCTTTGGGTGTATAAGTGGCGCCGTATAGGCTGCCCTGTAGACCCCTCAGGGCACTTTTCAGGCAAATCCTGTTGATACTGTACGTGTCGTTCTTATCAGGCAACTGTAGACATAGCGTAGAGCTGTCACTGATTACTATTATATGTATCGGTCAAGCGATATTGACCTGTTGATTCTATTATATTTATCTATTTGGAGATAAGATAGCCTCTTCTATAATTTGTTGGGGGGGTGGGGGACGACTTGTCAGTTGTTTTATTTTAATGTTTACTTGTACTCAACCACTAAATTGTGTTTACTAGGTTTATGGCTTGAGACACAGTCCGTGGTCAGCTGTGTTGCACAAAACATCTTCTGTTGCTAGTTCATTATGTAAAGCGTCTTACGAAAATGCAAATATTCCATTAACAAAGCAAACAATAGCAAGAATGGAAAATGAAAATGTGGATTCGAGTGTCTTATGCAAATCAGGAGTTGAGCCGACATACTCCCAATTGGTTTCCTGGCGGGGAATTTTTAAGGAAAATAACGGCTGCGGAGGTGAGAGGCTGAAGAGGGAGGGAGGCAGGGCAACGGAGGAGGGTGGAGAGAGGGAGGCGAGGAGACGGAGGAGGGTGAGAGAGGGAGGGAGGGAGGCAACGGAGGAGGGTGAGAGAGGGGGGGGAGCCAAGGGAGGAGGATGCGAGGCTGAGAGGGAGGGCAAGGGAGGAGGTTATCGATAGGCTGAGAGGGAGGCAACGGGAAGAAGGAGAGAGCGGGAGGGAGGGAGGCAAGGGAGAAGGATGTAGAGAGGGTAGGGCATGGCAAGGATGGAGAGGACGGGCAGGGAAGGGGGACGAAACAGGGTATGGGAGCGGATGAAGGATGGGGCCGTGCCAGAGAGGCAGCAGGAGAGGGACAAGGAGGCGTTTAAGACAAATGATAACGAGACACTGAAGAAGAAGGAGGAGCAAGGAGGAGCAAGGAAGGGTATATTAGCTCTTCCTTTTATACACAAAGATGAAGGAACACTTTAGGTCTAGATGACGTGTCGCATTGTAGGGTTATCTTGAGATCGTTGAGATGATTCGGGGCTAGTGTCCTCCGCGGCCCGGTCCTCGACCAGTCCTCCTTTTGTGTTACACCCCCCCCCCCCAGGAAGCAGCACGTAGCAGCTGTCTAACTCCAAGGTACCTGTTTACTGCTAGGTGAACAGGGGCATCAGGGTGAAAGAAAGGGTAAAACTTGGAGCGGCCCGCAGGGCCGCTCCAAGCAACAGCCCTTCGCAGGGCCGCTCACAGTGTATTAAGTGCCTTGCATTTTTGAGTGCATGGTATTATTTAACTGAACTGCATTATTTGACTGAGTTCAAACCTTCCCCCCCCCCTCCCGCACGTTACAACACAAGAAAGGAATATCACTAGGTCACACAACTGAGCCACGTCACCAGGTCACACAACTGAGCCACGTCACCAGGTCACACAACTGAACCACATCACCAGGTCACACAACTGAGCCACATCACCAGGTCACACAACTGAGCCACGTCACCAGGTCACACAACTGAGCCACGTCACCAGGTCACACAATCAGACGATCCAGTCACCATCCTCTATACCAGCAAGGACTCTGCGAGCGTCCAGACCTAGTTAAAAGAGGCTTCCCAGGCGTGTGTTGGGGGGCAGAGCTGTGATCACTTGGATAATGTCGGCTCATATTATTGGTGGTCATGGCTCGCTGGCGCACGCCCCGGCATTAGCCAGGTTTCAGCTGTATTCAGTGGTGACTTTTTTGTTCAGTGAGGTTGAAGGCAGACGCGTCTCATTTGGTGTGGGGAAGAGCTAGATAAAAATGAAGAGCACCAGTGTGGTGGAGGTGGCTTGAGGGAGGCCGGGAGTGGAGGAACAAGAACACTTGGCACCAGTGTGGTGAAGGTGGCTTGAGGGAGGCCGGGAGTGGAGGAACAAGAACACTTGGCACCAGTGTGGCAGTGGCTTGAGGCCGGGAGTGGAGCAACAAGAACAGGACGCAACAATTTCAGCGTCGGTGGGTAACAGGTGGTTCATCTCTGCCCGGCTGGTGGAGGCCACTGGGACGCAACAGCGGCTATAAATCTTAAATCGACGGCGTGTGGAAGGGTCCTGTGTGGAGCTGGTGGCTGAAGGAGGAGTCTGGAGCAGGGGGCCAGGATCTATAATGGTCACCCAGGGGATGGCTCGACCATCCTCCTCTACCCTTTTTTGGAGGACCAAAACTGGCCGCACTAACGAGTCTGTCTCCATCTATATATTTGTCTTTTCTTATCTCCTTCCCCTTCTGTCCAAGATAACTCTAGTTATCACAAGTCCTCCTTTCGTATCGTGCTCAGACGAATGTCGTATCTGATGCCATTCATTAGTATTCATCAGTAACTTTAGTATTGATGAATATATTCAGATATCTATAATGAACAGGATAATGCCTATATGAATAGAAATAAAAACCAACTTGGCAAACTAAACTCTACGAAATATACAGATTGTTGCTAAAATCCTCGCTATGATGGGTAATATTAGGCCTATGTTAAAATTGTCATTATTAAAATTTTGCAATTTCCCGTGTTTAAAGCGCTCAGGATGTTCGATTGTTGTGATGTTAAGGTTCCACAATCACCAGACCTTGAAGACCATCAAACAGTCGGGTAGAAAACTTGAATTGTTTTACAACTATTTGGGAAAGCACTTATTCCCAAAGTGGTCGTCCAACATAATATAGTATACCTATTTACTTCCCATAACATTGAAGTGAAGTATTCTCACAATCGACTTGAGAATGGTTCAGGACGGACCGAAACGTCGTCGTCCCTTCACTTTCTAGTGTGTGTGGTTTGGTCAACATATTTTAGCCACGTTATTGTGACTCCTCGATAACTTCGACGTTATCGTGTCGTACTAACCTCAGCGTGACACATAATTGATAGTCAACGATAACTATTTTCTAAACACCATTAGTTCGTAGACAAGTTGGATCAGTTCGACTTTTATAATAATATTTGGTATACGTAACCGCCCGAAAGATATGTTTTGATAGCTGCGTTCACGTTATACCAGACCACAGATTTGGTAATATGCTATTAATTGTAGTTCACCGGTTATCCTTGGTGTCGATTTTAGGTGTCTTAAAATATTAATACCATCATTATGGTAATTTCATAACATGCACCAGAAACTTTTGTATGTTTACAATGAATAAAATGGATTAATATAAATGTATGTGATATATATATATATATATATATATATATATATATATATATACATATATATATATATATATATATATATATATATATATATATATATATATATATATATATATATATATATATAGAGCAAAGAATAACCACACTTGTTCTTTAATGCTTCTGACAGTCTGTGATATATTCCTGCTGTATTAATATTCCTGACTTCAGTGACAGTTTAACAACAAACAACCAAGAAATTGAAGTCATTCTTTAGAATGTTGTAAATATAGCCAGTAGTTACTTTAAAGTCGGTGGCCTTCACACAGTTCTCTATGGCAGACGAGGACAAATGACAGCCATTTGACACTGTCATTGTTTCCCTGTTGGAATCGCAAATGACTGCCGCGTAGGTTCCCCTCCTCTCTGTTAGGGCCGTCAGGGACCCCTTGCAGCAATATATGAAAAACAAAAATACGAAATACAGTTGTTTTCAAGAATTATTTGAGGGGGGTCAGAAGCCAAGATGTTAGGTTCGTAGGACAGACGGAGGTTCGAATCCTCGTCACGGCCCTTGTGGATTTGTTCTTTAAAAGTGTTATTTAAGTTCATATTAAGAAATTTAATCTTTTGGGCGTAGCTGCTTCAAAAGCTATATATATATATATATATATATATATATATATATATATATATATATATATATATATATATATATATATATATATATAGGGGTAGTACTACCTCTGGTGCAAGTGTAGGGACCCATAGCCTCGGAGAAGAAAATAAAGAGTACTCAGAGAAGACCTTGTGGATCCTCTCTGAAAACTTTGATATTTTCTTCTCCTATCACCCCTATTCTCTTTGTATGTATGTATATATATATATATATATATATATATATATATATATATATATATATATATCTCACTTTATTACTTATATATATTGACTTATATGTATTTTCAAGTCTTGATAAAACTTCGTGTATGATTCAGGAAAAGAAGAAAGAGCCCTGTGCCAGTCTCATTAAACTACGATGCCCGAGGACGATGTTATAAGGAGTCTCGCGTGTCTAGGCGGAACTTGATTGAGGTTTGAGAAACATGATTTCAATAGTGTTATTTCTCTTACCATCTGTCTACATGAGTATATAACTACATTATTGTTTACCATTTCCAGATGTAAAAATAACATTTTTGTACACACTTCCATATCTGAAGACAGACCGACGATACTAGCACTAAATTTATTATAAATGTTATGATTATGCGATGTGTACTCGCCTAGTTGTGCTTGCGGGGGTTGAGCTCTGGCTCTTTGGCCCTGCCTGTGTTGACAGCAGGAGGCCAGAAACACAGGGCCAACTCTGAGTGTTGGTATTACATGGAAACTGTCCCCCCCCTTCCCCGAGGCCAGCATCAAATGATATCAATAGTGGTAAATGCGAGGTTGGTTAGAGTAAGAGTGCCTTTTATCAATCCAAATAGTTATTTAGGACTTTATCTGAAATCAAGCCAGGTCTGATATCACATACCACACCTGGTTTGGAACGTGAGACACCTGCGTGGAATATTTATCTCTTTCAACACACAACGTTTAACAAAACGTTTAGCACAAAATCTTTAACACAGAACGTCTAGCACAACGTTTATTATAAAACGTATAATGCAGAACGTTTAATACAAAAAGTCTAACAAAACGTTTAGTATAAAAAAAGGTTAACAAACCACGTAACTTGGAACGTTTAACACAAAACGAAGCTGTATAAAGTCTAAAGGTATGTCACCAGAATGTAGTCCCAGAGCTGAGAGACTTGTCGTATGAACAAAGGCTAAATAAATTAAACCTCACGCCACTGGAAGACAGAAGAGTTGAAACATGATTAATGCACACCTCTCAAGGGGAGATTGACAGGGCAGACAAGGGCAAATGATTTAGTGTGTGCCGCATGAACAAGATGACACATACAAACGAAGTAATCAAATGAACCACATTGTCATTACTAAAGAATTTGTGAAGGGGTTCGAATAGTGATTAAACGAAACGCACCAAGATGTGAAATAGTGAAGGTATAGCTCCAGGAGGCCTGGTCGACGACCGGGCCGCGGGGACGCTAAGCCCCGGAAGCACCTCAAGGTAAGGTAGCACCAATCCACAGCTTCATATGTAGATATGATAGTAACCGAGAGGATCAGAAACCTCTACACGAATGATGGGTGAGACTCTTGGGTAGAGAGCTGAAGCACAACTTTGCAAGCACAGTGAGGCGAGTATCTTGGATGCCAGAGGTGGTGCAGCGAAGAGCAACAGCCTGGTGTACCAAGCTCTCACAAGTCGAGCCTGGCCTCGGGCCGGGCTTGGGGAGTAGAAGAACTCCCAGAACCCCATCAACCAGGTATCAACCAGGTATCAAGCTATTGTCAGTAGGGGTCACAAGGCGAGACACATGCCAGTGAAATCACACGTGGGATGTGGCCCTGGCTCCACAGAGCGGGCGGTGTGATATGTGGTTACGTTAAAAAGTTGGATGGGATAATAGAGTCATTAACGAGGACGGACACTTGGGTCAGGGTTGAGAAGGGTGACACAGGGCTAGTGTGACGCGGGGGGATTGTGGCAGTGATGCTACTCAGGCTGGTCAACATACCAGGGTAGTTGAGAGAGGGCAACATATCAGCATACCAGGGTAGGTAACATACCATCAACATACCAGGGTGCATGGATGAGAGTGGGCATCATACCAGGGGTGGGTGAAGGTGGGAAACATACTAGGTATGACAGTCACCTATATAGGGGTAAGAGGGGAAGGGGGTTCCATATGAACGGATGCGAGTGCACTCATAGATAAATGAGGGGTCACAGGTGAGGGGGAGTGTGACAGGGGTGGTCGCATGGGGTCCAAGATTATAGATTCCCAGCTGGGTGGGGGGGGAGGTGGATGGGGGGCTCAGAATGGGGGAGGGGGGGCATTAATCCCTCCTGATTGAGGCATCACAATCGATATCCGACGAGGAATTATTGTGACCGCTTCTCTCCTGTTTTCCTCCTCACCCTTCCCACACTTCCTGGATGTTACTTGCTCTCAAGCCGGGGTTGTGCTCTTTGTCCTCCATTTCCCGCTAAATGTGGCTTTTTGCCCCCATCTCCTGTGGAGACTTTTACCACTCCTTCTAACCTGCTTGTAACACACACACACACACACACACACACACACACACACACACACACACACACACACGCACGCACGCACGCACACGCGCCCGCGCGCATAACATATGCAACGAGAATTGCCTAAATGGTAATGGTAAAAGAAGCCATAGTGGTAAGGGAAGCAAGACCGAAAAATCCTAATAATAGAAGATTTTAACTACTGGTAAATAGACTGGATACATGAGGATCCCAACAGAGGCGATGAAACATGGAGAGTAAAACTAGTAGATATGGCTGATAAACACTTCTTAAAACAGCATTTTTACAGAACTATCAAGAGTAAAAGTGGGAGTGTTGCAGATGACACACCTGCAACACTACACCTGGTGACATCCCAAAATGAGACAGGTGTTAAAAAAAATAGATTACTGAGATGCCTCTATGAGCTAGAGCGTCCACTGCATTATCATACATGAGTACATAGTGCAGGAGTTGGTTAGGCAAAAAGACTGCACCCGAAAAACACACACCGAAACTACGACGTTGGTACAACGTTCAAACAAGTTTTATCACCACCTAACCAGTTATAACAACCAATATAGCAAGTTGTAACAACGTTCTAATACGTCATAAACACGTTAAGCCAAGATGTAACAACTTTATTACAAGTTATAACAAGCGGAAAATAGAGACAGTTACGGTTTGTGTTTCCAGGGTGTCTAGGAAGAGGAGGTATAACAGACGTGAGGACTACACTAAGGTGAGGAGGTGAGGGGGGGCTTTCTGTGTGAAGTCCAATGTACATGTGAACTTGAAGGAAAGACAAATGATGATGGAATTCATTGCTCAGGAATGTGCAGATACGACCTAAAAGTTCATACCACTCACGAAGGAGGTGGACCAAAAAAGGAGGCCGGTTCAAGAGGAATGCAGGGAAGCGAAAGAGATACCTGGTTGATACCTGGTTGATGGGGTTCTGGGAGTTCTTCTACTCCCCAAGCCCGGCCCGAGGCCAGGCTTGACTTGTGAGAGTTTGGTCCACCAGGCTGTTGCTTGGAGCGACCCGCAGGCCCACATACCCACCACAGCCCGGCTGGTCCGAAACTCCTTGGAGGAATAAATCTAGTTTCCTCTTGAAGATGATGATAAAAAAAAACTGGAAAAAGTGCAGGGAACTAAGAACTGCGGATAATGAAAGAGAGAGACTAAAGAGAACCCGAACTGAATACACCTGAGACAGGAAAGACGTTCATAGGTTATTTGAAAATGACATGACGACCAAAACTAGCGATAAATCAAAGCAATTCTATAATCATACGAGAAAAGCAATAAGAAAAGAGGGGATCAGGTTGAGGATACAAGGGGGAACACTCACAGGAAACCACACAGAGGTATGATAAATGTAAAAAAAAAAGATTTCAGGTCTTTACAAAAGAACCACCGTGGAGACCAAAATTGCTACATCAAAGGCTGGAAAAAACAATGGATGACATTGTAGTCACTGTAGAAGAGGCAATAAAAAACGCCTGGAGGAGCTTGATGTGACAAAATCAATGTGACCAAACTTAATATCATCATTCCTACTGAAGGAGGCTGATTAAGAAGTACTTTCTTATCCCACTATCTAAAATGTTTAATGAAACACTTGAGAGAGAGAAACTCTCTCAGAATTCTGGAAAACGGCAAATGTAGTTTCAGTATTCAAATAGGAGGAACAGACAGGAGGTGCTAAATTACAAACCAGTGTCACTGACAAGTATTCCGGGTAAAATGGTGAAGAGAGTAATTGGGTTGGGACCGGTGAAGCACCTGGATTGGACCAACTTTTTAACGAAAGAGCAGCATGGATTTAGAGAAAGTCTTATCTGTCCAACTTGATTTGAGTTCTGTAACAGGGTTACTAAAACAAGACAAGAAAAAGCAGCTGGGTAGCCAGCATTTTCCCCAATTATCTGAAAGCATTTGATATTTCATTAGTCCCGAAGCCACGACTGTTCCTAATTTATGTGAATTAATCTACCCCAAGGGAATGACGATAGCAGACGACACCAAACTGAAGAAGAATGTGAAAACGTAGCAGGACTGCAGAAAGTTACAGAAGAACCTTTTATAAACTCGAGGAGTAGGCAAACAAATGGTTGCTGGAATTCAATCCTAACAAGAGTAAGATAATGAAGATGGGACCAGGAGAAGGGAAACTAGTACGTATCTACATCATAAGGGGAAGGTAACTACAGGAATTGGAAAAGATAAAAATGTTCTCGAATGATGTTGTGTAAGGGAGATATGTAAGAGGCCTTGTTAAAGTGTGTGTGTGGGGGGGGGGGGAGTTGACGGGGAGTTGGTGGAAGGGGCGAGAGTTACCGGGACTTGTAGAAGGGAGGGCTGGCGGAAAAGGGGGTCAGGGCTGGCGGAAGGGAGGGGAGGGGGCAGGTTTTAAGGGAGTTGGGTCACAGGGACGACTGGTGGAAAGGAGCTGGTTTGAGGGATAGGTGGAAGAGGATGGGGGGAGTGGTCAGATGACCCGATGAATCTGGGAGAGTGGATCTGGGAGAGTGGTGGAAGGGGAGTCTGAGGAAGTGGTGGGAGGGAGAGGGGTTCTGAGGGTCTAGTGGAAGGGGAGATGCGGGCAAAGAAAGAAGGTAATGGAAAAGCCTGGTGCCCTAGCAGCTTAGGTGTTTGGGAAAAATAAAAAAAAGTATCGGGAGGATTGAGCAGCTGGTGTTGCAGTTCCCAGTGTGTGTGTGTGTGTGTGTGTGTGTGTGTGTGTGTGTGTGTGTGTGTGTGTGTGTGTGTGTGTGTGTGTGTGTGTGTGTGTGTGTGCGCGCGAGCGCTCTCTCTCTCACCTAGATCTACTCACTTAGATGTGCTTGCAGGGACGAGTTCGACTCCTAGCCCCGCCTTCAGAGCAGTCTTATTAATTCCCTGCCTCTGTCCCTCCATTTCCTCCCTTCTGTGACAATGTTTACTTCCCACAAGTTTACTTCCAAAATTGCGACAATCACCCTTGGTCTACGCAAGATGAATACAACTCTTCCCTCATCTTGTTGCACAACCAGACAGTATATATATTCTTGCCCACAGTCTCTATATGAGCCGCAAAATGTACATTTTGCGGCTCCAGGGACATCCAACAGTATGGTACTCTGACCTGAGGTAATGAGAATCATTCACGATGCATACAAGTTCATCATTCAGTCTGCAGCTGTGGGGGGATGCACATTTGGCTGAGAAATAACCACTCTCTTATTCCGTTTCTTCTCGCCTCCTGTGTGGCAAGATCCAGTTCTATGTCTCTCCTCGTAGCTCGAGCCCTTCAGCTCCGAAACAAGCGTTTTTAAATATCTTTGACCTTTTCTAGTTTTTGGCTTGTCGCCTTTCAATTGGGGGTTCGATGCCGGGGCTGCATATTCGAGAGTGGGTCTCGCAAGGTTGTGTATAGGGCCCAGAAAGAACCCACAGCAAGTCTGGAGACTTCTGCTGAACCCATTCCAAGTTTTACATAAAACCCCCGTGCACGCTGGTGTAGGTCAAGTATATAAGGGTCTATATACTTTATATATAGTATATAGGTGCGTGGCTGGGACTATATACCTATAGTATATAGGTGCGTGGCTGGGAGCACCTTGGGTTCGAATCACCACATTGCTCCAGTTGATTTTCTCATTGATAAGTATCATGTTAATGCGATTTCTTTGTGTAAATGACCGTAGCAGTAATTTAATTCACCTGGGCTGTTGGAGATTCGAACTGCGGACCCCAAGCGTTTGAAGCCGAAGCTCTATCGACTGAGCTATTCAGTTGTCTTAATAAGGAAAAACTCCAGCAGCAACTACTGCTGCCAAGCTGGAAAGTAATAGTAAGTAGCAGTAATTATAACAGTAGTATTTATATCAACCTACCCTGGCTTTGCGCCCTGGTGAGGCCACTCCAGACCAAGGGCCAGATTCACGAAAGCACTTACGCAAGCACTTACGAACGTTTACATCTTTCCTCAATCTTTGACGGCTTTGGTTACATTTATTAAACAGTTACAAGC
>WNGS01005150.1:17076-32191 GCA_020271785.1 Procambarus virginalis | reverse complement strand
CATAGGCGGGACCCAAACACCAGAGCGCAAAAACCTTGCAAGCACAGCCAGAGCCCTGCCAGGAGCCCTACCAGGCGAGTACAGAACCAACACCACAACCCCCACCTCATAACACTAACAAAGGTGGAACCCCTTAATGACCCTAGCATGGGTTGGACATGCACAAGAGTGGGACAGGAAGGGGGTGAAAAAGGGGGACAGACACTGGTGTGCGAACGGTCTCAGTCGTACAAAAGATACCCAAATAAAGACAGGTATATAACACCGCATCCAGCGCCCTGCCAAAAGATGCCAGACCGCAGAAAACTCACCTGGCGAACGGTGGCACGAAGTGACACGACTCAACCGAGCCAGAAGAACCTGGGAGTACCGCCAGGTGAAGACGAAAAAGCCAGACCTGCAGGAGAGCAGGTGAGAGGCGAAGAAGGCGGCCCCCACCCATGACACAGGGAAAACCTCGGCGGCCTCCCCACAACTGGAACCCAGGACACCCCGGAGCGAAGGGGCACATACCGCGGCAAGGGAGAAGAGCGAGAGGCGAAGCACTGGAGCAAAAAGGCGTCTAACACCAGCACCACACACCGCCCAGACCAAAACAAACTCCGCGGCGCACGACACGCTGGCCGAAAACGCGCAACCGGCCCTGCGGGAAGGCGGTAACCAGGACTACCGCACTAGAAAAGGAGCCAAAAGAGAGCAGGAATCATAAAACCGGCCAAAGAAGCGAAGACAGAGCCCAAAAAAGGCACACAGCCGGGCCACAAGCAAGCCAACAAGGCAACAAGGAGCCCAACAGGGCTACAAGTAGCCCAACAGGGCCACAAGTAGCCCAACAGGGCCACAAGTAGCCCAACAGGGCCACAAGTAGCCCAACAGGGCCACAAGTGGCCCAACCGGCCCATAAGAAGCCCAAACCGGCCCAAACCGGCCCAAATGAGCCCAACAGGGCTACAAGGAGCCCAACCGGACTACAAAGAGCCCAAAACGGCGACAAGAACGAGGAGTCGACAGACGTTCCAATAACGCGGGAAGTAGCGAAAAACCTTCCCGTACCCTCGAGAACACGGAAGCCAAACCCAGTCCCGAAGGCACACAAAGGCGCAGGCGCACCCGAGACCAGTAGTCACGTAGAACCCCCAAAACGGGGAAACATGACGAAAACACCGTCCCAACAAGGGGTGGGGGGAAACATCCACCCACAGGACGGAACCAACCGACTCAAAGGCCAAGGAACCGAGCCCGGGGAGGGGCTGACGCCCAAACAGCACGTACGGCGAGTGGGGAGGAAAACCCTACTCTGCGTAACCACAAGCCCCGCCTAGAGGGGGATAAAAACCCCCACGGGGACCAACGGGGCCAAGGCCCCCCAAGTCAGCCCCTCCCCAGCCCCGGGAACCCACACGACAGGCCCGGGGCCGAGCCGTCCCCCCAAAGCCCCGGCCGTACCAGAAAACCGGGGCAGCCGTGAAAACACGAAGGAAGGGAGCCCACTGGCAGACTCTTACAACACGGCTGGAGGAACAGGCTCAAATGCCCCCGTCACTACCCCGGAAGGGGATTTCCCCGAGACTGCCCGAGTCTCAACACCAACAAACCCCGCCCTGAACCTACAGACGGTAAGGAACCGGATGCAGGCAGGAAGGGGAATCCAGGGGAAAAACCAAGAACCAAAACGGGGCAGCCCCGGGGTTCCCGGGGAGTTACCACGAGAGCGTTGCCACCACCAAGGCTCAAGTGCAACGCCTCTGCTGCCCGCACCAGCTTAGCACAACTGGGTAACCGAGCCACAACGAGCAACAAACTCGCAGGACTCCGGGTCGAAGGTGTCACCGACCCCACAGGCAGCAGACGGAGGCAAAACAGAGTCACCCAGAGACAAGGGGTGAGCAACCCTCAAACTCGCTGGAAGCGCGGGGGGGGGGCTCTGGGGTCACATCCATCGGACCCACGCGCCCCCAGGGGTTCCCAGGGTCCCGAGCGTTTACTATAAGAGGACTCGCGCTCAGGTAATCCCAGGCAGGGTACTGCTAACCGGCACCCAAAACTACCAAACAACTTTCTAAGAACTGAACCCCGGGATGTGTACACTCACGGGGACCTAGCAGGGGGTGCCACCAGAATACTCAGAACACAAGGGACCCAAGGGGCAAGAACGAAGGCAGACCCCCCCACCAGGTAGATAAACAAAAAGAAAAAGAAAACCCGCAAGAGGACAGCATACCCAAGCGGAACAGAGCCGGCCGCTATGATTGGGAAAAGACAAGCTGCACAGTACCCTGCGCCCCACCAGTGCAAAACTGCCCCTTACCCTAAGGCGACCAAGGGAGACAGAACACCCGAGCACACAAAGAGCGGCCGAAAACCAAGCAGTAAACGGCCTAGCAGGGGCAGACCCCAAGGAACTTGTGGAAGGTGGCCCCAAGTCCCAAGGGCAGTACTTACAGGGCACCTAGGGAAGGGAACCCTAGGCGCATGCAGCCCGAGTACTGGAGAATCACTCCCGGCTCACGCACCACCTAGAAAAACAGACACCACACTCTAGGTACAGTGCTGAAACAACCACTGGAGCCGGAGCACATAACCGGTGCCTATAGCATCAGCCGAAGAACTGATGGGTGGATAGCCGGCGTGTGAGGTCTGGGGCTCCCCCTTCCCCCTCCCGGGGAGGGGGGAGCTGCGCAGACAGCGGCGCGGTGACGTGTGACGTCATACTAGTTTGCTTGTTTTCTTTGGGGAGTTCTATCCACTAGTTCGACTTTTGGTAGCAATTTTAACCAGAATAGGGGTTTGTTTTGGGGCGCTTACCTTTCTGGGTGCCTGTCCCGGTCGATGGCAGACATAGAATGCTTCCAATCACACGGGGGCTTCTATAGGCCATTGCTCCCCTTGCCTCTCTGAGGGGGCCCGGTTCTGGCCGTGGTCCCCGGTAGGCCTAAGAACTCCATACACATGACTGATGCCAAAGTCTGACATTAGCATATCAGCCTGGGATAGCTCCGGGGAGCCGACGGGGCTCCCCCCAGAAAAGTATATGGAGCACTACTTGGCAAATGGAATTTAATGTTGATAAATGCCATGTTATGGAATGTGGAATAGGAGAACATAGACCCCACACAACCTATACATTATTTGAGAAATCTTTAATCCTTAAACTGCGCAACGCGCCTGCAGGCTCACGTCTGGTTTGTGCAATGCGCCTCCGGGTATTTGTATTTTTCACGTTCCATTCAAAACTCCCGCGGCTACATGGGGTTCACATCAGCTTCCTCAGGGCTCTTGTAAACCGACGCCATCTTTAAAAAAAATCGTGGTCTACATTCCGGGTGTGGGAGCCTTAGTAGTGAGTGATCAACCAAGGCTGGCACTCGCTGCATGAGCGCACAGCACTGCTGTTCAGCGTGTGACCACAGCATCGCCTAATAATGTCAAAATATATATATAATTTGTATTATTTAGCTATGATAGTGTTATAGAAGAGCCTGAGTGTGATAATGACTGGGTACAATGTTCAAATATCAGTGATTCAATGCTGTTCACGATGTTCACAGCGCTAGCCACAGCATTATTTCATCCATCTAGAAATCTTCAAATGATTTCTTAGGTTCCTTTTCAAAATAAACGTGTGGTCAATTATTCATTTACAGGAATTAGTGACCAGGATTGTGGTTATAATTAGCGTTGTGCGTAGTATTGTGGAAGGAGGAATTTTGGTGAGGGAGGGAGGGCGAGAATTGAGGTAGCCTCATTGTGTGTGTGTGGCAGCCACTCTTGTTTTGCTCACCACACTAGCTTAGTGGTTCGCTATGGGCAAAACATATGTACATGGGTATATATATAGTGTAAGAACTGCAACAGGAGAATGTTGAGAGGAGCTATTTTGGCGAGGGAGGTGACGTAATCATAGCGTCGTCTGCTGTGTGATTTTTCATGCAGTGTATGGTGGCCACTGTACTGTTTGGACACAATACCGGCTTACTTGCATAGTTCTGGTAAATAAAACATGTAGATAGGTATATAGAACATGTGTAATAAGAACTATAACAGTATGGTGGGAGGAGCAATGTTGGCAAGTAAGATGTTGGAGTGAGGGAGACTGGCTGGGTGTGGCTGCTCTCACTCGAGGTGTTCTGAATGTGTTCATGGCCAAATGCTCCTATTGATCCTTACGAGGCAGCTCCTATTGTCCCATACGAGGCAGCTGCTATTGGCAAATACGAGGCAGCTGCTATTGGCCCATATGAGGCAGCTGCTATTGACCCATATGAGGCAGCTGCTATTGGCCCATACGAGGCAGCTCCTATGGCCCATACGAGGTAGCTGCTATTGGCCCATATGATGCAGCTGCTATTGTCCCACACGAGGCAGCTGCAATTGGCCCATACGAGGCAGCTGCTACTGGCCCATACGAGGCAGCTGCTATTGGCATATACGAGGCAGCTGCTATTGGCCCATAGGAGGCAGCTGCTATCGGCCCATACGAGGCAGCTCCTATTGGTCCATACGATGCAGCTGCTATTGGCCCATACGAGGCAGCTGCTATTGGCCCATACGAGGCAGCTGCTATTGGCACATACGAGGCAGCTGCTATTGGCACATACGAGGCAGCTGCTATTGGCACATACGAGGCAGCTGCTATTGGCCCATATGAGGCAGCTCCTATTGGCCCATACGAGGCAGCTGCTATTGGCCCATACGAGGCAGCTGCTATTGGCACATACGAGGCAGCTGCTATTGGCCCATACGAGGCAGCTGCTATTGGCCCATATGAAGCAGTTGCTATGCGATATTCTGAATGTGTTGATGGTAAATGTATATAGTGTGTGACAGTGTATAGTGTGTACATATGTTGTAAATATACATAAATGAACATGAAACATTGGTGTGAATAACTGTATGATGGGAGGGGCAAAGTTGGCGAATACATGTTGGAGAAGTGAGGGAGGGCTGGCTGGGTGTGGCAGCTCTCACTCGCGGTGTTCTGAATTTGTTGATGGTGAATGTATATAGTGTGTGACAGTGTATAGTGTGTAAATAGATTGTATATATACATAAATTAGCATGATACATAGTAAATATGTGCTGCATATCTGTACACAAGTGTCATGCACGTAACACAGTGTCTTCGGACAGTACGGATGTTTTACTGCCATAATATAGTGTACGTGTTCACTATACATAGGATTAGCACGTAAAAACAAATAAAATGTATTTGGAACTGTGCGAAAAAAATGAACGAAAATATATTCGCGGCAACTTGCGCGCCCCGCCCCGAGCGCCCTACTGGCCCCGGGAGCGTACGTCATGGGCGAACAGGGAATGATGACGTCACGCCCCCAACTTACGGACCCCATAGCAGCCAAAGTAAGTACAATTTCGATTTTTTTTCTACATACCCATACTGAGGGAGGTTTTCTGACACTTTAAAAGAAAAATAATTTTTTTCCAGAGAATTTATTTCCTGCACACTGCGGGGGTGTCATATTTGGAGGCAACGCAGTTAAGGGGTTAAAGAATTCTGATAAAGAAAGAGATCTAGGGGTGGTTCTAGATAGAAAACTATCACCTGAGGACCACATAAAGAATATTGTGCGAGGAGCCTATGCTACGCTTTCTAACTTCAGAATTGCTTTTAAATACATGGATGGCAATATACTAAAGAAATTGTTCATGACTTTTGTTAGGCCAAAGCTAGAATATGCAGTGGTTTGTGTGGTGCCACTATCTTAAGAAGCACATCAACAAACTGGAAAAGGTGCAAAGACATGCTACTAAGTGGCTCCTAGAACTGAAGGGCAAGAGCTACAAGGAGAGGTTAGAGGCATTAAATATGCAAAACTAGAAGACAAGAAAAAGAGGTGATATGACCGTACAAAATAGTAACAGGAATTGATAAAATCGACAGGGAAGATTTCCTGAGACCTGGAACTTCAAGAACAAGAGGTCATAGATTTAAACTAACTAAACACAGATGCTGAAGAAATATAAGAAAATTCACTTTCGCAAATAGAGTGGTAGACGGTTGGAACAAGTTAGGTGAGAAGGTGGTGGAGGCCAAGACCGTCAGTAGTTTCAAAGCGTTATATGACAGAGTGCTGGTAGATGGGACACCACGAGCGTAGCTCTCATCCTGTACTACACTTAGGTAATTACACTTAGGTAATTACAAAGGCAGACCCCCCCACCAGGCAGAAAACAAAAACAAAAGAAAAACCCTGCAAGAGGACAACGTGCCCAGGTAGAACAGAGCCGGCCACTGTTAATGGTGAAAACTAGCTGGCAGCATCCTGCGCCCCTGCCAGTGATGAAAGCTACCCCCCTACCCAGAGACAAACAAGGGTAGAAAAACCCCAGCTGACCCCAAGGGCGGCCAAGTACCGAGCAGTAAACGGCACAGCGGAAGTAGATCCCGATGTGACTTGTGGAAGGAGGCCCCCAAGCCCCAAGGCAATACTTATAGGGCACCTAAGGAAGGGAACCCCTAGATGTATGCAGCCCGATTATCGTCGAATACGTCTTCTGGCTCACACAACCACCTGTAGAGACAGCCCACACAAAAATAAAAAACAAAAACAAATTCTACTACCCAAAATCATTTACGTCCTCTAATTACTCAACACAAAGCTGCTATTAGGACAATATCTAACTCTGGCCCCAACATCACTCAGTACCCTTACTCAAATCTCTGAATATGTTAGATACTAAGTCACTGCACATCTTCTCATGTGTATTTTATATATATAAAACGCTGAACTGTATGTCAATCCTGACCTTAAAAGCTTCCTAGAAGGTTGTAACAGATCCCATGAGCACCCCCAAAAACAAATACCTATTTGATATTTCAAGAGTACGACTTAATCAAACTAGAAATGCTTTACAAATCACGGGACCCAGAATGTGGAATGACCTTCCCAATTGTTAAAGACTGTACCTCTCCCAACCAGTTTAAGATAAAAACTAAGTACTACCTAATTAACTCCATGTACCTACCTCACCCCCAATATGTCAACCCATGTCTACTATTTTAATCATGCCGTTTGTTGACCAAATTGCATTTTTGCTATTTTTTCTGCAATGATTCCCCCCCCCCCTTTTTGCATTTTTTTATTTCTCAACACAATTTATACCTAACCCTTGTATGGCGCCGGGCTATTTTGCATTTGTCACCCACAGGTGCATACAAAAAAANGATGTGTATCACGACTCGTACCCAGAGGCTTTTGCTGTAAGGAACATCCGAGCAAAGACTGTTGTTGCTCGTATGTTGCAATTTTTTCCACTTTTGGACTGCCTGGGTTGTACAGACTGACAATGGTACTAACTTTAAGTCTGATATTTTTGAACAATTTTGTAAGGACCATGAATAACTCATAAGGTTTCCAGCCCATACCATCCACAGAGTCAGGGGGTCATTGAAAGGTTCCATCTAACTCTGAAGCAGATGTGAAGACATCGTGCGAGAGTTCCCATACCTTCTGGGACGAGAACTTGCCGTATGTTTTGTTTGCTGCTAGGGAGGGGTTGCAAAGTTCACTGGGTTGTTTCCTTTTGAGTTAGTCTTTGGCCATAAAGTTCGTGGACCCTTGCAAATGTTACAGGAGAATCTGTTAGGGAACGTAACGTTAACCGAAGGTTCGGCTTTCTTTGCGCAACACCACCAGAGACTCAAGGACTGCAAGGCTGCGGCACTAAAGTATCTTGGGAAGGCCCAAGAGAATATGAAAGAACGGAACGATGCCAAGGCTAAGTGCGGGTATTTCAGCCCGGTGACCCTGTCCTGGTACTAAAGCCTCGACTGGGGAGCACTATGTCCCACAAGTACGAGGGCCCCTACATTGTGACAGAGAAGACTGGGGACCTCACGTACAAAGTGAGACACTCTGATAAGCGTAAACAGGTAATGCTCGTACACGTGAATCGGCTGAAGAAGTTCCAGGGCCCAGGCCCATTGCACTAACCAATGTTTCCATTTCCAGTGAGGGAGGGGATGATTGTTCTGGGACCCAACTAATCTCATTCTCAATAATTCTAGTTCTGTGAATGCTGTGGAGGAGGGACTGTCCCATTTGCAGATGTCCCAACGTGACGAGGTGCAGTCGTTGCTTGACGAATTCTCCAGTCTGTTCGGGGAGGTCCCGACCCAGACTGATGCCATTTACCATGATGTCGAGTTGACGGACTACACCCCCATTCGCCTTCAACCCTATCGGATGAGTCCGGAAAAGAAGGCCATCGTCCGTAAGGAGGTCGACTTCTTGCTCCAGCACGGCCTCATCAGGCCGAGCCAGGGCTCTTGGTGCTCGCCCTGCCTTTTGGTCCCCAAACCAGATGGCTCCTGGCGATTATGCACCGATTATCGGCAGCTCAACAAGGTGACCATAGTGGACGCCTATCCGTTGCCACGTCTCGAGGACTGTATCGACGAAATCGGGAACGCCACGTACGTATCTAAATTCGATCTATCGAGAGGGTACTATCAAATCCCTCTCACTGAACGTGCTAAACAACTAACGGCGTTTGTGACCCCGAGGGTGTGTTTGAGTATCAAGTGTTACCATTCGGCTTGCGTAATGCCCCTGCCACGTTCCAGAGGCTAATGAACTCTTTGCTCGCTAATGTGCCAAATTGTCGGGCGTATTTAGATGATATTGTGCTTTTGATATTAATTGGGCTGACCACATAGCTAGGTTACGCCAGTTGTTCACAGTGTTGAAACATGCAAATCTAACCTTAAATGCTAAAAAGTGTCATTTTGGCCAAGGCACAGTGACGTACCTCGGTTATGAAGTGGGCCAAGGAAAAGTGTTACCTCGACAAGACAAAATTAGTGCTATTCTGGACTATCCAGTGCTCAGGTCTAAAAAGGACATTCAACGATTTATCGGTATGTGTGCGTACTACCGACGCTTTTGTCAGAACTTTTCCAGTGTGGCCACTCCTCTCACAGATTTGTTGCGGAAGGCCGTTAAATTTAAGTGGTCATCGGACTGTGCAGAGGCATTTAAAAACTTGAAATTGATCTTAGCTTCCGCCCCAGTGCTTGCTAGTCCAAGGTTCGACCGTCCGTTTAAAATTCAAGTTGACGCGTCTGACTCGGGTGCTGGTGCAGTGTTGTTGCAAACTGGGGATGATAAAGTGGAACACCCAGTATATTATTACTCTGTGAAATTTGACAAGGCGCAGCGCAATTATTCGGTGATAGAAAAAGAGGCGTTGGCGCTTGTGCTAACTTGCAAAAAGTTCGAAGTGTACCTCACAGGTAATATAGTGGAAGTGTACACGGACCATAACCCATTAGTTTTCATGAATCAGATGAAGCAGAAAAATAAGCGCATCCTCAGGTGGGCATTGTACCTACAGGACTTTAATCTATCTATTATCCACCTACCGGGCCGGCTCAACGTGATAGCCGACGCTCTGTCCCGCTTGCCTGAGTAACATTCATCTGAGCCGCAGGAAGCCATACCAAATGTCATGCTTTAGTTATTTTTTTTTTAGGTTCTCCTGTGACATTAAATATCCCGTGTCCAATTTATTTACTTCCTTTTGTTTTTTTTTTGTTTTTTTTGTTTGGTGTATGTTTTTCTTTCAGAGAATTCCCTTGTAATTTTTTTGACAGAGAATTTGTTGTTTGGTTGATTTTCTATTATGTCATGGATGTCCACTTTATTCTGTATACTCTTACAAAAAAATATGACTACTATTCTAGTAGTCACATTTTTTTTTCTCTGAAGGGGGGAGGAGTGTTACGACTCTGGGTTCTTTAGATGGAAACCAGAGGTCAAAATTGAGCTTATTAACGACAATATGGCAGGGCACGCATAGAGAGCTGTAGCTGTTTGTAATCATCCCTGCCAGAAGTACGACTATTCGTGTGGCTCACAAAGCATTTAGACTCTTAAACTTGTTGTGGATTAAGTAACATTGTTATAAGTTTAACTACCCGTAGAATGAGGAAAGTAGCAATATGAGGCATAAGGGGAAGATGTTTTAATGTGTATAGCTGTATGATCAATTGGGCTCTTCCCGCACCACACACGCATGCGGCAGGGCTCGAGACTGAGACGGTCTTCTCTGCTGACTGCCGTGCTGTTCGGACGCGCTCTCCTCCTTCCTCTTAATTCTTTATTTCTGTGACTTAGTTGGTTAAGTACTCCATTACTCAGTTTGTATATGTCTGGCATACCTATCGTTATATGTGTAGAGTAGTATACCTGGGGTGTAGTAAGTGTTATTTAAGTTTTTATATTACCTGCTATGCTAACGGGGGTCCCCGTGTAACCACGTGGTCCCCTACCCTAAGCTGACTCCAGTGTGTTATAGTAGAGCTTTACCCTAGCTTGCTTTCAGTGTAAAACCTTGTATCCTGTCTAGGTGGACCAAGGCTTTTAACGTAAGATTGTGTGGTAAAGTTAGTATTAAATTGTTATTGGTGTGATTGTGTATGGGGGGTGTTAAGGGGTTAATAAATAAGTAAGTTTGAACAGAGTATCCCTTATTCCTGTGTGGGAGTACAATAATCATTTCCTAGACTAACCGGGTTTAGTAGCAAGCATTTATTACTGTGGATATATTATTTTGGGGGCCGGGCCTTTTGATTCTCCCATATCTTGATACCTCTATTCTACTTACCCTTACCCCTTAATAGTACCAGTCTCCCCATAGCAAGTCCCACATTATTTTTATAACATGCATGATTACCTACAGTAAGCAAATTTGGATATTTCGCAAAGATTTTGGGCAGCACATCATTATGAATGAAGTACTTACACACACTGATGCCAATAGTTTTTTTGTGTCCTGACACCGGCGATGGGGTTGTATTATTTATTTAACGAAATATATAAATATATATTCCTTGAAATTTTGTCACATTAACGTCTACATCTGTTGTTCTTCTAACATATAGATGTTTAAGGTTAATTAACATATATGCAAATTACAAAATTTATTAACTGGAGTGCAGAGCTTCACACACTCAATGCTAGCCATCAAGTAACTATCAAAATGCATATATCTTTGCTTTCACTTCAGTTATATTTATGACAAGGGATTTAAAATTTGCCTGTATTTCTGCTTTTCTGATGATATAAAAAACTTTCGTTTATTACAATATCTACATAAAATTAACATTGATCTTCATTAGGTTGTAGTTCCCATCAATAGGGAGAGCGTCGGTCAAAAACAAAATTTGTTTAAATATAAATATCTTTCCTCTCAATAATATGCCCGAAACGCTATGCGTACTAGTGGCTTTAGATATTGTATGTAATAGCTCTATCTATAAATCCAATATTATGTTTGTAAATCGACTATTTATGTACTTTCCTGAATAAAATGAACTTTAGTAATATCTAATCTCTGTGACTAAAACGTAAGAACGACTTTATCTATGCCTTTTTGATAACATATACAATTATAAGGTTTATTAGTGAATCTCTATTAATTAAACAATATATCAGAGAGTGTGTAGGGTTCGGTGTTCCATGTGAGAAGAGACATGGGAGATTTTACATCAGTACAGTAAATGGTTAAAGTAGCAAACGCATACTAACGAATAATGATTAGTGTCTATAGACCAACACTAGAAGTCGATTTAACTTCCAGACATGTATTTTTCAATAAGTCTTAAATGTTTTCTGACTAGTTATGTTAGATATTATTAGAAATACGTATTATACTTGTTAATATTAAATTTGCGATCATTTAAGGAGAGAAGTGCGACGACTGGATCACTATGTACAGAAGGTTGAGATGCCAACAAACACTTTCCAGACAACAATATATCTTGGATAAGTCGCTCCACAACATTGACACCTGGACCGTTGACTTCCTGTGAGGCCACATATTTGCTTATTTCATAATGAAAGTATATTATTTCATAATAAATATATGTTTTCTCGTGTTCTGCATTAAGCACCAACATTATTAGGAATAATTATACCATATTTCTTCATTATTTAAGTAATGCTATAAGGCTTTGAGTAGCTTTGGGTCATTAGGTGAACAGAATCTCCAATAGATGGGGCGAGAGTCGCGCTATCTCTCGCCCGGGCGAGAGTCGAAACTTATTTTAGAATTGATATATCTTTGTCCTCCAACAAGATATATTTCCTTTGGTGCGCTCACAATAACGAGCATATCTCTGTCTTTCTAATGGCATATAATATTTTAGGCTTTATAAGCGTATCTTTGTTAATTACACACTATATTGGCAAGTGCGTAGGCTTCTGCACTCCATGACCGACAAGCTACTGAATGCCACTATAAAAACGTATGTATCTTCACTTGAGCTTTATATATGTCTATGGTAAAGTATTTAAAATGAAGCTTATATTTCTATCTTTCTTAAGACATATAAAACATTTGTGTTTATTAACGAATTTACGTGAAATAAGCATTGTTCTGAGAGAGAGTTGCTCTGTCGATCAGTTTGTGCGGGGTCGGAGCTCGGCGATTATTAAAACACATGTATCTTCATTAGAACTTTATATATTTCTATGGTAAAGTAGTTAAAATGAAGCTTATATTTCAATCTTTCATAAGACATATAAAACATTTGTGTTTATTAAGGAATTTACGTGAAATAAGCATTGTTCTGAGAGAGAGTTACTCCGTTGCTCGATCTGTGCGGGATCGGAGCTCTCCGATTATAAAAATACACGTATCTTTGCTTTAAATACAAATATGCCCATGGTAAGGCATTTAAAATAAAGATTATGTTTCTATCTTTCTTGAGACGTATAAACTTCTTACGTTTATTAACGATTCTGCGTGAAATAAGCATTGTTCTGAGATGAATATTGCGGATTTCCAGCTCTACGACCGATGAAAAATGCAACTTTCATACAATTACAAATATCTTCAGTTTTACTTTAAATTTTGTCCTGAAAGAGTTTTCATATATAGATCCAGTTTCTGCCGTTCTTCTGACATAAAAAGACCTTTGGTTTAATAAGTTATTAAGATGTTTTCAACAATATTACTAGGGCGTTCACCGATTCCAACATGGGCGACCCTTTTGGAAACGCATGGAAACGCAACACTTGGGTTGACCCGATTGACAGACTGGTTATATTCCAACAGGGTGTGAGACATGCATACGCGACCAAAAGTGAAAAAACAGGCTAGGATAGAGCAAGAGTCGCTCAGGTATACCCTGGGTGGTATGCCATGGGGACCCCAAGGGGGGAAGGACCAAAAACCCAGCCAGGTGCGTGCCGACTGTGCCCTAACCAAACCATCCCACCACCCCAAAAAAAGATTTTCACTTTCTGGCCCCCGGGAGTCAAGTCGGCGTGGAAGTGCCCAACAGTTTCTGAAATTTTTTCCATATGTGTCTCCTTTTACACTACTGGATATATGAGGGCGGGGAACCCATACAGGGGTGGGATATATGAGGGCGGGCACCCGCACTGGGGTGGGATATATGAGGGAGGGCACCCGTGCAAGGTGTGGGATATATGGGTCGGGCACCCGTACAGGAGTGGGATATATGAGGGCGGGCACCCGTACAGGGGTGGGATATATGAGGGCGGCCACCCATACAGGGGTGGGCTATATGAGGGCGGGCATCCGTACAAGGGTGGGATATATGAGGGCGGGCACCCGCACAGGGATGGGATATATGAGGGCGGGGCACCCGTACAGAGGAGGGATATATGAGGGGGGCACCCGTACAGGGGTGGGATATATGAGGGGGGCACCCGTACAGGGGTGGGATATATGAGGGCGGGAGGGCACCCATGCAGGGATGGGATATATGAGGGCGGGCACCCGTACAGGAGCGGAATATATGAGGGCGGGCAAATGTACTTGGGTGGGATATATAAGGCCGGGCACCCGTACAAGGGTGGGATATATGAGGGCGGGCATCCGTACTGGGGTGGGATATATGAGGGCGGGCATCTGTACAAGGGTGGGATATATGGGGGCGGTAACCCGTCCAGGAGTGGGATATATGAGGGCGTGCACCTGTACAAGGGTAGGATATATGAGGGCAGGCATCAGTACAGGGGTGGGATATATGAGGGAGGGCACCCGTACACGGGGTGGGATATATGATGGTGGGGCGCCTGTACAGGAGAGGGACATATGAGGGCAGGCAACCTTGCAAGGGGTGGGATATATGAGGTTGGGGCACCCATACAGAGGTGTGATATATGAGGGCGGGCACCCGTACAGGGGTGGGATATATGAGGGCGGGCACCCATACAGGGGTGGGATATATGAGGGCGGGCACCCGTGCAGGGGTGGGATATATGGGGGCGGGCACCCTTACAGGGGTGGGATATATGAGGGCGGGCACCCGTACAGGTGTGTGATATATGAGGGCGGGCACCCATACAGGGGTGGGATATATGAGGGCGGCCACCCGTACAGGAGTGGGATATATGCGGGCGGGCACCCATACAAGGGTGGCATTTATGAGGGCGGGCACCCGTACAGGTGTGGGATATAGATGAGGGCAGGCACCCGTACAGGTGAGGGATATATGAGGGCGGACACCCGTACAGGGGTGGGATATATGAGGGCGGGCACCCGTACAGGGTGGGATATATGAGGGCGGGCACCCGTACAGGGGTGGGATATATGAGGGCGGCCACCCGTACAGTAGTGGGATATATGCGGGCGGGCACCCATACAGGGGTGCATATATGAGGGCAGGCACCCGTACAGGTGTGGGATATATATGAGGGCAGGTACCCATACAGGGGTGGGATATATGAGGGCGGGCACCCGTACAGGTGTGGGATATATGAGGGCGGGCACCCGTACAGGGGTGGGATATATGAGGGCGGGCACCCGAACAGGGGTGGGATATATGAGGGCGGGCACCCGAACAGGGGTGGGATATAAGAGGGCGGGCACCCGTACAGGGTGGGATATATGTGGGCGGGGCACCCGTACAGAGGAGGGATATATGAGGGCGGGCACCGTACAGGGGTGGGATATATGAGGGGAGGCACCCGTACAGGGGTGGGATATATGAGGGCGGGCACCCGTTCAGGGGCGGATATATGAGGGCGGGAGGGCACCCGTGCAGGGATGGGATATATGAGGGCGGGGCACCCGTACAGGAGCGGAATATATGAGGGCGGGCAAATGTACTTGGGTG
>WNGS01005149.1:8948-29252 GCA_020271785.1 Procambarus virginalis | reverse complement strand
TTTTTCAGTTTAATGTTTTATTTTGACAGACTAAACTGTAAACAATAGTTTTCCGGTTTGTTCAGATGTCTACATTCTAATTTCGTTTTACGTCGGTAAATATACTATGGTCCTCATCGTTTCTGTAAGTACTACCAAAACTGGAGGATGGGCTGGTATATTATACTTGTGTTATCAGTGCAGATCGCATCACAAATGCTTTCACGACGTAAGAAAATAGCTGGAATCCTTACAATCTTAGAAGTTATAGATTAAATAAATATCTATATATTAAACTTGCCAGACATATTAAACTTGCGTTATTTTCATTGCAGAGATCGCATCCGAAATGCCCGCCAGGAGGGAAGCTACCCACTACGCCTACTTGGACCTGCCAGATAGCGTGAAACTCAATAAGAAAAACTGCAAGATTCTCTCTGGAGCAAAGCCAAGGAGCTCAAACATGTTGCAGCCGACACAAACATGTTGCAGAAATAAGAGGTGAAGATGAGAGTTAGGAGAATTGGTCACTGGGAAGTTTACAGTCATTCGAGGATCAATAGATGTGTTATTCAAACTAAGCTGCTTGTTTATTAGCTTGTGGTGAAAGAAGCTACGTTAGGTTCTTGAATTTTAAAATATTGTATATAATGAACTCACAAGTGTGATTTATCTGCGCTAAAATATGGTGGGACTGCAATGGGATTAAACTCGCGTCCCTTGACTAGTACTACCAATTGAACCATGACTAAAGAAATATCTCTAGTATAGTTACTTTAAGTTTGGAAGGTACCAACATTAGCAACAGAATACATGTATCGGTAAAACTGTTTGTTTTTTAAATTAAATATTTTTCCGAAATGCGTATATACACAGCAGGTTAATTATAAAAAAATATTTTTTAATTTCAGAAAGATGGAGCGAGGTAGATAAGCGTAAGCAGACAGATGAGAATGTTGCGGGTGACATTCGTCAACTGATTGCGAAGTTTATGGTAAGTACAACAACCTCGTACCTATTAAATTGATCAATAAATGCAAACTAAACCGCCATAATTGAGGAAAGATGTACAGGTTTCGTAAATATTCGATTAATTCTCGTCTATTTCGCAGCACTTAATATGTCTCCCCACAATCAGTCACAAATTTAGCTTCATTGCACTTATCAACCCCATTAAAAACTAAAAACATAAGATGAAAGTAAGTGCAGAAGGCCTATTGGCCCATACGAGATAGCTATTTAAATCCACCTAATCTCATTCATATGTGTAACCTACGCTGCTTGAAACAATAAGGTACCCCACTGCTATTATGTTACACGGCAATTAGTTCCACACAATATCAACCATGTTACCGAACCATTAGTATCTCATTACACACAAATCACAATAGTGTGATGCATCAAATGAACAAATCCACAAGGGCCGTAATGAGGGTTCGAACCTACGTCCGAGATTATCCCAGACGGCCCTTCTCCTGGAGAAGCTGCACAAGCCTTGTGAGGGAAGTTGCACTCAAGGTTGCAATTTGTTTTACCATGTCGTGGCGCAGTAGAATAAGGTGCGTCTGGGATCATCCCGGACGTAGGTTCGAACCCTCATCTTGTGGATGAGGGTTTGGGCCAACCCTTGTGGATTTCTTCATAATTCATTCTTCGCCTTCGTGGAGAATGTAATTTAAGCTCTCACTATTTAAAGGATTTGTTTTTATATTTTTACTTAATATGGATACAGTGCACGAATGAAAACGTGCTCTTTTTCCTCGGAAAAATAAACTGAAGAATCTGCACGTAGTCTTAGGTGGCCTGGGAAGTTTCCACACAACGGTCATCTATGTAAAGGTTCAGAAGACGCCGAAGCTGCTTGATCTGAGGAAGGAGATAGTTGCCCCTCCTGGACACCCGAGGTCTTCACTTGCACCACTATAATTTTAACCCCCACGTCACCCTATTTAAGCGACGCTGGGTAGACCCTCCCGAACTTGCCTATTATAAGAGAGCCAGGGTTCACTCGCCACATGAAGCAATCGTAACAAATCTGATAAACTCTGCACAGATACCCGACTGAACCGATGTCAGTATCCCAAGAGTGGGCTTCAAGGTGTATAACCCGAAGAATGCTATCTTATCTACAAACAAGTCAATATCAAACAGCCACTTGAATAATACCCTGCATTGCTTGGATATCATTACCCTGCATTCCCATATTCACTTGTAATTATAACAAATTATATGTAATTACAAATACTGTATTTCTTTTTAAAGTAATGAGAACTTAGTTCCATGACCATTACTAAAACTGAATTTGTCTCCATTCTGTATTTTTATAAGCATGTTATATTTTTTTTTATCTTTTACATTTATTACAAATTTTATTATTAATAAATTTTATTGTATTTATACCAGAAATCTTTTTTTCCAATTGGGTTCAATAATGTTTACACAATAAAATCAAGATAGTAAGAGTGACTTCTTTATAATACATATTCATTTATAACTCATTTTACACTTATTATGAAATATTTCCCATTGTAACAATTAGCTACTTAAAACACTTCTAATAATATACCGCCATGAGGATTTTTAGCTTTTAAGACTAACTACGAATTAATACTTAAATTTAGGTATTTTGTGGATTATTCCCATTATTAAAATATGAATTATACGTTAAATATTACTGTCATATCTGTGACGTCACCGCGAGGATTGAGTTACAACTATTTTCTTAGGCCTCGTTAGTGAGATGAAATCTGACTCATTATATATTAAACAAATTAATATATTCATTTCTAATTCGAATAAAACCTCCCAACTTCCAATTTTAAAACTAATAGTTCTCACATGAACGGCACCGTGCATTGGGGGCCATGAGAACTTAACTGTTTAAATGGCCAACCCTCCAACAGTTATGATTTTTTTTTAAAGAATATTAATTTTAAAGTTTGGGAACGACATACGTATGATTTCTCTTAACATGGAAGCTCATATGATAATTACATCCTTAAATGTAAGTATAAATTTCTTCTCTGCTGTGAATATAGTTTCTCATCCACACTTATTTATTTCAGAGTCAAAATCTGTCAGACAATTTAAATAAAAGCAATGGTATGGAACGCTATTCAAATTTTAAACTATGTTCAGATTTGTAATTGTTCACAAGATACATTTAAAACTCGCAAAAAATAAAACAATGCTGGAAAGTTTATTTATCTTTCGCGAATAAATGAAATAATTTTGATCTTTAGTCAAGGATTCTAAGCACTTTACCCCTCCCCCCCCACCTGAACTCTGCCTTGGATTACCTACCTGGACAAGGATACTCAAACTATTACTGTCGAACTAAACAGTCATTTAATAATGTGCATAAATTTTAAAAAGCAAAACCTTTTTGTAGAGTTACAAGCATGAGATCAGACAAATATGAAAATAGATATTCGATACAATATGCAGTTTTATGCAATTACTGAACATCAAAATACAAAAAGTCTTCAAACAAAAACATGGGAGCCGGTCGGACAGGGGAGCCGGTCGGACAAAACATGGGGCCGAGCGGACAGCACGCTGGACTTGTGATCCTTTGGTCCTGGGTTCGATCCCAGGCGCCGGCGAGAAACATTGGGCAGAGTTTCTTTCACCCTATGCCCCTGTTACCTAGCAGTAAAATAGGTACCTGGGTGTTAGTCAGCTGTCACGCGCTGCTTCCTGGGGGTGGAGGCCTGGTCGAGGACCGGGCCGCGGGGACACTAAAAAAAGCCCCGAAATCATCTCAAGATAACCACTATGTTAATCATGTGACCCCACGAGAATGAGGGGTTTTGATGAAATAACTATGCCCA
This sequence comes from Procambarus virginalis, assembly GCA_020271785.1. Taxonomy (NCBI): domain Eukaryota; kingdom Metazoa; phylum Arthropoda; class Malacostraca; order Decapoda; family Cambaridae; genus Procambarus; species Procambarus virginalis. The sequence continues at coordinate 25,440 of WNGS01005149.1, read as the reverse complement.
AGTTCACCACAAAGTGCCGTCGGGACGGTGGGCTAAATAGCCAGGGCTACCATCGTCTTTTGTACGGTCACAGATGGTCGAGTGGTTAAGGTTGCTCACATCTTCACCAGTTGGTACTAGCAACTAAATTTGCTGAAAGAGCAGCCAGTAACCAGTTTCCATCAGATGAACTAGCAGTGAAGTCAGAATTAGAGGACGAAAGGTGACAGAATCCGTACAGCATGTGCAGATGTCTGACATGTTGGAGTTGGGAAACATGACTTCGTAGACCGATTGGCCAATGAGGCTTGCAGGAAAGAAAACTGATTATGACTTTGGACTATCTAATGCAGTTATTAGAAACATACAAATTAAATAAATTAATTCAGATTTAAAAGAACTAAGAAATGCCCAGAGACATGAAAGCTGCAGTATTAAAAGTTATGACAAGTTTTGTAATAATAGGTATTTGTATGGTCAGCACAGTAACCAAACCAGGCAATGTGATGTCATTGCGCGAATTCGCCTTGGCTATAGACACATCTGGCAGGTTAGTGAGGCTGAGCCACTACCAGAATACTCAGATTGTAAACTCTGTGATAAACCTTTAATGCATTCACTAGAACACTACATTGATGAATGTGAAACCGTAAAGGACTTTAGACCTCCTGGCCTCTTGTACCACCAACTATGTAACTATTTTATTGACTCAGGTGTTCTGGACGACATCCTAACAATTTTCCCAAAATTTGCTTGTCCATTTTAAAGAATGAAGAACATTTTTATTTATATTACTTCTAAGCTGCATCACTTATGAACCCATCCCTGCCCTTGTGTGGCAGTGCACAGTAGAAAGTTGTTTTCACATATCCATACATTAAAACATTGATTGTAACCATGATATATATGTACTTCAGCCTACAGTTTAGACCTACTGTCTTATGTATGACCCTCTGTCCTGCGTGACAGTGAATACTAGCATTATCCTCACTTTAATAAGACTATCAAAATCCTCAGATTAGGCAAAATTGTAATTAATTTTGTCAATAAAGATGTTAATAATAATAATGATACTAATACCCCTTTCACACTGGATGAGCTCAGTCGGGCTAAGAAAAACTACAAAGATATATCCCTTTGGAGACAACCTATAATATAATTAGATATTCTCTGATGCCTCATCAACAAAGAGGTCAAAGGCAACCTTCTCTCCTGGACCAAAAACTGTCTCAGAGAAGCAAGAGTGAAATTTGTATTCAGAGACTCGCGAAAAGACATGAATATGGTACACCGCAAGGAGGCATTCTCAGTACCCTTCTCTTCAACTGTTTAATGGAAAGAATAATGAGGTTGAAACTCCTACAACACTGCAGGCTGCTAAATTACGCAGACGACTTTGTCATCATAAAAGAAAGGGATGCGGCGCGCCTTGCACCCAAATGCTTAGACTGCACGAGTGAAAACGTAAAGCAGATTGGTATCAAACTCAACCCCACCAAGACAAAAGCCATGGCCATAAAAATACTGATGCAGAACATCCCACTCACAGTACGGGGTCAACCAATTTAATGGGTAGACACTTATCAGTATCTAGGAAAATCCTAGACAAATTTTAATGCTGAGGTCTCTTACTTGAGAGAACACTGCGGCCCGGACGGTAATCCTCAGGTCGCTAACCTCCCTCTCTGGAGGAGCCAATCTGCAAGTCTCTCGCACATACTATGTACAGGCAGTCAGATCAGTGATCGACTATGCCGCACCTGCACTCAATCCAATCACAACTGTGGAAAAAGCTTGAAGTAGCCAAAAACAATGCTATGAGAGCTGCCCTGGGAGCCCCATATGTAGACCAGGCTTGAAGCTAAGACTGGAAACTAGTTTGCCCACTCTTCAAGAAAGAAAATATCAAAGAACAGCTATGATTATCAGCAAGATAATTTATTCCCCGGATCCAGCCCTAGCAAGACAGATCTTGGTGGTTGGACTTGGCCAAAACAATGGAAACTCTTGGGCTGCCAGAGCGGGAAAATTTCTAAACTACTACAATTAAAAAACACAATTCTTGATAGAGGTGGTGATCACCTACACCCAAACTACACTTGTTGCCCCACCGTGGGAGGAGCCCTAGATTGAGGTTATATCTTGAAATGATTTCTGGGCTTAGCGTCCCCGCGGCCCGGTTTCAACCAGGCATCCTTTTGTTACACACCCGCATGAAGCAGCCCGTAGCAGCTTTAACTCCCAGGTACCTATTTACTGCTAGGTAACAGGTCCATTAGGGTGAAAAACTCTGCCCATTTGTTTCTGCCTCCACTGGGAATCGAACCCGGAACCTCGGGAATACGAATCCGAAGCGCTGTCCACAAAGCTGTCAGGCTCCATGTAGCCTACCTTCAAAATAGTAATAGAACCTATAATGTGTCTTACTGGAAAAAAAGGTCTTCCAATGAAAAAAACTGCCTATGATCCAACAACCCGAAGGCGCATTATAGAAAATCAAATGAGCAGCACAGCAGTAGCAGGAGCCACTCATGTCTTCACAGACGGATTGGTTGACAATATAAGTGATGGTGCTGCTTTTTGCACGGACAGCGAACAGGCCTATTGGAGACTGGAAGGACCAGTATCTTCAACCCAAACTGAACTGTTTGTCATACAAAAGGCATTCGCATGTGTGATTGCACTAAACACTCGGTATGCAATCATATATACAGACTCAAACGCTGCACTTCAAATATGAAAAAAGTGGTAGAAAGACAACGTGGAAAAAATTACCCCCATTTTGTATCTTGGAGCAGTAGCGAAAGACACACTCGACATAACCATAAACTGGATCCCATCCCAGGTTGGAATCCTATTAAATGAGTAAGGCGATGAAATTGCTAAATTGGCAACTAGTTATCCAGTGATTAATAGAACAATCCAACCCTGCCTCCAATACATAAAAAAACACCAAAAAAAAAATCAGATCTCAACAAAGCCCATCTACAACCGAGTAGCAGAAGGTTCGCCCTCTGCAATATGGTATCATCAGGCCACCAAGTTAAAACGGTTAAATACCTCAAAAGGAATCAACAGGGAAAAAGCAGTTTGGTTATATAGACTACGTCTAGGTTACAGATGCAACTGGGAGATTGGTTAACCCAGACAGAGGGAATGCCTCTTTTGCCAATCACATCAAAGCCACTACTTCACTATCTCCAGGAATGTGAAGCAACCAACGACCTTAAAAGAGCCTTAAGAGTCCCTGAATCCTGCAGCCAACAACACAGCCACTCTTCTGGTCAAAAGAGGTGTCCTGCAGTTGGACACCCTCAAATGCGGTCAAGCAGTATCCTCCCCCGCGATAACAGCCTGACTATTAAATGCAAACTCAGCACACAGTATACTTTTACTAAACAAAAAATCTACCATTTATGGGCTATGCATGCCCTGTGCCATCTCTTAGGTGGCTTAATATTCATCAATTAATCCATTTGGTCCACCTCACCACACACACACACACACACACACACACACACACACACACACACACACACACACACACACACACACACACACACACACACACACACACACACACACACACACACACCCACACACACCCACACACACCCACACACACCCCCCCACACACCCCACCCCACACACACCCCACACACACACACACACACACACACACACACACACACACACACACACACACACACACACACACACACACACACACACACACACACACACACACACCCACCCGGTACACACCAGCAATCCTGACTAACTTCACAAGACATCCATCGCCACTAGGACCCGTTGAGGGGGTTTAAACAACAACAATGCGCCACAAATGCCTAAAAGTCAGGACTTGCCCCATGGACGGCCATACTTTCACCAAAAGCGACGTCTTTAAGATCTTAAAAGAAGCCGTCTGATTACACCCATCGACCTTGGTCAAGAAGGTGAGAATTTTGTTCTCTTTTTCTTGTGTGGGGGATCTAAAAAAATCGATTGTACACTTAGCAAAGTGCACCACTTCTTTCCTCTCTTCTTATATCAGTACATCGCCGACCGAACAGTCTTTATCAGCCGGACCAGCCACTGGATCTGTAAAACGACAACCCATCTCTGCCGTCTCTGCAACGGCAATCAACCTGCAATTTCACACCGCTTTCTCATCAGACAGGAAAGAATCACGGCCCAGATTGAAACCAAGAAAGCCAACCTTCTCAACCCCACCACCAGAGCCCCTGATGCTATACCCAACACCTCAGCTCTCGCCAACCAACCAGAAGATTCCCAGCCTTACCAAACAGTGGTTCCTCCTACCAGTCAAGCCAGCCTTTACAATGGAGACCCCCAGGGGCCCCCAAAGGGGACCGACAACCACCAATTCATCAGGGAACTGAATGTGCTGTACCAATACAATGGCCTGGACCCCATCATAGCCCCTGACGCAAGTCTCATTACCTCCCCTATCACACCCGGGACTTCCGCAAGGTCGACTGCTAGGTCGATATCAACTCAGAAGTCAGCTCCACTATAGACCCAGGCTGCACAAACAGCATCATCTTCCAATCAAGCTCCAAAAGCTGCCTCCATCACCATCCTCTCGCAGACGTCCTCTCTCTGACCACAATCACCACCGACGTTACCGAACCAGCTATCACAACTCGTTGACTTCAGAGCCAGCCTCAACCTCAGGCTATGAGACCAAGACCACCAACAACGAACTACGCCACGGAAATTTCATTAAGAGCTCCATTGCCACGACACTTCCCCTAGTGCAAACAAGATCTCCTCATGGAGGCCACATCACCGTATTCCAATGATGACAACAGCCATGTCTCACTAGCAGCAAGACTCTGACTAAAAAATATGGAAGACAGAGGCCTTCATTAACTCACCAGCTATATAATTAATATTGCTTGCCCTCCATGACTGCCATCCCCCCACCCTCCCCCCCCCAAAAAAAATCTATCCATTTACAGACTTCCAGTTTCAGCTATTGGTAATGGTTCCAAAGTGACCACTTTCGGGCTATTCATGCCCATGCCACCTTTTGGGTGGCTTAATCTTAATCAGTCTATCAATCCATTTGGTCACCATAGTACCTACCGACCACAAGTCTTCAACTATCCATCCGATGGAATTCGCTCGCTGGCCGCCAGGGGGTCAAGACGTGCCCGCCTGCCCTGCCAGTTGTTGCCTGGCATTAAATGGAGGCGGGTGTGGTTTGTGGGGCGGTGCGTCTGCTGGCCGGAGGACCCTGCTGGCGGTACGGTTGTTGGGGTGTTTCCCGCGTTCGGCGGGTTGACACGGCGTGCTTAGCCTTTTCTGTGGCTGTGGATTGGCCGCTTTTGGAGATTGCGATCATAGATGTGCTCCATGTGGACGTTCTTGATTTGTTTGGGCTTGAAAAGCTCTCACCTACTCGGGTGGCGGTGTCCAACTCGAGCCTGCTGTACCGGGAGTTTGTGGCGCGCTGGGATGGACACAGTTACTATTCATACATCAGCTGTGTCTGTGGAGGTTTTGGATCCCTGGGGGGCCATGCAATATGTGAGCATACATTGTGTGCCGGTCGCTTTCCCAGTGGACGAGCTGAAGTCGGTGTTTACGCGATACGGTGTGGTGGTGGTTCACTGCTTCAACACAGTGCAGGCCAGCTGCGAGGGATACGTACGGGCGCTCGTACACTCGTTATGCGGGTTACGACACCCATTCCGTCCAGAGTTTTGTATCATGGGCTCTCACTCCGGGTCTTTTATCAGGGCCAGACACGGACCTGTTACCGGTGTGGTGGTGAGGGCCATGTGGCAGCCGGCTGTGACGCTCCTCATGCTGAGGCTCCTTCAGTTTTCTTGGAGGATAACTTCCCCTGCTTGTCTGAGCAGGGGCTTCCTCGGCGCCTACTCGCTCTGTCCTGGTGCCTGGTGTGGTTCCTGCGGCGGTTTCGGCTGGCGCTCCATCTGGTCCTGGTATGTCTGCCCCACCGGCGAGCACTGTGGACCTGGGGGCTTCGTTTCACCTGGGTGTGCTCTGCTTCGGGTTTTCGTCGTTCGGTGGTTGCGAAGGTGCATCCGCGGCCGGTTGCTTCCGTGGGGCCCTTGGAAGCTGCTGCATGGGTGGTGCCTGCCTCTCCTGCCGACAATCTTCTGCTTCCCGAGGATGCCGGGGTTGTGGTGGGTGACCCCTCTCCCCCATCCCCTGCCCCGCCCACTGTTTCTGCATCGTCTCCATCATAGTCTTCGGTGGTCTCCTCACACTTCGGTCCGTCTTCTCCTGCGCTGGCCCTGTCACCCGTATTGGATGCCTCCAGTGTGCTGGAGTGTACTCTTCCACCTGCTGAGCCTGCTCATTCTCCGTTTTCGGTATACGGGCGTGCCGAGGATGTCGGGTTGTGGTGGGTGATCCCTCCCCCCTGCCTCGGTTACCTCGTCGCCTTCGGCGGATTCCTCGCTCCCTCATGCCTCTTCGCCTGTGCTGGCGCTGTCGTCCGTGCTGGATACCTCACGTGTGCTGGAGTGTGCTCTCCCCCCTGCTGTATCTGATCCTTCTCCGTTTCTGGTATCCGGGCGTGGTAGTAGCTTTTTGTCCCAGGCGGTTGAGGCTGCTGTCCTACGTGTTAGTGCTGCCCTGGCTTTGGGGCCGCCTGCCGCTGGTTCTTCAAGGGCACCGCTTGCTGGGGATGACAGTTCCGACGATCTGTGGCCTCTTTTTAAGCACCGTCGCTTGGCTCGGAGTGAGTCGCCTCGCCGGTTGTGGGCAGAGGAGCATGATGCGATGGACGATGACGATGTGGCCGACTCTGTGTTGCCTCCGGTGGAGGCAACAACAATTGTGTTGGACACAGCATCCAACACCGGAGGCCGGTGTTGGACGCTGTCTCTCCTGCTGGTGGCTCCCCTCAGTTGGCTGTTGCCCCTGGTGATCGCGACCTTGTAGTGGTGTTGTCGAAGGATGTGCGGCGGGGCGGGAGGGGGGGGGAGGGACTGCTCCTGCTCCGGCTGGTACGGGTGCTGGGGCCCCTGCGGAGCCACCCTCCGCGGGGGACTGTGCGGTGTCTGGCGTCGACCGGGGTGCGTACCCTAGTGGGCGGGCCGGTGTGCGGCCTGCCGTGCAAATTGGTGTGCGGCCCTGTGATAAACTTCCTAGGAGGAAGCACTTCCCTTTCGTCCTCTCGTCCGGCGAGGTGGTCGGCCCCGAGGCAACTGTGGAATATGACTGATGACCTGTTGCATCCTGTTCCCTGGTGCCCATCTACCATCTGGGTTCCACGGGCGCAGTGTTTTGTCTCGGATGTGCCGAATTTGATGCCTCGGCCTATTGCGCCTCATGGACGTCCGATTCCTGACGTTACCCAACTTTTTTTTTTTTGAGATATATACAAGAGTTGCTACACTCTTGTACAGCCACTAGTATGCGTAGCGTTTCGGGCAGGTCCCTGGAAAACGATCCCCACCGCGAAGAATCATTTTACAACCAAGTACACATTTTACTGTTGAGTTAAACAGAGGCTACAGTTAAGGATTTGCGCCCAGCAAATCCTCCCCGGCCAGGATACGAACCCATGACATAGCGCTCGCGGAACGACTGGCGAGTGTCTTACCACTGCGCCACGGAGACTGCTAATCTTCCTAACTTCTTTGGGAAGCTTATTGCTTACAGTTTCCGGCTCAGGAGTACCTGGAGAAGTGTGTGAGACTGGTGTGTTTGGTTTCTGTCTGTTGTGCATCATGATTCCCCAGTGCCTGCGTGCACGGGTGGGTGTCCTTGTATGCGAGTGTGGGTGGTGTGGGTGTTGTGCTTTGCCCATGCGTGGCCTGTTTTGTTGTGCTTGCCTTTTATACGTGTTTGTGGTGTGGTTGTGGGTGTTTGGTGTTATTTCTTGCGTGTCATTGGGCGCACCCCGTGTTTTGTGTTTGGGTGGCGGGTGGTGTGGTTGTGTATGTTGCTTGTGTGTGTGTTTCTTTTTTTGGCCTCGTGTATTGCTTTATTATTTGTACTACATTTCTGTTCTTTGTTTTTCTGTTTGTATTTCACTTTCTGTAATTCGCTGTTTTTCTGTTTTTACTTTTTTTTTGTTTCCTGTAGTTATGTATTTTTACCTGTCAGTGGTTTTGGAGGCCTTTTCCACGTCCATGTAATTGCTGTATGTCCATTTTTCATGTGTAGTTTGCTTCAGTACCTGGCGTTTCTAGGTTCTGGTGATGTTTTGTGTTATTCTGTACCTGTAACGCACCTCTAAAGGTATACCAAGGTAAGGTCTACCCCAATTACTCTCTATATAGATCATATATATATATATATTATATATATATATATACTTATATTATATTTTATTATATATATATAGAATAAATATATAATAAAAATATTATAGTAAATAGTATATATTAATATTCTCTTAATATATATTATATATAAATGATAGCATATATATATATATATAAATATATTTTAAATATAAATTAAATATATTAACATATATAAATATATACATAATAAATATATACATATATATCCAATATATACATATATTATTATAAATATACCTTATTAATCAATAATGACAATAATAAATATATACATATATATAAAATATAGAATAATCTAAATATATACATATATATATAGCCATATAAATAGGTATATAAACTATCCATATGATATAAATTGTACATATATTATATATACATATATACTAAATATTATACATATATATATAATATATTATATGATATATTATATTATTATATATATATTATATATTATATATAAGTGCTACATCTATCCATATATATATATACCTATATATATTATGTATATATATGTCTGTATGCATGAGGTATGTATATAGATTATATGATTTATTAATGTATGATATAGTAGTGTACTATATTATTGTTATATATGTAATATACTTTATTTATATATATGTCTATGTATATATATATTATATGTTGTTATATATGTATATCTATATGTATAATATATATATGTATATTATATAGTGTATATAAGTATGTATGCATATATGTCATATTAGTTTCTATATTATGTATATTATATGTATATATAGTATGTATAACTATATATGATATATATATCTATGTATCTAAATATGTAATATATATATAGTATATATATATGTATATTCTATAGTATATATATATGTATATATATATTATTATAGATTGCTATATATTATTGTATATATATATGTATATATATGTGTATATATATGGTATATATATGTGTATTATTATACATATATATCTGGATATATAATATGGATATATATGTATTATGTTATACTATGTATATTATAGAGTATATATGTATATGTATATATTTGATATATATATAAGTATATTATTATGTATATATATCTATATATATGTATATAATGTATATATAATATATATGTATATATTGTATAAATATTTATGTCTATATACTGTATATAATCCTATATTGTATATATATATATATCTGTATTATGGCTGTATTATATACATATTATGATATGTATATCTATTGGTATTATATATATGTACTATATATGATAGTATTAATATATATATATACAGTTCTATATATTATATGTATTATATGATATATAGGATATATATAATATATGTATCTATTATATATATATATGTATCTATATGTATATATATGATTAGTATAATATAAGGTACTATATATGTATTATATTATATTAGTATACAAATATATATAGTAATATATGTATATATATGATGTATTATTGTATATATTAATTGTACATTATAGTACTATATATATGTAAATATATATGTTATATATATAGGTATATTTAATGTATATATATATAGTATATATATGTATATATATAGTGTAAGATATGTATTATGTACTATATATATGTTATATATGTATATATATGGCTATATATATATATTTATATATATGTATATATATATATTATGTATATATATGTAGATATATAGGTATATATATATATGTGTATATATATAGGTGTGTATATATATATTGTATATATATATTATGTTATATATAGATGGGTTATAATATATATAGATGTATCTCATATCATGTATATATATATATATGTGTATAAATATATGTCGATATATATGTGAGCATATATATTTATATAAAGTATATGTGGAATAGATATTAGGTGTTATAATGTCTAGTATGTGATATGTAAGAGATAACGTATATTATATATATGTTATATATATATTAATGTATATATATATATATTTATCGTAAGATCTATATAGATATGGTATATAATGTATTATATGTAATTATATGATGTATTATATGTATATTATATGTCTATATATGATATTAATGTTATTATTATTATATGGTATAGTATATCTGTTATATAATATGTACTATATAATGTGTATATATTATGTGTATATATATATGTGTAATATATAAAATATATAAAAAAACCAATATATATATAAATATGTAATATATATATGGTGATAATAATTATGATATATATATATGTATATATCTATGTATTATTTCTAGATGATATTATAAGTGTACTAGTTGTATATACACTACTATATACTATATTCTGTTACCTAGTAGCCAAGAACGCACTGTCAGCTACTATGACATGGCCCGATTTGAACGTCTATAGGCAGAAAGTTTCATGAGACTTAATTGTTTTTCGGACTCCTAACACTAAACTGATAACCTAAATTCCCTGAACCTAACCTTTTCGCGTACTTAACTTAACCTAAACCTTATAAAGCTAGGTAGGTAGGTTAGGTCGGGTTGGTTAGGTTCTGTCCAGTATAATCTACGTTAATTTTAACTCCAATGAAGAAAACATTGGCCCTCATCCAATAATGAACTAGGTGCTTTATCATTTTCACTAAGGAAATACAATTTATTGAATAATCTATTAATGTCGGAAAAATCTTGGCTTATTAGGCAAAGCTTGGGCATGACATAGTAGGCCAAAAAGTGAGTTCTGGCTACTAGGTAGCGACATACTATATATATATATATATTATATATTATATGTATATATATTATGTATAAGTAGTATATATGTATATATGTATCATTATATATGTATAGATTATATATGTATAATATATATGTAATATATATGTTATATATCTATGTATATATATTCTGTAATAATCTGTAATATAATCTGATATATATATGTATATATATAGGTGTATATTATCTGATGGTATTTAGATGTATATTAGATGTTATATATATTTAGGATGTATTTATAATATGCTATATATATATCCTGTCTATATATATTGTGGTATATATATAGGTGTCTATATATATATATGTGTATCTATATGATGATGATTTAATATCTATATGTTCTATATATATTAAGAATATATATCGTATATTATATATCTGCCTAATATATTATTTGTCTAAATTATGTAATATATTACTATGTTAAATATATAAGGTATATATGTATTGTCGTATAATAATATTATATGTATATATAGTACTATATATGTATGTATATGTATATCTATCTATCATGTATATATATATATCAATCCTGATAAGAAATCTGTGATTATATATGTATCTATATATCATGTATTATTATAGTATACTATAGTCTGTTTTTATATTATATGTATGAATCTATATAGATATCTATATAGTATTTCGTAGTATGTGTATATTATATATGTGTATAATATATGTGTATATTATATATGTTGTATAATATATATAAATAATATTATATGATATATATATATATGTGTATATATCTAGGTGTATAATATATGTGTATAACGTAATATATGGTATTAATTATTTATGTGTATCCTTAGTATATTTTGGTAGTAATCTTTCTTGTAAACATAATGTTATACATAATGACCGAAAAAAGTAAGATTAATATTCTTAAACAAGACATATATTCTCAATTTTCCATTAGAGTTTGTTTTACTGTGAGCCACGGTATGAGATAAAAAAATTCTCCGATAAATTCATGTCTTTAGTGTTTCTTGAGCTCCGGTGATACTACAGACGAACCTTGTGCACTGGCGGGTTTTCGTAAAACTTTAGTACTTTTTCAAAGGAGTCCTGTTTAGTTACGCATACACAGACACACAGAACAAGTATAACTGAAGAGAGTTTAAATACATGCATTTGGTTGAGGTGACACTGTTACAATGGTTTGGGGTGATGTCAGAACAAAACCCAGACACGAAACAAGGTATAAGGGAAGACTACATCTGTACTGTACAAGCAGGCCTACGTGGCCCATATTTCTTACTGTTTCTATATGGGAGCGGAGTCTTGAAAGTGGGTAGATCTGATAGAGCGGTTGAGCAATACTAGTTCAGGCGAATGCGGGGAACAAACCGGATTTCCCCACGTCGCCCATCAGGGCGAAGGCGGGGAAATCAATGGATTTTTGGACCCCTAAGATGCGAGGTTCACTCTCCGCTGGGCACTTAGCTGAGACGAGGTTTCCTTTGATGATGTCATTGACCTCGTTGTGTCTTGCAATGCCAGCCCTTTGTGCTTTCGCAATGCAACCCCTGCAGTCAGTATTGGGTCTGCTTCCACCCTGTTGAAAACATTTTGTCAGTGGAATTGGGGCACCAAAGGCGGAGGGCCCTGCAACACGAAGGGATTCTGGATCTGGATCTAGGCGCGTGCCATTGTGGAGACACATAAAATATATATATATCTCTATATCATATACTATATATAATATATCTGTATATTATTAAATATGAACCGAGAAACACATAAGATAATAATTATAACACGAATGTTTCTCCCGATTCCTTATGTTTGTGTTTACTGATGACGGCGTTAAATGAACAATCATAGTCGTCCAAAAATTCAATCTTTATTTCTAGTCTGACGCGACCCCTGAGCGCGTTTCGTACAAACTTATTAAATTTTCCGAAGAACTTTAGTTACAACACCACAGACAACTATAACGAACGAGTTTTAAACAAGCTTTTCTTTTATTACACCTGCATTTGGTTAGAAAAAGGCATGAGCTTTAACTAATGGTTTGGGGGTTAGGGAGAAAAATACACAGAACACGAAACTTATTATGGGTATAAGCTAAAGGGAGAATAGATCTGTAACTACTGCGCAGAAGGTATGGCCCGTATTTCGTTGATGTGTTGATATTGAGAGAGAACGGAAGCTCAGTAGAAGTGGGTATAGCATATAAATTGTTGCGTTTAAATTGGCTGTGATTGCTATGGTGTGTTGGTACTTCTGGATTGTGTAAGTGCCTCAGGAGGATGTCAAAGCCTGCCTACTGTGGTCGCTGTATCTATTCCATGATTTGCTGGTTGTTTTGTTAAGATTGATAAGTAATTGTTACTAATCGATTGTTCCTGATTTTTTTGCCACCCCACATGACTGCAAAGCCCTTGTGGTCTTTGGTTGAACGTTCATGAGCATATGGATAACCAATTCCTTGAGATATATCGCCAAAGGGGCACTCTTGCCACCAGGGGCAAGTGGTCTCAGACGCTCTGGGATAACAGTGAGGTTTGACCCTGCCAAGTACGCCTATTGAGCAGAATTTTGCGGTTTCCCTGTGGCTTGCTGCACGTCCCACCGGCTTGATTCGAGACTACGAAGTGTCAATAGGTGTCAGCAGGGTGGTACGAATGTGTAGGTCCCACAACCAACTGTGACCTCTTCCATTGAGATATATGGTGATTGACCTCATTCATAATTAAAATAAGACCGAACAAAGTACGCTTAATAAATTCTAACACGAATTTTTCTCGATTTTCCTTATGTTGTTTTTACTGATGCCGGTAAATGAAAAAGCAATTCTCACCAAAATTCATTCTTTATTTCTTGTCTGACGCGGCACTTGAGAGAGTTCGAAAACTTATTAACATTTTCAAAGAACTTTAGTTACACACACACAGAACGTCTATAACTGAACAGAGTTTAAACAGCTTTTCTTTTTTATACCCTCATTTGGGTGAGGCGGAATGTTACATGGTTTGGGGTGAGGGAGAACAAACACAGCACACGAAACACGGGTATAAGCTAAAGGGAATAATAGATCTGTAACTGCAGAAGGCCTATTGGCCCGTTTCTTGATGTTTCTATATTAGAGAGCGGAGTCTTGAAGGGGGTAGAATATAACTGTGCGTTAACTGGCTGGTGATTGCTGGTGTTGGCCTCTTGATGTGTAGTGCCTCCAGATGTCAAGCCGCCTGTTGTGCCTGTATCTATCACTGGATGGTTTGTGTTGAAGACAGATTGAGTAATATTTAATACATCGTTGTACGTACTAAAAACAACGCAGAAATCAATGATAGATACAGAGACAACAAGCGGCTTGACACTTTGGACATTGCGAGGCACTACAGCCTCAGAAGTCTGCACCACCGCAGAATCAGACCGTGCGCTTAACGGCATAATCAAACACTTATTCTACACCCTCACCGAATGCCGGCTCAAACAATAGATACCATCAGACATCACGGGCCAATAGGCCTTCTTCAGGTTACAGAGATTTTTCCCTTTCGCTTCATTACCCATTGTTTCGTGTTCGTGTTTGTTCTCGCCACTCTACCCCACCCCCGTAACAAGTGGCGCCTCCCCTTCCCACTGCCGGTCTACCCTCCGAACGCTGTTTCCCCGTGTTCCTCCGTGGTTGTCCCTACAGTCGTTGACCACTGTACTCGCAGTTATTGTCCCGACCACGCGCTACACGTGTCGCGTCAGCCCTCCGACACGCGTTCTGACATTTTGGACAGACTTGCTTTATTTTCATTTACCGTCCATCAGTTCACAACCCCACCCTACGGCCCCACTTGGCGCTGAAACCTTGTGTTAGCACAGTTCTTACCATCTGTCCTTTTCCATCGGGTGCCTCTTATAAATAAACCATCTGTCTCCACGCGCCGTACTGCTCCCCCAAAATTTCTCCTCCTTTCTATCGTCGTCTGTCTCTTCTTCCTAATATGTCTCTGTGCATCTGTCTCGTGAGCATCTCTGTCTATATGTCTTATTCGATATGTAACCTCGAGGGCTTTAGATCCGGCGCCTCTGTCACCTCGACCAGATGCGTTGCGCCTATACAGGGGCCATCTGCGGTCCTCCAACCCACCGCCTGAGCTCTCTGTATTCCCATACGCCGCCCCCTGCCTGCCCCGTACTCCTCGCAATCTCTGTTCTAGTATCTCGCCACTGTGTCACTTGTTTTGTCTTCTCATTCTCTGGTCTGGTCTTGTTGTTCTCTGATCTTTTCTTCTCTCTGGACCATGTCTCTAGCTCCTCCATCTCTCTGTCTCGATTTAATTTGTTTTTTTCATGTGTCTTCTGGCTATCTCTCCTGTGTGTAGTCATACTATCTGCCTCTCATTCTCATACTCCTCTAATTCTCTATCTCTCTCTTTCTCTCCTATATATATATCCTATATATTCTATAATATATGAGTATATATATTATGTCGTAACCTGTCTTCGCTAGAAGACGCAGCTTCTCCGCTACTAATGCAAGTGGCCCGATTTGCACACTCCTCGCGCCCAAAGTTTACCCATGACAATTCCATTGGTTTTTCGAACTCCCTCCCCTTCGCCTTTTCGGCTCTCACCTTCCTGCCTCACCAGGCTCTAGGCTCTAGGTTGTTCGGTTCTGTTTCGATTGGTATGGTTACGGGTTGGTACCCCTCTATCGTCACCGTTTTTGCCTTTTAGCCTCCTCGCAGCCTTAGCTTCCCACAACCTGGCGTGCCTTCTCGCGCTTCCACCCTGCCTGGGTACGGGTGTAATTTGCCTTGGCGGCATTATTCCTCTTCCCCCGCCCACTCTGCAGCTTGCCCCTCTCTTCTGAACGTTCCCGGATACCCCATAGATGGGACTCACTTGCTTCGTGACCTCATTGGTGTTCGTGTTGTGTACTACACGTCGGCTCCCCGCGCAGTGCTGACTATGCTTGGCAGATCTCCGGCTCGCACTTCGTCTCTCTCTTCCTTCTTATATATATATCGATGATATATATCTATGTATATGTATATAGTTGTTCGGGGTTTTCCCAGTGTTAGTTCTGAGACGAGGTTAGAGCAAATAGTATAGAACGGTTATTCTAATTTCAGGGGTAGGTTGCTCTACAAAACCTTACTCAACGGATCGTTCGCTGGCGGTTGACAAGTACTATACCCTTCGCTAATCTGTCCCTCTAAGGCCGTTTTCACCAAACTGCTGGCCTCGGTTTAGGTATTACCCACGTCGTATCTCAGCACGCATACCCGCTCTGGCCTTTATAATTGTAAGATGATTGGGGGCACAGATTGTTCCCTCATTCTGTGGCCCGCCCGACACCGAACTGTTACATAGCCTTCAAGGTCGACAACTGTTTTTTTTAGATGTCTAGTAACATTGCAGTGGTTAGTTGTAATTGTGGCAAGAGCCATATCCAGTAATATAGTATCAGGCAGGTCACTTCGCACCTTAATCATACCCTCGC
>WNGS01005148.1:7338-31635 GCA_020271785.1 Procambarus virginalis | reverse complement strand
TCACATACGTCACTGCACAGACCACTTTTGCAACGCACCTGTCCCGGAGCACTTGTTGTTCAATATTCCCGTCAATTCCTTCTTCTGGTCCAACACATGACGAAAGAAGAGCTCTCACAGAGGGCGTGCAGACTACAGGAACGCATACATCCACCGGAGCTTGGGTAAACTGTCACACTGACAGAATGCCCGGTCGCACGTTCGTTCTCTCTGACGTGCTGTGTGAGACTGGTGGCGCCGTAGAGGCGCGATCTCTGGACCCCCCTGCTCTCGTGACGTCATAACCCACCAGGGGCGGTTTTCATTGGCTCCTTGTGCCATGTCACGGTCAGTGACCAATCTGTTGCCACTGACGTCATACAGTTTTTGGCTGGAGACGGAGGAGCCAGCGCCATATTTGCGTCCTAAAGGGCCTAAACAACAGGCAAAACCTTCCTTCTTTGCGAATTTCTCGCAAACGCGTGCACACTCCACGCTGCCCCACATATCAAATTGTAGCCCGCAACGTAGAGAACGCTCGGGAAAAGTGGATATGACTCTTACAGCTGGAGTGGGAGAATATAAGGGGGGGGGGGAACACCGTCACATACCCCTCCCTTAAAATAAGAGTCATATCGGGTGAGTGTGCACAGGACAAGGCATCCGCAACCACGACGTCCTTCCCTCTGATGAGTTTATTTCCAGCCAGTACTCCAGCCGCCAATGCAAGACACTCCTCATGTATCTGTGACCGTTCCCATGGTCACTCCTGCCTCCCATTGCTTTCCTATCACGGACCGAGGACTCTATACCTCATGTCCTTCACCAGCTGGAACGGTGAGAACCTAACGATTCTACCACTGTGTTGCGTATGGCAAACATCGCAGGGTACACAGCCTCATCCCTCAGCTCCCTGCTCTGCGCAGAACACTCTCAGAATTGTCTTCAAGGTGGAGTGGAATCTTTCGATCGCCCCTTGCGACTGCGGTCGGTAGGGCGACGACCGAATCTGTGTCACTCCCCAACTTGTCACTGTCTGTCTGAACCACTTAGACTGGAATATACTTCCACAGTCCATCTGAATTTCTCTGGGCATTCCCACACAAGAGAAAAACGTTGTAGCTGCCCGGCTACTCCTCTTGACGTCAAACGCCGCATCGGGACAGCTTCCGGAAATCTTGTAGATGCACATATGATTATCATCAGGTAGGTGTTCCCTCGTTTCGTCCGCGGCCACGGTCCCACAGCGTCGATTAACAGACGCTCGAATGCAGGCCCAAAAACGGGAACAGGGACTAACGGGGCCTTTGGTATCGCGGGGTTTACTCTTCCCTGCCCTCTGGCAAGGCAAGCAAGTCTTGCAGTAAAGCCTCACATCGGCGTCCATACCTGGCCAGTAGAAATGATCCCTGATCTTACGCAACGTCTTGGTCACCCCCAGGTGACCCGCAGAGTCCACAGAGTGCGACAGATCCAACACTGCCGCTCTGCACTGGGCTGGCAACACTACCTGGTGCCTCGTACCTAGAAATTCTTCTCCGGCCTCCATCCTTACAGGTCTCCACTGTCTCATCAGCATTCCGTCCTGTATATAAAAGTGAGTGGCCCTCTCAGGACCAACACGTCCTCCTTTGGCCTCATGAATCAATTCGGGGAACTCTAGCTGCTGCAATTCTCCAAGACGAGTGCGGTTCACTCCAAGAGAACTGGCGAGGGTCACCTGTAACTCGCCATCCGGGCTGCCTTCGCCCTCCACTCGTCCTCCGGGTCCCACGAAGAGGTGAGCGACTCCCAGGCTGTCGGACGTCTCCTCCCCAGCCCCATCAGGTTCACTCCCTTCGTGTCCGTCGCACCGCCTTGGGACCACAGCGCATACAGGGAACGCCACCGCGGCAACTCCCTTCTCGTCCCCACAGGCGTCTAACACTCCGCCTTTTTCCTTATAGTGCTCCATACACTCTTCACCTTTCTTTCACAAGGTTAGGGAGAACATATCCTCCACATGCGTCATTTCCTAGGATGACTTGTGCCTCCATCTTGGGCATCGATGCGCAGACCCCTACCACTAGGGTCTGGCAGCCATAATCAGAATCTAGAGTGACCTGGTGTAGGGGCATCCTCACTGGGCCTCCCACAGTGGTCACAACTGCCACCCCCACACTGGTACTCTCGTAACCATCGGGGAACAAGGTCTTACTTACCAGGGTACAGTCTCTCTCAAAATCTTCACAGGAATGGGGTCTGCGTCCCCCATCCTTACTGTCCGCGCACACACGAATGGGTGAACTCTTTTCTCCCCACTCAGTACGGGTTCATCCCACACTCTCTCGGCTATCTGGTCCTCTACTCTCACGAAAGCAACGTTCCCCTGCTGCTTAGGGCGTCTGCATTCCCGCGCGACGTGTCCGAATACTCAGCAGTTGTAGCAGCGGATCCTTCTTCTTCTGCGATTCTCCCTCGCACCTTCCAACGTCTCCTTCTCAGCATCACTCGTAGTAGCAACAGCTCCTGAGCTCTCAGCTGGGGACTTCTTTAACGGTTCGACAGCGCTCTTTGATCCTCTACTGTCGCCTTTCGAGAGGTAGGACTTGGGAGAACTGGCTCCTGTCCTCCATCCGTCCGTCATTCTATAACTCCTACTGTAACCGGAGTATACTGGCGGTCGGTGCTGTCCCTCTCGACGTGGTCGCAAGGCTTCCTCTAGAATGTCAGCTCTGTCAGCCGCGGCCCTCAGGTCCTTTATGTCCGCCTCCTTCACTCTCACCCTGATCTCAGGAGAGAGCACGGACATAAACATCTCCATGACCATCAGCCTCTTGACATCTTCAGCTGACTTTGATCCTTCTGACTCCAGCCATTTCAGGAATTTCCTCTCCATGTCCCTCACCGTCTCTGCATACGATTTTCCTGGCGAACGGGTACATTCCCTGAACCTTTTCCTGTAGCATTCCGGTGTTAACTTGAAAGAGTTTAGCACGGCTCTCTTCACAGCATCGTAGTTGGTACACTCTTTGAGGTCGAGCATGTTGTAGGCTTCGCGAGCCTCACCGGCGAGCCTACCCTGAACCAGCTCTGCCCACTCTGTTCTCGGCCACTTCTTCAAGGTAGCGACCCTCTCAAAGTGGTCGAAGAAGCCCTCAGCCTCATTAGGCACGAAGACTGGCAAATCTCGTTCACGCACTCAGCGGTCTTCCTGCTGTGGAGGGACAGGTGGGACTAGCCCTAGTTCAGCTCGCTTCAGCTCAACCTCCTTGTTAGCCTCAACCTCTTGCTGCTTCATCCTAGCTTCCAGCTCGCGCTCCTCTCCTCTCAGCTGTGCCTCGTGCTCACGCTCTTCCCGGTTATCACTCATAGCACGCTCTTGTGCTATGAGTGATAACCTGCACTTGATACCTAATACCACTATCAATGTACCACAATTGCAACCGTTATCTTGATCTTATCCTGGCAAGGTCGTCAATGTCGGGGTTCACCATAAGAGGGTGAGCAACAGTATACAAGATAGCCTCTCAAAGTGGTCGCACTATTAGCGATAACCGTTACTCACCGTAGCCCTGCGGGTCTTCACTCCATCCTCGCGGCGCCACTGTACGCCAGGAGAGTACCCCCAGTCGATCCCCAACCGGCCTTAGTAGTTAGAGATGAGTGGAGACACAGTTTGCTCTTTCAACTGTGTGCCCGCCCCAACAAGGGCTCAACTACTATCTGAAAGGTCGCCAACTGGTGTTCCCTGTGTCCAGTAACACGTCAGTGGTATTGTGGAATTGTGGTAACAGTGGTAAGAGCACACTAAATAAATCTGAATATCAGCCAGGTATGTATCTCTATCACTCTCACCTTTTCAGTGGTTAGGTAGCAGCAACAATAATGGAGGGGTAATACAAACGAGAAGGAATTTTGTATTTTACTTAAAACTCAAGAGATCATATTCATATACCACAGGCAAGCAAGTACAATGCAGAAGTCGCTCTGTTGACCAGACCACACACTAGATGGTGAAGGAACGACGACGTTTCGATCCGTCCTGGACCATTCTCAAGTCGATTGTCAGAGAATGGTCCAGGACGGATCGAAACGTCGTCGTTCCTTCACCATCTAGTGTGTGGTCTGGTCAACATACTTTAGCCACGTTATTGTGACTCATCGCCTGCAGAAGTCGCTCTCTCTTCATATATAATTTGGGCACACCTATATGGCAATACTCTCCCCCCTTGCGTCAAATGTCAAAATCAGCTGGTGTTTGTCTGGCGTGAGGCACCCATTTATTTAAATTCTCAAGAATCACTGTATTGACACACAACACGATTACTGCTATAATGGCCATAGAACGCAATTCAATCACTGCATTGGTCTTCAGCTCAAACAAATATTTCTATATCAATAAACACAGTAGCTCACAGTAAAGCATCAAACACCGTAATATCACGGTAATAATAATAAACGTAATCAGACACTGCACTATTCTTCAACACATAGTTCACTTAAATGGCAATCACATAGAAACACTGTATACACAAAAGTTATTCAACACACAAGCATATATATGGATCAATTCATCAAATCAATAATAGTATGATAAATAATGGGCTCACAGCCTAACATCAATAACTGGTACACTCTCCCTCTCTCTCTCTCTCTCTCTCTCTCTCTCTCTCTCTCTCTCTCTCTATATATATATATATATATATATATATATATATATATATATATATATATATATATATATATATTCTCTGGCATAAGTTATACCATAAATGTCACATGAAAGAATTCATCAACTAACACAGCAAACTCTTCAATAATAATACAGGTGTATCCACACACCGCAAATATATCCTGTGAGAGCTTTCTACAGCCCACTTCTCACAACTGTGTCTTACCGTGACATTGGTGAGCCTTGCTCACGACATACAAAATACTCTGGCTAAGTAATATAGCTGACTAAAGGGAAATTGGGAGGGAAACTGAAACACCTACTTCCACCTCGCTGTGCGGACTAGCCCCCGGTGAGAGTTGGATTGTAGCTCCTGGTCCTGGCTCTCGCCTCGTTGTAGGGAACGCCCCCACACACACACTGATGCGTACTCCAGGAACTCGACCAACGTCCCAACATAAATGCGTCGTCTCCATGCCTTTCCACTGCAGGTCCGTGCTCCTCCACGACTTCTCGTAGGGTTGGATTCGGTCTCCTGGCCGTCGACTTCCCTCTCAACTACGGCTGCCCGCCTACGTCTCGGCTGCAGTTGTCCTGATTCCCAATTAGTTTCCTTGTTCCCCGGTTCCCGGTGTCTCGGTCCAGCCAATACGTCATCACAAAAACGGGTGATCTGTCTCAGACGTCACATACGTCACTGCACAGGCCTCTTTTCTTCTTGCACAGTACCTGTCCCCAGGATCACTTGTTGCTCAATATTCCGTCGATTCCCTCTCTGGCTCAACACATGAACGAAGGAAGACTTCACAGGGTACTGGCAGACTACGGGTGACGTATAAGATCCTCGGGAAGGGAATAACTGTCAAAACTGACAGGACCAACTTTCGTACCTCCGACCTTCCTGACGTGCCAAGTTAGACTGGTGTTACAGTCAAACTGACAGGACCATCGTTCACACATCCAACCTGGTTGATGTGTCGGTCAAACTGGTTCCCTCACGGTGGAATAGCCCAGCCACACGCCGTCTCCTAACCAGGTGAACTGTCACAGACGTCACATATGTCACTGCACAGACCACTTCTTGCAACGCACCTGTCCCGGAACACTTGTTGCTCAATATTCCGTCAATTCCTTCTTATGGTCCAACACATGAACAAAAGAAGACCTCACAGAGTGCGTGCAGACTACAGGAGACGCGTGCATCCACCGGAGCTTGGGTAAACTGTCACACTGACAGAATGCCCGGTCGCACGTCCGTCCTCTCTGACGTGCTGTGTGAGACTAGTGAAGCCGTAGAGGCGCGATCTCTGAACCCCCCTGCTCTCGTGACGTCATACCCACCAGGGGCGGTTTTCATTGGCTCCTTGTGCCACGTCACTGTCAGTGACCAATCTGGTGCCACTGACGTCATACAGTTTTGGTGGGAGAACGGAGGAGCCAGCGCCATATTGGCGTCCTAAAGGGCCTAAACAACAGGACAAAACTTCCTTCTTTTGCGAATTTCTCGCAAACGCGTGTATACTCCACGCTGCCACACATATCAAATTGTAGCCCGCAACGTAGAGAACGCTCGGGAAGAGTGGATATGACTCTTACAGCTGGCATGGGAGAAATATAAGGGGGGGAACACTGTCACATAATATATATTATATATATATATATATATATATATATATATATATATATATATATATATATATATAGACATTTATATATTTACTTATTAGTATATTTTGGTAGCAGTCTTTCTTGTAAATATATGTTGTTATATATGACCGAAAAAGTAAGATTAATAATTCTAACACGAATTTGTAATTGAAAAATCAGTTCTCCAAAATTCATTATTATTTCTAATCTGACGCGACACTGGAATGCGTTTCATAATAACTTATTACATTTTCAAAGAGTTTAGTTTACACACACACACACAACTGTAACACTAAACAGAGTTTTACTATGCTAACGTTTAAACACCTTTTGTCTTATATACTCACATTTGGGTGAGGTGATATGTTACAACAGTTTTGGATGAGGTGAACAAACTTTCAACACAAGACAGAACACGGTGCAATGGGTATAAACTGGATAAATGAAAGGGATGAATGGAAGTAACTGCAAAGGGCCTATTGGCCAATGTTTCCTCTTGATGCTTCTATATTGGTACGGAGTCTTGAAGTGGGTAGAATATAGTTGTGCATTAATGGGCTGTTGATTGCTGGTGTTGACTTCTTGATGTGTAGTGTCTCGCAGATGTCAAGCCGCCAGCTATCGCCGTATCTATCGATGATTTCTGTGTTGTCTGTTAAGACTTCTCTGGTGATGGTCTGGTTGTGGGATTAGATTATATATTCCTTAATGGAGTCCTGTTGTTTATGCATTGTTAATCGCCTGGAAAGAAAGTCTTGCCTATATACTGAGATCTTTTGGGCTTACTGTCCCCAAGTGGACATTTGAAGGCATAGACGACGTTGGTCTCTTTTAAAGCGTTCTGCTTTGTGTCTGGAGAGTTTTTCATGAGTAGGGTGGCTGTTTTTTTGGTTTTATAGTAAATCGTCAATTGTATCTTCTGATTTTTGTCTGTAGGGATAACGTTCCTT
The DNA here is from genome assembly GCA_020271785.1 of Procambarus virginalis. Taxonomy (NCBI): domain Eukaryota; kingdom Metazoa; phylum Arthropoda; class Malacostraca; order Decapoda; family Cambaridae; genus Procambarus; species Procambarus virginalis. The sequence continues at coordinate 24,405 of WNGS01005148.1, read as the reverse complement.
TAAACAATATCTTTCAGGACCGTTTCCTCCGTTTTATGAGCTGTGGAAAAGAAGTTCCTGTAAAATAGTCTAATAGGAAAAACAAGTGTTGTGTTAGTTGTCTCTTCAGAGGTTGCATGGCGTTTCACCTTCCTTCTTATGATGTCTTCAACGAAACCATTGGGAGAAGCCATTGTTGACTAGGACCTGCCTTACCCTACAGAGTTCTTCATCGACTTGCTTACATCCTGTGCTGTAACTGAGAGCACGGTCGACGTAAGCGTTAACAATACTCCTCTTGTGCCTTCAGGCTGAAAGTACAAGGTACATAAGGAGTCAGCAAGCCGTTGAGTCACTTCGCCAGTCTGTACGTGGGTGTGGGTGTCTGGCTGATGATTGGCTGAAATGGGTTTCCAGGCTTGTGTGTCTTGACATTTCCATATGCATACCCAGGTTTGTATTCCCCAATAATCTTTGACAGGTGGAGTCCGGATTTCTTGGCGTTCACAGTTTCGAGCAATCTGTTAACCTTTGTTTTCAATTCGGCTGTAGTGTCCTTAGTTACCCTTTGGAATTTAGTTTGATCAGAGAGAATGAGGTTCATTTTCGCCAGATATTCGTCTTTTTTAAGAATGACGTATATAGGCGAATTGTCTCCTCTCCTGACGACTATCTCCTTGTTCTCACAAAGGCTCTTAGCTGCCACTTTGAGCTCGGGGACAGTATGGTGCTTCTGTAGTTGCCTCGAATCTTTCCTCCTTCTGCAATAAGTTCTACTTGCATGTTGTCTTTGGTTGTGACCTTTTTTTTGTGTCTCAACGTCGAATATGTCGTCCAACAGAATCTCCAACTCCACTTTCCAGGCCATCTCACTTGGTCTGGACGTAACGTAACAGTTTATACCCAGATTTAGAAGAGCGACTTGATCCTCAGTGAGGTTGATTCCAGCAAGGTTCAGGAAGCCGTCTCTTGGTCATGGAATCACCATAGGTCCTCCATATAATGTCGGATTTCTGACATAATTCCGGGAGAGAAGAACACGGGTCGAAGTCCCGGTAAGGACTGCGATCACTTTATTCTTCTCCCTCAGAATTATAGTGCTGCTTTAATTTAAGTTACATTGTTGTGCTGCAGTTCTTTGGGGACGTATGTCCCGTACTGGCGCATCGGGTGCTGAAAGTCATTGAACGTCCTCCTTTCCTGGCAGTTCTAAAGGAACTAATTTCTCTAATGTTTTGAGAGTAGTGTTCCCTCTGCATTTTACTTTCACTATTCTCAAGATGCCCTGGCTGTCTGGATGAACAGAGACTATTTGGCCTATAGGCCACTCTGAGCATGGCCCATCACTGTCCACCAGAACTATGTCACCAGGGTTCAAGTTAATTCTGTTGTAGGGGTTGTTTGCCCCGTAATGATATTCTCTCAGAGCTGTAAGGTATTCTCGAGTTCATACATCATTCCACCGACTTATCACCCCTAATAGATGTTTGAAACGTTGAACGAAATCACTCTCTTGGACATATGAAGGATCCTCTGGTTCCTCGTTCGTAAGGGACACAAGGGTGCTGAGAGGTCTCCCATACATCAGATGAGTTGGACTTAATGGTTCACGCTTCAAAACATCATCAGAGAGGTAGGTAAGTGGTCGGTTATTAACTCGTGCTTCTCTCTCTATGACAACGGTTTGGAGCTCCTGTAGGTCAATCTTTTGGCGGTGTAGGGTTTTTCGTAGAGAACGTTTCACCGTACCAATCATACGTTCATAGAAGCCTCCATGCCATGGTGCTCTGGGAGGTATGAATTTCCATTGGCACTGCTATTGAATTAGGGCCATGCATACCTTTGGGTGTGTCCAGATTTTCCTCAGACATGCTTCTCCTGCCACTAAGTTGGACTCATTGTCTGAGATCATTAACTTAGGACAGGATCTACATGAAGCAAACCTGCGGAAAGCCTGTAAGAATGCTTCTGCACTCATATCGGTCACTTCTAGATGGACTGCCTTTGTTGTGGCACAAGTAAAGAGACAGATATAGGCTTTTACTGGTTTCCTCTCCTTGGTGCCTGTTAGTGTTAGTGCTCCTGTGAAATCTACTCCTGTAGTCTCAAAGTGACGAATATGTACAACTTGTTCCTTCGTAAGTGAAAGAGGACCGGGATATGGACACACTTTGGCATCGTATCTCCGGCAAATAACACAGGATTTAATTATTGATTTTAATGTCTGCCTACCTTGGGGTAGCCAGTACTGTTGTCTTAAGTCTGTGAGTGTATCTAATACCCCACCATGCAGAGTGCTGTATTTGTGTATGTGTAACACAATTAGTTTGCTTACTATGTGGTGACGAGGGAGCAATATTGGATTTTTTGCTTCTAGATCTATGTCAGCATGCTGTAAGCGGCCTCCGCATCTGATTATGTTATAATTGTCGGTGTCTAACCAGAGACCCAGATCACTTTGTAGCTTCTTAGGAACATTGTCAAATTCTGTTCTGAATCAGTCTGTCTGAGCTCTTTTGACCCAGTACCTTAGGGCACTAGGGAATTTATGCTTGATTCCTATTTTCTTTAGAAAATCAAACACTACTTGGGTGACACCTATTAGTTTGTTCAGTTTAGAGCACCGAGTAGGATCAATTACCAAAGTCCGAGGTAGTTCTGGGTTCTCAGTGGGAACAGTGACATTGGACACAATGACTTGAGGCTTTTGTTTAGGCCACTGGTCGCTGATTAGCCACTGAGGTCCACTCAACCACATCTCTGCCTTTGCTAATTGCCGTAAAGTCAGGCCTCGGGAGAGATAGTCAGCTGGATTCTCTTTGGTGGGTACATATCTTAGTTTATACCCTGCTGACAACTCTCGTATTTCCTTAACGCAGTTACTCACGTAAGGATTCTTACTATTATTGTTTTTAACCCACTGTAGCACTGCCTCATTATCTGACCATACTACTGTTTCTTCAAAGTGGATGTGGCTTAAGGCCTTGATCAGATAATGAGCCAATCTTACACCTATCAGTAAGGCTGTTAATTCCAGTTGTGGCAATGATCTTTTCTTTAAAGGTGCCACTCTGGCCTTTGATGTGAGCAAATTGGCTTGCCCATTTGAGACCAGGTAAGCTACTGTGCCATAAGCCTTTCCTGAGGCATCACAAAATACATGTAGCTTAATTGGTTCTTTTTCATTTACTATTGTGTTCCGAGGGAGCTGGACAGACTCTAGGATACTTAAATCTTTCACTAGCCCTTGCCATTTTTCTTGCAAGGTAGGTGTTAGAAGATCATCCCAGTCTATCTTTAGTTGCCTACATTCCTGCATTATCAACTTTCCATTAATTAAGATTGGACTTAATAGTCCTAATGGATCGGAGGGTTTGCTGACTTGTGATAGTAATTTCCTCATTGTTAAGTTAGTGGTATCTGGCTCCACCGACTTGATTGTCAACTGATCTGTTGTTGTGTTCCATTCGATGCCTAGTACCTTTGTCCTCTCGGGTACCTGGTAGTCGGGAAATTCAGTTGCGATCAGTTGATTTAATTTGGCATTGTTGGAGACCCAAGACTTTTTACTAATTTCTGTTTTGTTTGGGCTATTGGACTTCTTCAAGTGTGTATCTAAGGTAGCTTGAAGTAGAAATGGTGAGGAAGTGGCCCCAAACAAGACAGATGCAAACCTATAAGTGATTAATTCACTGTTTGGATCGTTAGGATCCTTGAACCATAGGAACTTTGTGTAGTTCCGGTCTTCTTCTTGGAGACCTACCCTAAGGAAAGTATTACTGATGTCGGCCGTATATGCATAAGTCCCAATACGGAACTTTAACAGCACGTCGTATAGCCTTTGCGTCAGGCTAGGGCCAGTTTGTAGGCAGTCATTTAACGAAACACTACTCTGCCTTGTCTTAGCACTGCAATTAAATACTATCCGTAGTGGGATAGTAGCAGAAATTTTCAGTACAGGGTGGTGTAGCAGGTAGTGCCCTTCCTTTGGGTTATCATTAGTGACAACTTCGATAAATTTGTCATCGAGTTGCTTCTGTATTATTTCATGATACAACTTCAAGTTCTCAGGTTGTCTTTGTAAGCGCAACACCTGTGATCTTAATTGGTTTTGTGCCATAAAATGGTTGACGGGTAGCTGAAGGTGATTCAGCTTCCATGGTAACCTGACCCAGTATTGATTATCTCTGTAGATAACTGAGTCCAGGTATTGTGAGTAAGTCCAGTCATAATCTGGGCTAGGTTGTTCAGGGACAATGCCGAGAGTTGCCAAGTCCCATAACTTATGTACAGGGGGATCATGCTCATCCTCGGACATGTCTCTGAGTTGCAGTGGAGACTGTTCTCCTAGTCATGCAACCATTACTGGGTTGGCATGTTGGTGGTCTACAGGTGCGGGTTGTTTTAGCCGTAATACTGGGCCTGTTAGCAAATAGCCACCTGCAGATGGTAACAAGTTCATTCCTTGTTTTTCATCCTTTCCTTTGATAAACTTATGGTAGACATCTGATCCCATAAGGATTCCAATATTGGAAAGGGTGTCTGATGTAACTTTATCAGCCAAATGAATTCCCTTTTCTTCCAGGAATTTGGTTGTTGTCCATAGACCATATACATAGAGGTCTGTTGGGAATCTATCTACTACCAGAGCTTGTATCTCCTAAACGTACTTTGGGTTACACTACCCTGAAGACTCGGGCTCCTGTGTTAGTCAGGAATCCTGCTGTCTATTCGTGTCTCTCTTACAGGTGTAAGTTTCAGTGCATCTACCAACTCCTTTGATATAAAGGTCATTTGGGATCCTTGATCAAATAATCCACGTACGGTGGCTTTGGACTTTCCATTTTTAACGATCAATTGAGCAGTGGGTAGAACTGATTTATGATCAGACCTTGTTGAGAAGACACTTATGCCAGGTAACACAGTACAAAGCTGTACTGAAGTGGTAATTCCTTCCTCCTCCTGTGGTTTGGCAGACTTTATACTTGAGTTCCCACAAAGTGCTGTATGGTGTTGACCCTTATGGCACCTATTGCAGGTGCGTATTTGAGTTGTACAGGTGTCGGGATTATGTGCCCTTATACACTTGGTACATTTACATAACTCCTTGAGTCGTTTTATGCGTGTAGCACGATCGGGATAAACTTTGCAATAGTATATGGAATGTGGTTGTTCACAGAACACACATGGTTTCCAGACGTTAACAGCATCTTGGGGAGTCACCGACTTGGGTGACGCATTAACTGTAGGTTTGGAGGGACCAACTACATATATGCCCACACTGCCTTGTTTCCACTTTGGGGAGGGGTTTCCAGTTCTGGCTCGTGGTCCCAAGTGGGCAGGAATTCCGTGCGCATTGGCTGGTGCCGGAAAGTTGTGCGTGTCCGTTCGGCCTGGATAGCTCATGGGAGCCTCCGGGACTCGCCCAGAAAGTGGCGTTTCATTACATTCAACGCTGTTTTTTTTTTTTTGCAGTTTGTTCTTGTGATGGGGTAGTGCAGGGGCAGCTCATCCAGTTTGCCAGCTCTGTGTTCTATAATTTCTGTCAGGAGCTCCTTGTGGCTCCCTGAAGCTATTACACAGATATAGTGCTATACAGTATTACCATCAGTAGTACCGATATACAGCAGTGCTATCAGTTGCAGAGTTCTTATCGGCCTACTAGGGACCATGAGCTGGACCCTGTCCCTCTCAGAGAGATACAGGGAGCAGTTTATTTAAATTTTTTATGTAAATTTATTCAAGCTAGTCACCAAGAGAAACTATGATAAATAGCCGAAAACCTACAATAATAGTGAAACACGCAGACAGGCAACAGTGCGCAAAACGTTGCAAGTCATATATTATTATTGCGATATGATAATACAAATGAAGCATAGAACGGCAAAGGAAGTCAAAATGTGTTAAGTTATAATCATCTAAAGGAGTAGAAAATAACGCCTAGTTAGCGCTATAGTGAGATAAGTTTAACTTTGGTATCTGGCAATGAAGTGAGGGTGGGCCGTAGGCTTAACACTGGTAATATAAGTTATTGCATAGTTTTTTTTCCAGTGAATGCTAATACTGTTGTAACAGGAAACGTTGGTGGTTGTGCAGTCTGTAATGTGTCACAAAATATTAAAAAGAAAAAAAAATTAAACTGCAAAGGTGTCTTCACAGTGAGGTAAACTGTAGGATAAAGCAGAGCGAGAAAACATTTAAAAATACTTTACTTCAAAACAAAAACTGAAGTTAAACAAATTACAAAACATAAAATAATATCCTGGCTTGGCTTTAATACAAATTGCGCAAAACAAACAAGATGAACAATCAAATTTACATTACGTTAAGATGCAAAATAAAATATGGTGCAGAATACTATGAGCTAGTCTGACTAAATCCGTTACCACACCCAGATGCACTCACCTAGTTGTACTCACCTAGTTGTGCTTGCGAGGGTTGAGCTCTGGCTCTTTGGTCCCGCCTCTCAACCGTCAATCAACAGGTGTACAGTTTCCTGAGCCTAATGGGCTCTATCATATCTACACTTGAAACTGTGTATGGAGTCAGCCTCCACCACATCGCTTCCTAATGCATTCCATTTGTCAACCACTCTGACACTAAAAAAGTCCTTTCTAATATCTCTGTGGCTCAACCTCAGAGGTCCGAGGTTGTTCAACGTCCTCCCAGCAAGCATAAGAAATATTGCCGGAACAACCGTGGACATCTTCAAAAGGAAACTAGATTTATTCCTCCAAGGAGTGCCGGACCAACCGGGCTGTGGTGGGTATGTGGGCCTGCGGGCCGCTCCAAGCAACAGCCTAGTGGACCAAACTCTCACAAGTCAAGCCTGGCCTCGGGCCGGGCTTGGGGAGTAGAAGAACTCCCAGAACCTCATCAACCAGGTATCAACCAGGGGGAAGTTGTTTTAGATTTGTTTGGAGTACTGTTTGTACTCTGTTGTTTACTATTAGTGGTAGACGAAGGTTTAGATGTCGCTTTTCCATCTGGGTTATCTCTTTGTCTTTCTATTATGGAACGCAACCCTTCGCTTATCTCCTTTACAGTCAGAGAAAATTTGTTATACAAGACAAACAGCTTATCCAGTACGTCACTGGGTAATTTGCGTTTCATATGGACTTGGATTATCCAGTCGGACTCGTCCAGGTTCACTTTATTTTTAAGCACCTTGAGCAAGGACTCAAGCTCCAATCTAAAGGCCTGGAGTAAGTCAGCTGTACTATTTTGAGAGTTAATGTCCAACAGATTCTGGGTTAGAAGTCTGATAGTCCTTTCTGGCTTTGCATAATTATCTTTAAGGAGCTGTACGGCATTGTCATAACCGTCATCAGTGAAGGTCAGATTACAGACCACCTGTAACGCTTCATTCTTTAAGACACTCCGTAAATATGTAAATTTTGTTGTCTTTGCTACATTGGCATTAGAATCCACAGAATTGACAAATTTGTTCCAGAAGTTGTCCCAACTCTCATCTTCTGTACCAGAGAAAGTTGGGAGACTGAGTGATGACAATTTGACTTTTGGTGGTGTCTGGTTTTGGGAAGCTGTGGCTGCAATATGTGTATTGGCCTTATGCGTGGTTATTAAATCGTCAAAGTGTTGTAACTTTGCAAGCATTGCATCTTCGTAATCTGAGTTTTCTCTGTATTACATCGTCCATTGCCTCTTCAGTGATACTAGTTATGTTGAAGCTATCTTGATATTTTATTATTTGTTGCAGCACATGCAGATATTTGATCTGTGCAACCTTATAATAGTTTTCCAGTGCTACATAATTAACTGGAGTTTGATTACTTAAGTCCTCACATTTTTTGATCTGTCGTGTTAAGTGGCCCTTCATGCCAGTGAGGGTCGCTTTTACATTTTCGGCAGTAGACATCATGGAAGTACTTGCTAGTCGTGTTGGACTTTGACATGGACTATTTCTGACACTTGAATTAGTAGAGCCACTAGTTTCCAAACTAGAGTTGCTTTTCATTTAAAATATACACTACAAAATCATGCACACTATAATTTGAGTGGTAAGCCTGCATCAATGCTGGAATTCCTCAAGTTAGCCCTTCTTTATCACTCTTGGTTGGTACAGAGACACAGATTAACACTCAAAGGTGAAATGATTATAGTTAAATTATGACTATAGTTATGGTAATATTATGTAGACAACACAACTCGCGTTGTCATGAATACTGCATAAAAATATGTACTTGCTAGGTTGTAATATATGTTCAACTCTAGACAAGTGTAAAATGCTTACCCTTACACCAGGTTAGCACAATAAATTAGACTAGGTTGCTGTACAACACCAGCCTAAAATGTCCTACCCCTGTGCAAGAATTAGTTGTAAATAATGTGGCATGCAGTAATTGTTACAGTAATGGTGCAATATTAAAGTAGATTTATATAAACTTAAAATTATAAAAAACATATACATTTATGAGTAACTTATGATTAAATTAGCCTCTTATCAACCTCTTATAATGAAAAAGCACAATTGTTGCTTTTGGTACAGGCCTTGGAACAATAAGAGTGCTTGTTGTAAATTCTGTTTGTTACGAGATTGAAAAGTTAGACTAGAAAAATGCAAAATGTATAGCAGTGTCTTCCTGCTATAATTAATGTATATGTAATATTGCACTAATGGTATATATATAGATCAGGATCTTATATCTAGGTGCAAAGGACCATAATTTGGTCCTGGTTACTGGTTAACTGAAATAGTCATCTAGGTTCAAAGGACCATAAATTATGTGGGAAAATCCTGGCAGCTATTCTCTTTTTTAAATTGAATTTAATAAGATAATTTTATCTGATTTATTTTCTTAGTTAGTTCTTAGTAAATAATTAAGTGAGTAAGTAATTAAGTGAGTGAACTGTATGTTCTGATTCAACTGCCGAAAATTATCTCACATAATTTGGGGGGACAATTTGCAACTTAAACCACTTTGAGATGGCTCCATCTTAAAGCACAAATTGTTTACCTATTAAATATAATTATATCATACCACATATGGTGGTCTAATCTACTATTATTTTGGTAATGATTAATTAATAATTATGATCACTACTTGAAGGAGGAGGGCTTAGCTGTTCAATTATTTTCTTTATTATTATTTTGTATAAGCTTAGCTTATACAAAAGGAGGGCTTAGCTGTTCGTGTAGAAGGGGCCTGCTAAGGCTGTGTAATTGTTGCATCAAAGATGGGTGTGGCCTTGTGCCTCTGAGTACCACGTAATGGCGGCTGTTTAGGAGGCCTACAAGACTTGGCAAACAGCTAGGTAATATTTGTGTAAGGCCCAACTGTGTGCTCAGCTTCTTGTTACTCCAAATCACAATTACCTGCCGAGTTCAAAGAATTAATAATGTTTCTCTAAACATATAAGTATAGGTAAGACATGGAATATGAGGGTGATAAATGGTGTAAACGTATTTGTTATGGGGGTCTCCATGCAAATAACTGGCTACCTATCTATATTAAAAGATGCATCTATTTAAAATAGAATACCAGCAGTCGGATACTTAATTGCTCCTGTGGTTTGGTAGAGGAGTTGCTGGTAGTTTCTTGGGGATAGAGTATGTCTATCGTGTGAAACTAATATCACAATTCTGTCAGGAGCAAACGTTCTGTGATGTTATTGCTCAGAGTGTAAGTGACGCTTTCTGGGTGACCGACGCCCCTGTTTTGTTGGTTCCACTTCTAAATTTAATTTTACAGTAACAAGGGAGTCAAGCTGTATTTTGGTGTTAGTAATTTTATTCAGTCTTAGTGAACACTTTTTTATTAAATTGAAACACTAGACTGTTGTATATACAGAATTAGGATAATGTAAATACATGTCGTCGATGATGTCACGGAATCACCCATACTCTATTCTTTAAAGGGATACTGTAAGGGGATACTATATTATTATGTGTGTCGGATTTCCGACAACCTGGGTATGTATGTGGAAATGTCAAGACACAGCATGGAAACCCACTTCGGCCAATCATCAGCCAGATACCCACACCTACGTACAGACTAGCGAAGCGACTCCTTACGTACCTTGTGCTTTCAGCCTGAAGTCTCCAAACGAATTTGTTGACTTACTGTGGGGAATACTGGCCACAGGGATAAGAGCCTCGCTGGACGTAGTATCACTGTTTACCAACGTACCCGTGGATGAAACAATCGGGATGATAGCGGACAGAGTGAATTGTGATCCGGCCTGTACTCCTCTTGACATACCAGAAAACATTCTAAGGAAACAACTTCAAGCTTGTACTAAATAGGCACCCTTCTTGAGCCCGGATGGACACATGTATAAACAAGTAGATGGGGTCGCCAGGGGTTCTCCCCTAGGTGTCCTGTTTGCAAACTTCTACATGGGTACCAGTGAACAAAAGGTCGTAGTTGACATGATCTTGAAACCTGCCATATACTGCAGGTATGTTGACGACATTTTCACACAGGTACCTGATGTCAGACGTCTGCAGTAGCTGAAGGAGGCATTCGAGCGGGTTGAGTTTCACTTACGAGATGGAGAAGGATGGGAAGCTGTCCTTTCTAGATGTAACAGTCATGGAAAGGAGCGGAGGTTTCCACACTGCAGCCTACACTAAGGAAACAAACATAGGAATGTGCCTCAATGCAAACAGTTACTGCCCAGACAAGTACAAGAGGAGTGTTGTTAACGCTTACGTCGACCGTGCTCTCAGCCACAGCTCAGGATGGAAGCAAGTCGATGAAGAACTCTGTAGGGTAAGGCAGGTCTTAGTCAACAACGGCTTCCCAAATGGTTTCGTTGAAGACATCATAAGGAAGGTGAAACGCCATGCAACCTCTGAAGAGACAACTAACACAACACTTGTACCCCTATTAGATTATTTTACAGGAACATCTTTTCCACAGCTCATAAAACGGAGGAAAGGGTCCTGAAAGATATGTTAATAGGAACGTTATCCCTACAGACAAAAATCAGAAGATACAATTGACGATTTACAATAAAACCAAAAAAACGGCCAACCTGCTCATGAAAAAACTCTCCAGATACAAAGCAGAACGCTTTCATAGAGACCAACGTCGTCTATGCCTTCAAATGTTCACTTGGGGACTGTAAGCCCCAAAGAACTCAGTATAAAGGCAAGACAACAACATCTCTTTCCAGGCGATTAACAATGCAAAAGCAAGAGGGTTTCATTAAGGAACTTATAATCTCTTCCCACAACCAGACCAGAGAAGTCCTAACAGACAACACAGAAATCATCGATAGATACAGTGATAGCAGGCGGATTGACATCTGCGAGGCACTACACATCAAGAAGTCAACAGCAGCAATCAACAGCCAATTAATGCACAACTATATTCTAACCACTTCAAGACTTCGTACCAATATAGAAGCACTAGAGGAAACATGGGCCAATAGGCCCTTTGCAGTTACATCTATTCTTCCCTTTCATTTATCCAGTTTATACCCTTTGCACCGTGTTCTGTCTTGTGTTGAAAGTTTTGTTCACCTCATCCAAAACTGTTGTAACATATCACCTCACCCAAATGCGAGTATATAAGACAAAGGTGTTTAATGTTAGCATAGTAAAACTGTGTTAGTGTTACAGTTGTGTGAGTGTAAAAACTAAAGTCTTTGAAAACGTAATAAGTTATTACGAAACGTGTTCCAGTGTCGCGTCAGACTAGAAATAAAAATGAATTTAGGAGAATTAATTTTTCAATTACCATCGACAGTAAAAAGACACATAAGAAATATTGAGAACTTTTGTGTTAGAATTATTAATCTTACTTTTTCGGTCATATTTAGCAACATATATTTACTTTATATATATATATATATATATATATATATATATATATATATATATATATATATATATATATATATATATATATATATATATATATATAATATATATATAATAATTATAATTATATATTTATATATAAATATATAATCAAATCGCCTTTACCGATTGCTTTGAAATTTTGACTCAGCGTTGCATTCGAATAGGCGCATCTTTTTATATATCTTCTATATACATGTCTCACCTGTGATGGGAAAAAACATGTTTTTTTTTTAAACAGTGCCATCTGTTGGATGTAAGTGCAATACACACTGTAATCTCCAAAAGTTCTTCACCAATTGCTTTGAAATTTTGACAACATTCCATTCGAATAGGCGCGTCTTTTTGTATATCTACTATATAGATGCCACCCCTGTGACAGGTAAAAACATGCGTTTTTGAAAAACAGCACCATCTGTTACACATAATGGCAACATGCACTATATAATAAGTATGTCACGAATTCATTTTCAATGTTTCCGATTGCATTGATAAATTTTATTTTCGTAGATTTCAGTTTATTTTATTTTTAGTGAATTAATTTGTGAAATTGTGTTGAATTTCAGCTGTGTTGTTTACCATATCATTCATTTCGTAGGTATAAGTGTAAATGCCACACCTGTGACAGTTAAAACTATGCTTTTCTTGAAAACAGTACCATCTGTTGCATGTAAGAGCAACAAAATGCTATACTAGATATGTTACAATTCATTTCATTTCATTTCAATTTTTATTGTATTGAAAAATAAAATTTCATAGATTTTGATTTATTTTCGTTTGATTTAATTATTATGTGTGAATGGCGTAGGAATTGAGCTGTGTTGTTTGTCATACTGTTCATTTCGTGAGTATAGTTTAGTTTTATATTTTTTTCATATTTTTATTTCATATTTAACTGTTTTTCTTATATTACAGAAATGGGAACATCAGATCAACTTGATGTTCCCAATTTCTGATGGGAACATCAGACCATTAGGAAGGCATAGGACGAGGGAGTTGGGAATGGTGGGATGACGAGGGGACGGAAGTTAGAGATGGTGAGGAAGGACGAAGGGACAGGGAAGTTTGGGATGTGGGGTCGAGGGGATGGGGAATGGAGAATGGTGGGGAGGACAAAAAGACGGGGGAGTGGGGCATGGTGTGAAGGAAGAGGGGATAGTGGAGTGGGAAATGGTGGGGAGGACGAGGGGACGGTGGAGTGGGGATATATATATATATATATATATATATATTATATATATATATATATATATATATATATATATATATATATATAAAATATATAGCTATTATATATATATATATATATATATATATATATATATATATATATATATATATATATATATATATATATATGTTTAACTGAAGATTCACACCCCAGAAGTGACTCGAACCCATACTGCCAGGAGCAACGCAACTGGTATGTACAGGGACGCCTTAATCCGCTTGACCATCACAACCGGACATAAGGAAGTGATAGCTGAAGCTATTTGAACCACTTCCCCGCTGGCACTCGGATGGTAATCTTGGGCATAGCATTTTATCAAATCACCTCATTGTTTGGGGCACACGTGAGGAACACAAATGCGAACAAGCCTGAATGGTCCCCAGGACTATATGCAACTGAAAACTCACACCCCAGAAGTGACTCGAACCCATACAGCCAGGAGCAACGCAACTGGTATGTACAGGGACGCCTTAATCCGCTTGACCATCACGACCGTACATATGGAAGCAGATTAAGGCGTCCCTGTACATACCAGTAAAGGCTTTCCGACAATCCAAGAAAATGCAGTCCGCCCACCCCTCTCTTTCTTGCTTAATCTTTGTCACCTGGTCGTAGAATTCTATTAAGCCAGTCAGGCAAGATTTACCCTCCTGAACCCATGTTGGCGATTTGTCACGAAATCCCTTCTCTCCAGATGTGTTACCAGGTTTTTTCTCACGATCTTCTCCATCACCTTGCATGGTATACAGTCAAGGACACTGGCCTGTAGTTCAGTACCTCTTGCCTGTCGCCCTTTTTGTATATTGGGACCACATTCGCCGTCTTCCATATTTCTGGTAGGTCTCCCGTCTCCAGTGACTTACTATACACTATGGAGAGTTCCAATTAAAGTGCCTCTGCACACTCTTTCAGTACCCATGGTGAGATCCCATCTGGACCAACAGCCTTTCTAACATCCAGATCCAACAGGTGTCTCTTGACCTCCTCTCTCGTAATTTCGAACTCTTCCAAGGCCGCCTGGTGTACCTCCCTTTCTCCTAGCACAGTGACCTCACCTTGTTCTATTGCGAAGACCTCCTGGAACCTCTTGTTGAGTTCTTCACACACCTCTTTGTCATTCTCTGTATACCTGTCCTCGCCTGTTCTAAGTTTCAATACCTATTTTTCACTGTTGTTTTCCTTCTGATGTGACTGTAGAGTAGCTTTGGTTCAGTCTTGGCTTTGTTTGCTATATCGTTTTCAAAACTTTTATCTGCTTCTCTTCTCACTCAGACGTACTCATTCCTGGTTCTCTGGTATCTCTCCCTGCTTTCTGGTGTTCTGTTGTTCCGAAAGTTCCTCCACGCCCTTTTGTTCAGTTTTCTTACGTGGTGTGTGTGTGTGTGTGTGTGTACTCACCTAGTTGTACTCACCTAGTTGTGCTTGCGGGGGTTGAGCTCTGGCTCTTTGGTCCCGCCTCTCAACCGTCAATCAACAGGTGTACAGTTTCCTGAGCCTATTGGGCTCTATCATATCTACACTTGAAACTGTGTATGGAGTCAGCCTCCACCACATCGCTTCCTAATGCATTCCATTTGTCAACCACTCTGACACTAAAAAAGTTCTTTCTAATATCTCTGTGGCTCATTTGGGCACTCAGTTCCACCTGTGTCCCCTAGTGCGTGTGCCCCTTGTGTTAAACAGCCTGTCTTTATCAACCCTGTCGATTCCCTGAGAATCTTGAATGTGGTGATCATGTCCCCCCACTCTTCTGTCTTCCAACGAAGTGAGGTTTAATTCCTGCAGTCGCTCCTCGTAGCTCATACCTCTCAGCTCGGGTACTAGTCTGGTGGCAAACCTTTGAACCTTTCCAGTTTAGTCTTATGCTTGACTAGATAGGGACTCCATGCTGGAGCCGCATACTCCAGGATTGGTCTGACATATGTGGTATATAATGTTCTGAAAGATTCCTTACACAAGTTTCTAAAGGCCGTTCTTATGTTAGCCAACCTGGCATATGCTGCTGATGTTATCCTCTTGATATGAGCTTCAGGGGACAGGTCTGGCGTGATATCAACCCCCAGGTCTTTCTCTCTCTCTGACTCTTGAAGTATTTCATCTCCCAAATGATACCTTGTATCTGGTCTCCTGCTTCCTACCCCTATCTTCATTACATTACATTTGCTTGGGTTAAACTCTAACAGCCATTTGTTCGACCATTCCTGCAGCTTGTCCAGGTCTTCTTGAAGTCTCAAGCTGTCCTCCTCTGTCTTAATCCTTCTCATAATTTGGCGTCGTCAGCAAACATTGAGAGGAATGAGTCTATACCCTCTGGGAGATCATTTACGTATATCAGAAACAGGATAGGTCCAAGTACAGAGCCCTGTGGGACTCCACTGGTGACTTCACGCCAGTCTGAGGTCTCACCCCTCACTGTAACTCTCTGCTTCCTATTGCTTAGGTACTCCCTTATCCACTGGAGCGCCCTACCTGTTACTCCTGCCTGTTTCTCCAGCTTATGCATCAACCTTTTATGGGGTACTGTGTCAAAGGCTTTCCGACAGTCAAAAAAATGCAGTCCGCCCACCCTTCTCTTTCTTGCTTAATTCTTGTCACCTGATCGTAGAATTCTATCAAGCCTGTAAGGCAAGATTTACCCTCCCTGAACCCATGTTGATGGGTTGTCACGAAGTCTCTTCTCTCCAGATGTGTTACTAGGTTTTTTCTCACAATCTTCTCCATCACCTTGCATGGATACAAGTTAAGGACACTGGCCTGTAGTTCAGTGCCTCTTGTCTGTCACCCTTTTGTATATGGTACTACATTAGCAGTCTTCCATATTTCTGGTAGGTCCCCCGTTTCCAGTGACTTACTATACACTATGGAGAGTGGTAAGCAAAGTGCTCCTGCACACTCTTTCAATACCCATGGCGAGATTCATCCGGCCCAACAGCTTTCTCACATCCAGCTCCATAGGTGCTTTTGACCTCATCTCTTGTAATTTCGAACCTATCCAAGGTCACCTGGTTTGCTGCCACCTCTCCCAGCGCCGTGATATCTCCCTGTTCTATTGTAAAGACCTCCTGGAACCTTTTGTTGAGTTTCTTCACACTTTGTCATTCTCTGTGTACCTGTCCTCGCCCACCCTAAGTTTAATCACCTGTTCCTTCACTGTTGTCTTCCTCCTGATGTGACTGTGTAGTAGCTTTGGTTCAGTCTTGGCTTTGTTAGCTATATCATTTTCATACCTTTTCTCAGCTGCTCTTCTCACACTGACATACTCGTTCCTGGTTCTCTGGTATCTCTCTCTACTTTCTGGTGTTCTGTTATTACGGAAGTTCCTCCATGCCCTTTTGTTCAGCTCCTTTGCTTTCATACATTCCCTATTAAACCACGGATTCTTTCTTTGCTTCTCTGTTTTTTTCCTGTTGGGCTGGGACAAAACCTGCTTACAGCCTCCTGACATTTTTGGGTGACATAGTCCATCATGTCTTGTACGGACTTGGTTCCGAGTTCTGTGTCCCAATGTATATCCCATAGGAATTTATTCATCTCCTCATAGTTTCCCTTTCGGTACGCCAGCCCTTTGGTTCCCAGTTTTTTTTGGGGGTGATAATTCCTAGCTCAACCAGGTACTCAAAGCTCAATACACTATGATCACTCATTCCAAGGGGGCTTCCAACTTAACTTCCCTTATATCCGACTCATTAGGGTAAATATCAAATCAAGCAAGGCTGGGTTCATCCCCTCCTCTCATTCTTGTCGGTCCCTTGACGTGTTGACTTAGAAAGTTTCTTGTTGCCACATCCAGCAGCTTAGCTCTCCATGTGTCTGGGCCTCCGTGTGGGTCTCTGTTCCCCCAATCTATCTTCCATGGTTGAAGTCTTCATGATTAGAAGTCTGGATCCGTTCCTGCTAGCCAAAGAAGCTGCTCTCTATTTATGATGGTGGCAGGTTGTTTCTATCATATTCCTGTCTGGGTCTTCTGTCATTTGGTGGGGGTTATACAGAATACTAATATAATTTCTGTCCTCCAGTTGCATGTGTG
>WNGS01005140.1:31503-43163 GCA_020271785.1 Procambarus virginalis | reverse complement strand
ATAATAATAGATCAAATGGCAAATAATAGATCTGATGTCCAATTTGAAACCAACAAAGACATTTACATATGGGTGAGATATTTCAGTAGTGTCATGGTGACTTTGTAGTGAAGAATAGATTATTTAATTGAAACTACGAATGATGAAACAGTTTCTCTAATCTCTCACTAATATATAGTCCATCCATGTCTTGATTAAGGCGAGTTACTTTTAAAAACTTTCCTTATTTCTCAAACCTTTGACAGCTTATAGTTGAGTAGTTTGCTCTCTATTGTCTCTGATTTCTTTCATTTCTAAAAACGTCTCTATTTTTCAATGCTCAATTATACAATTTTAAATGAGATTCACACCAGTCTGCGAGAGAAGAAACGTTTACAAAACTGGTCCATCTAGGATCTTTTCCCTAATTACACTGATGATGGACTCATCTGCAAGCTTCTCACTGACTACACAGATGCTTGTTCTTTCGTTATTTGCAGTTGTGCCACGAAAGATGCTCCAGTTAATTCCCAGAGATGCCCTATCCCCCCTGGAAAAAGTGAAGGAGAGCAGAAAGCCGTCAAGATTACCTTGTGGGAATTTGCTAAGCAGGAGTTTACTTTTGTACTATCAAGATATTAATTAATAACTAGTTGTACCAGGCCACGCATTGCTGTGGCTCAGCAATGCGTGGACGTTGCTGAGCCACAGCAACCCTCCTCCGAACCATTCCCCCCTCTTCCCCATCCCCTTGTCCTCTCAAACATTCCCCAGTCCCCTGTACCCTCGTCCTCCCCACCATTCCCCCCTCCATCCCCTCGTCCTCCCCATCATTCCCCCCTCTCTGTCCGCTCGTCCCTCCCCATCCCATATTCCTTCGTTCTCCCCACTAATCCCCCCTCCTTGTCCTCGTCATTATTCCCCACTCACTGTCCCCTCGTCCTCCCCACCGTTACCCCCTCCTCAGTCCCTTCATCCTACCCACCCTTACCCACTCCTCTGTCCCCTCATCCTCCCTACCATCCAGACGTCGTCCTCCCCCCCATTCCCCACAACCCTGTCCCCTCGTCCTCCCCACCATCCCCCAGTCCCCCATTCCTTCCTCCTCCCCACCACTTCCCCATTCCTCTTCCTCCCCACCATCCCGCACTCCCCTGTCTTCTCATCCTCCCCACCATTCCTCACTTCCCTGACCCCTCTTCCTCCCACCATTCCCCCCTCTCCCATCCCCCTCATCCTCCCCCACCATCCTTCATTCCCACATCCCCTCATCCTCCCCCATCATTCCCAAGTCCTCCCCCCCATCTGATGCATTCCCAAATGATCTCATGTTCCCATCAGAAAAAATGGGAACATCAAATGATCTGATGTTCCCATCACTGAAAAATAAGAACAGTTAAAAAACGAAATAAAAAAAATTAAAAAAAAATAATCTATAGTCAACTCAATTCCAACGCAATCACATAAAATGAATCACAATGAAAAAAGTCGAAATCTATAAAAATTCAATTTAACAATGCAATTGGAAACACTGAAATGGAATCGTAAAACATTTAGCATAGCATATGTTGCTTTTACGTCCAACATATGGTGCTGTTTAAAAAAAACATTTTTCTGGGGGGGAGCCCCTACAGCTCCCCAGAGCTATCCAGGCTAATATGGATTTCCCTAACTTTGGCATCAGTCGATCTGGGTGGAGTCCTAAGCCTACCACAGACCATGAGCCAGAACCTGGCCCCTTCAAAGAGGCACGAGGAGAAATGGCCTATAGAAATGTACATGTGATTTTGGAGCATTCTATATCTGCTATCTACCGAGCCAGGCACCCATAAAGGTAAGTGCCCCAAAACCTGTATTCTGGTTATAAACGACGAAAATAGACAAACGAGCAGATAGATCTCCCCATGTGAAAACGAGCAAATAAGCATGACGTCACACGAGACGCGTTGCATGCCTGTGCAGGTCCCCCCTCCTCGGGAAAGGGAAGGGGAGCTCCAGAACCCCGCCCCGGCGATCCACCCTGCAGTTCTTCGGCTGATGGGATACGGCTTGGTCGTTGTGGCTCCAGCTCCGGACTCTTGTTGGGATGTTCGCTGTTTCAGTACTGCTCTTACGATGGTGTGCGAGCTGGGATTAATATTCACAGGTACACGGGCTGCAAGTGCTTAGGGTAATCTTCCCTGAGTGTCCTGTAAGTACTGCCCTTGGGATTGGGGGTTCCCTTCCACTAGTCACCTTGGGTCTACCTCCGTTGGTCTTTTGCTGCTTGGTACCTTGAGTGATTTTTTTTTTGGGGGGGGGGGGGTAAGTGGTAGTTTTTGCACGGGAAGGGGGCGCTGGGTACTGCTTAGCTAGTTTTCACCTTTAATGCGACCGACCATGTTCTCTCTGGGTATGCTGTCCTCTTGTGAGGTTTTTTTTTCTTTTTGTTTTTGCCTGGTGGGGAGGTCTGCCTTGTTGTTCCTCTCCCCCTTTATACTAGCGTTGTTGTATTTCGTGGTACCCCCAGCTTCGCCCTCGTGAGTGGACACGTTCCGGGGGTTCAGCATTAGCAGTGTTGATTGGTAGCTTGGGCCCCGGTTAGCAGTACCCTGCCTGGGATAACCTTTAGCAGACCCAGTCTAGGGGCCCCTGAGAAACCCCGCGGGGGCTCTCGGCTCCAATGGATGTGGCCCATGAGTCTCCTCTCGCTTTTTGTGAGTTTGAGGGTTGCCCTGTCCACTTGTCTCAGAGGCGACCCTTATTATTTTTGCTTCCGTCATGCTGCCTGTTGGGTTGGTGTCACATTTGACCCGGAGTCCTGTGAGCTTTGTTGCTTGTTTGTGACTCATGTCATAATCATGTTCTCATCGTTTCGGGATCCTACATGACCATTGATCGCGGATGCCACTGGGTCCATGTGAGCCTCCATGGGTCTCAAGGGTCCATGCCTCAAGGGGTCTCGAAGGTTCGGGACGATCTTCGATCCTTCCAATATTGTTGGAACGTCTGTCGTCTGCCGGTGAGGCTTTCCTCCAGTCCTTTCTATGACTCGTTGGTCCTCTTCCATACTACTTATCGTTTTTTGATATTATCTAATTTTTTATCATTACATCTTAGCTCCATACTCTATCTCGACATTCCTAATATTCATTTAATACACCTTCTAGGCACCATCCTCGAGGGTTAGGTGTTGCAACTCAGTCCTCAAGCGCAAGTGATGAGGGTTTTTGTTTTGGTTTATGTGCACTGTAGACGTGTTGGTGTTCCTCGTTTTTTATCGCGGGTTCTACGCCGCTCTCGCTCATCTTCTTTCCAGCCATATCCCCCTGGATACTGGGGAAGTTCTGGATTTTATATATATGGGGAGAACACAGTTCTTTCTCTGCTTTTACAGGTGTGGGATGGCACGGAGTGGCGCCGCCTCCACCTTTACCTACACCTCATCCTCTACGGTTCACGCATCTCTAGACATGATCCACTAGCATTGCTCCCAGTATATTAAACAGATCAGCTGTGTTGTGATGCGATAGCATCTAAGTTTTACAGGTGAGTGTATACGATCTGGTGACTCTCTTAGCCAGAGTTCTCGGTTTTGAGCTCCCGAGAACCGGGCTCTGTCTGGTGCTGGTTTTTGGATGAGTGTTCGTTGTTATTTGGAGCGTGTTGATTGGTCACTTTGCGTGCATCTTCATATGGCCTTCCTATGTGTCTTCCTTCAATGCTCCTCAGCCCATGGGCTAAGGCCTCATTGTGGGGAAGGGTTCCAAGGAACATCAGATGGATTCCTTGACTCAGTCTTTACTTTCTGGATACTTCTTCCTTGCTGGGCATTCATTTATTGACTCAGTCAATGCTCTCTGGACACTCATTCCATAACTCAGTCATTGCTTCTGGTCACTCCTTTCTTGGCCGACGTTCAGTGTCTGGCTGCACTATAATGTATATATTGGAGTGTGCCTGTATATTTACTTGATCGTGTACATTCCGTTTTCATTGCATTTCCTCTATACTCCTCTATACATTTCCTCTATACATTTCCTCTATACTACGCATTGTTATGTGTCTTGGTATGTGCTTATTGGCTATACTAGTGTTGGTGCTCGTTTTGAATGTGTACATGTTCAGTTCCCTGTGATTGGACAGCCCCGCTGTTCAGTTGTAGAACTGAGTTCTTTCATCTTCTTGTATGTCCCTACCCACTTCTGTGTTGCAATTTCTGCTGATAGCTGTAGGTTCCAATCACCCACTCCTGCCCCTACTGTTCCTTTGTTGGGACAAGCGGAGCTAGGATTACGGACCTGGTTACAGCCTTTTCCTTGTGTTCCTTTGTCGGACAATATATTTTTGCCTTGGTCTGATACATGGCCTGGGTAGTTCTCCTCATCTGTTATTCTGCTTCAAATGCACCGTTCTGCCCTGCTGGAGCTGGTTGCACTGCTCCTGCAGGATGCAGTGTCGCTGTTTTTTGCTTCGCGTCTCATATGTCAACTCGTGGTGCTCGCTTCCTCGTTGGCCTCTGCCTGGGCCCTGGCTCTTTGGTTTTCGTCACAATTTTGTCCTTGCTGTTTGCAGAGTCTACGGTTTGGCCATTTCGGCAAGCGGCTTCTTCTCATTGTCAACCGTTATTGGCCTTGTTGGTCCTTTCGGGGTCCTGGGGGGATCATACCGGATGAGGCGTATCTTCTCGACCGGGATGGTTATTTCCCGGGTCGCCGGGTTTGGGTTCCTGGTTCCCTAGCGAACGTTCCTTCTTGTTCCTTGCCAGCCATGGTTTCGGTCACTGCTTGCTCGGTGTCCTACCCCAGGGGTTTTTCCTCGGCTCTGCCTCTTCTAATGATAGAAGAGCAGGGACCTGTCTCTTAGGTTTTCGTCACTCGTTGGCATCCGTTATTGGCCTTGTTGGTCCTTTCGGGGTCCTGGGGGGGGGGGGTTCCTCCCAGACAGGGCGTATCTGCTAGCCTGGGTTGATTATTTCCCAGGTCGCCGGGTTTGGGTTCCTGGTGGATGTTCCTTCTGGTTCCTTGCCAGCCTTGGTTTTGGTCACTGCTTGCTCGGTGTCCGACCCCAGGGATTTTACCCCGGCTCTGCCTCTTCTAAGGATCGGTCCGGTCCGTATCGGAGCTGGTTCGGTCTTCTCCTCGAGTCTTCCTCTCTGGTACTTTTGACTTGAGTCTCTCATCGTCTTTGGTGATCAGATGGCTTCGTTGATGGTGTCTCACCTGCATGCTTCGTCTCGGCAGTGGTATGAGGTTTTGCTGGCGATCCTTCCCCTTCTTTTTGTCTCTTTGTAGGTATCCTGCGGGTTTTTGTTGACATGGTCTTGTCCTTCTCTCATGGTGGTTCGGGACTGTCGGCTTGACGCATACTGTCGCTTTGTCTCAAACGGCGCTGACGGAGCTTTTTCAGTTTGCTTTCGGTTTTGGTATTCCTCCTGCACCGTTGCACGGGTTGCCTCGGGCGTTGTTTGCCTCTGGCCTGCTCATGTGCTGCCTGCTCATGTGCTGCCTGCGCCCTCCTGCTGGTCTTTGGCTGGTATGCTCTCGTTTCTGTCTTCGCCTCGGTTTGTTGTGGCCCCTTCAGTTCAGGTTTGTTTTTCCGAAGCTCTTTCTTGTTCATTTGTTGCCGTCTCGTTTTTTCTGGCGAGAAATTAGTCTGCTGCTTCTTGGAGGGGTCCTTGGGTTATTGATGCTTGGTTGGTCAGGCCGGGAGAGCATCACGTGTTGTGTCTTGTTGCCGCCCTCCGCTGTTATTTGCGTGCCGCAGCTTCTGTGTCCAGGTTGATCCGGTGTCCCTTCTTCCCTGTTCACGGGCATGGGGTCTCTCTGGTCATCTGCAGGGTTTTATTAATTCTAGCCAGCCTGCGGTCTATCCCCGTGCCCGTGACGTTCGTAAGTTTGCTGCTCTTTCTGCCATCTTTGGTAATATGTCCTAGGCTGACATTCGGGCATGGGGTTTTTGGCGGTCGAATTTTCACACGAAAAAAATTCCCCCCCCCCCCCCCGGAAAAAAAAAACATGTTTATACCTCTCACAGATGTGACATCGATATAATAGGTATATGAAAACATGTGTATTCGAATGGATTGTTGTGTCAGAATTTTAAAGCAATTGGTGAAGAACTTTTGGAGATTAGCGATTTTGACCAAAACAAACATTTACATTTTTATATATATCCAAGTAAATAAAAATACAAATGTTCGTTTGTTCAAAATCGCTAATCTCCTGAAAGTTTTTCACAGATAGGTTTGAAATTTTGTTCTATTCACAAACGCACATGTTTTTATATACCTAATATATAGATGTCATATCTGTGACAGGTAAAAACATGTTTTTTTTTTTTAAACTCTGTTTTTTCATGTGATGGAAATCTTCTAAACCTCTTTACCTGGGTCACAACTTTGAAATTGTGACACAACATGGCATTCAAATACGCATATGTTTTTATATTCCTACCATATATATGCCACATCTGTGCAGATAAAACATGCTTTTTTTTAAACAGTGTCATCTGTTGGACGTAAAAGCAACACACGCTATACTAAATAAGTTCCGATTCTATTTCAATGTTTCTGATTTCATTGGTAAATTGAATTTCATAGATTTCGAGTTATTTTCAGTTTGATTTAATTATTTTGTGTAACATTGTGTTGACTTGAGCTGTGTTGTTTACCATACCATTCATTTCGTGAGTATAGTTTATTTTTCTGTTTTTTAATTGTTTATCATTTTGTTTTTTAACTGTTCTTATTTTTAACAATGGGAACATAGATCATTTGATTTTCCCATTTTTCTGATGGGAAGATCAAATCATATGGAAACGCATCGGACATGGGAGTGGTGAATGGTGGGGAGGATGAAGGGACAGGAGTGGGGGATGGTGGGGAGGACGAGGGGGATGGGGAGGTGGTATTGGTGGGGGTGGGGACAAGGGGATGGTGGAGTGGGGGATGGTGGGGAGGACGAAGGGATTGGGGTGTGGAGAATGGTGGGGAGGACGAAGGGATTGGGGTGGGGAGGACAAGGGGACAGTGGAGTGGGGAGGATGAGGGGATGGGGGAGGGATGGGGAATGGTGTGGAGGACGAGGGGGATTTGGGAATGGGGGATGGTGGGAAGGACGAGGGGATGGGGGAGTGAGGAGTTTGAGGAGATGGGGAGTGGGGAATGGTTAGGAGGACCAGGGATGGGTGAGGTGGAAATGGTGGGGAGAACGGGGTGACAGGGCAAGGTTGCTGTGACTCAGCAACGCAAATGCTGTGCTGCAGCTCAGCAATGCGCATGCGTTGCATGTACAGAAAAACATGGCCGGGTACAGCTAGTAGATCATATAATTAATTAAAAATGGACTGTATATATTGGAAAAGTGGACTCTATTCTATTAATTAGTCCTGCTGGGTGTTATCCCATTCACAAGTTGGGGGAGTATTTGCCCGTGGCCTATCACACCTAGTATAGATAATGGCAATAAACTACTAAATGTTAGTTCTACTACTAATGTTAATATGGGTAACTCTTAGCTGTAAAGTTGGTATACCTGATAATAGGCACTGGTATCCCTCAGTCTATGGTGAGGAACCTCATTTGGTGGAGCCTTAATGGCGACTTAAGAAATCTCATGGTGTGGTCAACTTCATGTTCTCTCCGATTATTTTTAACTGCAGCTGCCGAGTAAGTCATCAGTAGTAAACTGTTACCACTACAACATATGTTCAGGAGGAGATTAAATTTTAATATGAACAGGGCTCACCCGTTCTGGGCGGGGCACATATATCATAACCAGGCAACATTAACTATAATTAATGGTCAATAATACAACGACTACAATTGTCCGGATATAACACTTCCCTGGTTTGAAGAGCTCGTCAGTAGGGCATAATTCTAAGATTCCTATGTGACAAAGCTCTGGGAAGGTGTACGTACTGATTAGTTATGCGTGCTGTATGTATGAGCTTCTCGGAGGCCATGTGCTCAATACGTCGCGTCACGTCCTCTTTAACCCCCCCCCCCATCCAGCTGTGGACGCAACCATCAGCACGGCTTAAATTTCGTCATTATCGACATAGGGAAAGAGCCCTTGAATTTATTTATGATTTTATTTACGTTTAATCTTAAAGAACACTTTGTTGTTATGGATAACCTATAGACTGAAGGTTTTAGGTTTTTGCAAGAGAAATATTATGAGGAAAGAGTGGGTTTGCTTAAGTGGCAACATCCTATTTTCCCTGGAAAGTTACTAAATCCATTCTTTGTGATAAGTTAGTAGATTAGTAAAGTTAATATATTCCTGACATACCCGTTATAACATGGCATGCCAGGTGTTAGTAAATTATTTGTCGAAGTTCCCAACAAACCTGCTGTCATTACAACGGGACTCACCTGGCCTCCTTCACTCGTCGAAATGGGAAAGAGGCACCTACACTGTGTATCCTGAGTACTAGGACTCCTGCACTCATTGTTTACTCTTTGGTACTCACTCAAATTCAAACTATGTCCCTTTCTTTACCAGCAACCTATTCCCTGTATAGGCGTTCCCCTAAAACTAGTCTTACCATTATGTCAGAGCTGCTGTGTCACTCTCTCCATTGGCAGAGTCACTGAGTGAATCAGTTACTCTCACCTGGTCTCACTTTCGCCAGATGTCTGCTGCTTTGACACATGACCAGGTACCTAACTGTCCAAAAGAAGCCTTACCCTCAACATCAATTAATAGTTCATCCCACACACCATTAAAAGAATAATCTTTCTCCCACAGTGATAATTATTTAACATTGTGTAATTGTATACAGTCAGCTCGGGTTCTAAGAAAAAAGTTCTACATTTGAAACTGGAAAAGTTAAACACAGTAGTAAAGGTATATTGAATCTATATAAATAAAAATGGAAATGTTTGTTTGTTCAAAATCGCTAATCTCCGAAAGTTCTTCACAGATTGCCTTGAAATTTTCACACAATGTTCCATTTGCATCCGAGCGCATTTTAATATACATACTATATAGATTTCACGTCTGTGATAAGAAAAAACATGCTTTTTTTGAAAAGCTGTGTTTTTCGTGTGTTTTTCAAGTGAGGGAAATCTTCGAAACCTCATTACCGAATTTCTTTGAAATCTTGACACAACATTGCATTCGAGTAGGAGAGTAATTTTATATACCTACTATATACATGCCTCACCTATGACCGAAAAAACATGCTTTTTTTGAAAAACAGCTCCATCTGTAGGATGTATGAGCAGCACACACTGTAATCTCCGAAAGTTCTTCACCGATTGCTTTGACATTTTGACACGACGTTCCTTTCGAATACGTGTGTGTTTTGATACATCTACTATTTAGATTCCACAACTGTGACAAGTAAAAACATGCATTTTTTGAAAAACAGCGCCATCTGTTGCACATAAGAGCAACATACAATATACATTATATGTTACGATTCAGTTTCAATGTTTCCGATTGCATTGATATATTGAATTTTCATAAATTTTGATTTATTTTCATTTTGATTTAATTTGTTTCTTTTTTCATTGTTTTTCATTCCGTGTTTTAACTGTTCTTCTTATTTTTCAGTGCAATTTGTGGTGAAATTGAGTTGCGTCCATTGATCGGCGTTTAAAATTAAATATTTCGTTAGTATTTTTTGTTTTTATTTTGTAAACAAGAAAATGGACAACAGGTTTATTTCACAGCTGCAAATGTGCAACAAACAGCTATGAATCCACTGGCTACAACAACGTTAACTGCTTTCTTCACGTTATGTCAAAATGATGCATTTGCAAAAACATTGCTGTATTCGGAAGTGCCTACGTATTACACATGGAATGCCAGTAGAAAATCATTTGAACGACGTAAACGAGGAGAGCGAGTCGACGGACAACCTTGCAAATTCAAAAAACTACGATAGGCAGACTGTAAACCATGCATTCCAATCAAGATGAATGCTTCTTCCTTTGCAAGCTGTTGGAAAATGTCCCCGGTCCAACGTCTTTCCACCAATTGAGATTTGTCAGCGGTGTAACACTTGCCACTTTTCGTAGTACATGTCACACTCTGAATTTATTGGAGAACGACCAACACTGGGATGAATGCATTAATCACGACACATCCAACACGTCACATCCAAATCAAATTCGTGCATTATTTGCAATCATATTGACCACCGGCTCTCCTTCATCTCCAACAAAGTATGGGAGGAAACACAAATCGCACATGGCTGAAGATATTGTCCGTCGAATACGCAAGGAAAATTCAAATGCGAACATGAATTTCAGAGCAGAAATCTACAACAAAGCGTTGATAATGATTATAGATTTGTGCTTAGAAATTGCAAACAAAGTTCTCAATTAATTGGGAATGCCACCACCGAATCGATCTGCTGCTGCTTCGTTCAATGTAGAATTGCGTAGTGAACAAAATTACAACACAGGTGATCTGTTGTCGTATGTGCAATCAAATATTCTTTAGCTATCGCTTGAGCGAAAAGTCATTTAGGATCAAATAATTCAAACTTTCAATAACGGGTTTGGAGAAATCTTCTAAGATGCTTCAGGAGGAACTGTAAAACCTTTCTAATTAGATTGATTTTGGCAGCATTTCGATCCCAAAATGGCATAACCTTAGCTCTTGCATCGTCTGGAATAGCTGCGACATTGCTACTAGGTGGAATAACTGCTACTTCGGCTTTGAAATTACCATTGAACATGCAATTCATTGAAACTCCCACCTGCAACATATCCAAAGCATCTGACATGTTAAAAAAAAGTATTGCAGAAATGTAAACTTATTGGTTGGGATGAATAAACAATGGCCCATAAAAATAACGCTCGAGGCTCTTGATCGACCATTCCAAGATTTACGTGGAAATATCAGACCATTTGGGAAAACATTAATATTGCTTGCAGGAGATTTCATGCAAACATTACCTGTAATTCCTCGATCGACACGAGGGGACGAAATAAATGCTTGCCTGAAATAATCTACATTGTGGCGCCACGTAAAGATGTTAAAATTAGCTAGAAATATGCGTTTCTAACTGCAAAACGACTCATCAGCTGAGATATTCTCACATCAATTTCTGGTAATTAGGAACGGAAACGTGGCGTCACATTCAAGTCCGTCGACACCGTTGTGGAAGCAGATGAAGCGGTTAATTATCCAACAGATGTTTTTAATTCTCTTAAACTGCCAGAGATACCACAACAGCACGAACTGCAATCTGAAATCGGCGTGCCAATTATCATGTTACGAAACATCAACCAGACGAAGCTTAGCAAAGGCATGCGGCTTGCAGTGAAAAATTATTCAGCCAATACGTAGAAACAACAATCGTGACAGGACCTTTCAGAGGTGAAGATGTCGACATTCCTCGCATTTATATGATTTCAACGGATTTGCCATTTCAATTTAAGAGATTGTAATTCCCAATACGATTGGAGTTTGCAATCACCATCAACAAAGCTCAGGGCCAATTATTAGAATTGTACGGTTTAGATCTAGACATAGATTGCTTTTCACATGGACATTTATATGTTACGTATTCTAGAGTCGGCAATCAGACAATCTCTATATCTTCACAGACAGTGGAACAAGAAAATATATTGTATACCCACAAGCATTGTGAAATAAAACATGTTAGAAACGTGCATTTTCTCTTTTCTTTCGTTTCCATTTAACCAGACTGAGCCACAGCAACGCGTGGCGGGTACAGCT
>WNGS01005140.1:0-25119 GCA_020271785.1 Procambarus virginalis | reverse complement strand
TGTGACGGTAAAGTAGTGGAGTATGGTGTTCGGCAGTCTTCCACTGGCAGTGTCAAAGCCAGGCCACATATAACAAAAGTAAAAAAATAAAAAAAAAGAAGAATGACTGCTTGTCTGATAATCTGTGGTAAGGTAAGGGAAGAGACACGAAACACAAAATAATAAACAATGAAATTTAATTATTCTAGAAAACAAATTTAAATAAAGACAATACCTTGGCTGAACAACGTGAATAGATAACAAGTGAAAAAGAACTAACATAAAAATGAATTACGCTAACAGGAGGACAATATGAAACACAAGTGAAATATAAAATAGTCAATATAAAAATGGTGCTGGGAATATATGCGCGAGCTATAAACCGCTATTTGATCACACGAGGTGAATCAACTAGGAGTTCACAGCTTAAGAGCACAAGATATTCTGATGGTGGTACTGCAAGTCGACCCCGACGTCGCCTTGGCGTGGAACGTGGTTGGTGCAGGGCTGAAGTGGCGTGTTCTCGAACGGCCAATGAGAATGCAGGAAGACCCACAACTCGGTAGTTTGATACTTGAGTGCAGCAGTTGAAGGGTCGGTGCTGAGAAGAGGTGTGCAGGAGTGGGGGGGGGGGGGGTATGCAGGTGCGTGTGGCTGTCTTGACATACGTTTAAGCTACTGTAGAACGTATCTTGAATGTAGCTGGGAACGTGACGAATATAGGGAAGAGCAGGCTAAATCTCTTGGAAGAGATTATCGTCACAACTCTCCCCCGAAGCCTGCGGTTCCGGTGAAGTCACGTTCTCGGGAGGTAGAGTGGGAGGTGGAGCAGGCTCTACCTCAGTGATGCTGGAGAGGGCGTCGGTGATGATGTTATCAGGCCCCTTGATGTAACAGATTTTCAGATTGAAGCCTTGAAGATATAAAGCCCATCGCAGCAAACGTTGGTTATTGAATTGGGCTTGATGTAGGAAACGTAGAGGATTGTGGTCCGAATAGATGGTAGTGGACCGAGCACCTTGCAGGTATGGTGCAAAGTGTTGCAAGCTCAGGACGATGAGTGGCTCCTTTTTGATCGTGTTGTAGTTTCTGGTAGTTGGTAGGTAGAATTTCTTCGCCTTGTTGTATCAGGTCACCCCTGATGCCGGTACCACTAGCGTCGATAAGGAAGATGGGAGACTTGGTGATATCTGGCGAGGCGAGAGTAGTATTAGAATAAGGTAAAGGAGCACTGTTACTATTATTGTCCTGAAAGTGATTATGGATGTTAGTAAGGATTTCCGAATTAGAAAGCGCTGTCTCAGTGTCAGTGCTTTCGGAAGGAGAAGCAGGGAAGGTCTCACTGTGGCTGTATGGACCTGTAAAGGTGGTGAAGTTGGTTAGCACAGTGGGAGGAACACCATGATAGATTTGAGCAGGTTGATGTGGCACAGCTGGGTCTTCCGCCGCCTATCGGGGGTCTCGAGAACGTAGTTGAAGTTATTCCTGCACTCCTTAACACGGTAGGGTCCTGAAAACCTGTTTTGTAAAGGAGAACCTGGGATAGGGAAATAGGCAAGTACTAAGTCTCCCGGTTTAAACTTCCTTACTTGGCAGTGCTGGTCGTAACGAGTCTTCATCCTCTCTTGGGCTTTCAGTAGGTTGTTTCTGGCAAAGGAATGGACCCTCTCTAGAATGTGTCGGAGGTTTTGAAGAAACTGGGGCACATTCTGATGCTCACTGAAGGTGGCATCACGTAGAGAATCCTTGAAAGCCTTGAGAGGTGTACGGCACTTACGTCCGTAGAGCATCTCATAAGGAGATACTCCTAGTGACTCGTTGGGAAGACTTCTGAAAATACACATGATGAGATCAAGTTGCCTATCCCAATCCTTTGAGGTCTCATTACAAAACTTTTTTAAGAGTGCCTTGATAGTCTGATGACTACGTTCAAGAGAACCCTGTGAAGCAGGATGATAGGGGCTGGACAGTACCTGTTTGATGTTGAACTCCTCCAGAGTCCGTTTGAAGAGATCACTGGTGAAGTTGGTGCCACAGTCGCTCTGAATCTCCCTCGGAAATCCATACTGGGTGAAGATCTTTAATAAATTCTTCACCACTGTAGCAGCCGTAATGTTTTTCACTGGAACTGCTATCGGGAATCTGGTGGTAGGACACAGGATGGTTAAGATATAGGCGTTGCCGGAACTGGTCCGAGGCAAAGGACCAACACAGTCAATAATAAGTCTGTGGAAAGGTTCCTCAGGCACCTGGATGGGTGTCAGTGGTGCTCTGGGATAGAAACATTCGGTTTACCTGCCATCTGACACACGTGGCATTGCTTGACATGTTGCTTGACATCATTAACCATACCTGGCCAGTAGTAGTCTTGACGAATCCCATGGTAAGTCTTGTTGAACCCGTAGTGTGATAGTGCTCCGTGGGCCAGGTGTAGAATCGTGGGCCGCAGGCTGGTAGGAATCACTAGTTGTTCAACGTTTGCCCAATCGTCCTCCTCCTTCAGTTTACTGGGTCTGTATCTGCGATAGAGTAACTCGTTCTCCAAGAAGAACCCAGGAATACTGTCGGATTGAGTCTCAGCCTGAAAGAATAATGGTGTCAAGGTAAGATCTTCCCTCTGTAACTTACGGAACTCCAAAGCGGTCAGATTAGGGGGTAGTTTCGAAGGGTCTTGAGGGACAGCGGTAGCAGTAGAGTCAGCTGGCTGTGGTCGTGCAGCTTGAGCACGGGTGGTCACCATAACAGGAGGAGAAACTTCATCACTCTCTTGAACCTTTGCTGGAACATGCTTAAAAATCGGATTATCCAACACAGAGTTACCCACCTGGGGTTTGTCCTTGACGATCAGGTTGGTCGGTTGCAGGTCTTCTGCCAAGTCGTTGCCCAGGAGAAGTTGCACTCCAGGCATGGGAAAAGGCTTTTCCCTGACGGCGACTTGGACTTCACCGGTCACGAAGGGACAATCCAGGTGGACTCTGGCAGAGGATAAGGAGTAGTAGCAGTAAGGTCAGTGATGAATACAGTCTCTCCTGTGTAGGCGACGTTGGGCACAGCTGATTTCAAGACGATCGATTGAAGAGCCGCTGTGTCCCTCAAGATCTTAAGTCCAAAACGTCCCTCAGAATCTGAACCGTGGGTAGTGATAGTTCCTGGATACAGATGCTTGCTAAAGAGAGAGAAAGATCATTAACATGAACACCAATATTCATTACAGGCTTACCGGACTTAGGGGGAGTAGGTTTGGGCTTAGTGTATTCTGTGTTACCTTTAGATTGGGACTTGTTACCAATTCTGTGTTACCTGTATTCTGACTTACCACATTTTTCTATGGTATGTCCATAGAGTCGACAATACCTACAGTACAGTTGAGAGGTACCTTGATCTGGGCTCACTTTCTCGTAACTGTACCAAGACTTCTTACTGGTAGGTTGTTCTGGGGTCAGCCGGTGGATGAGGCTGTAAGTGTCAGCTGACTTCGCGCATTTCACCAAATCGGTCTCTTCCTTATCTGCTAAGTATAGGCGGACAGGAGGAGGTACACGCCTCAAGAATTCTTCAACCAGCATGAGGTTGACAAGCTCTGGAAAAGTAGAGACATGTGCTGCCTCCAGCCATTTCATGAAATATCTCCGTTTGGTGTTAGCAAATTCTAAGAAGGTGGTGGTACTTGCCTTTATGTAGTCACGGAACTTTCGTCTGTAGCTTTCGGTAGAGAGAAGGTAGGCGTCCAAAACAGCTTGCTTCAGGGTGGTGTAGTCGTTTTCCGATGCCAAAGTGCTGAGTGTGACTGCTGCTCTACCTGTTAGATGTACTCGGAGAAGGGTAGCCCATTGGTCGTCAGGCCAACTAAGTTGATTAGCAAGGGTCTCAAAAGTTGTGAAAAAAACATCAACCTCCGTTTCTATGAACGGTGGCATTAACTTACTTGCATGGGAGATATTGAAACTTGGAGGAAGACTAGCTGCAGCTTGCTGGAGTTGAGCTTGGTGTGTAGTGTCCATCGTGAGTTCTCTGTCACGACATTCTAGAGCCGTTTCCGCTTGCCGTTTGTCGTGTTCGCGTTGCATCTCTAGTTGTTGTCGTCTTGTTTCAAGTTATACTTTTTCACGCTCTTTGAATAGGGCCAATTCTCGATCACTTTCTTCTTTTCTAATGGCAGCCGCTTCCTTTGCTAGGGCTGCCTCACGCTCCTTTAGGTGGATTTCTCGATCTTGTTGTTCCTTGAGCAATGCGGCTTCTCGTTCCTTGAGGGCCACCTCCCGCTCTCGCTCTTCCTTTCTGATGGCAGCTTCGCGTTCTCTGATTGCAGCTGCTTCCTGTT
This sequence comes from Procambarus virginalis, assembly GCA_020271785.1. Lineage (NCBI taxonomy): Eukaryota > Metazoa > Arthropoda > Malacostraca > Decapoda > Cambaridae > Procambarus > Procambarus virginalis. Next base: position 20,819 of record WNGS01005140.1, on the reverse strand, counting down.
GTTGTTGTATGGCTGCTTGTTGTTGCTCCTTCTCGAGCTTTGCGAGCTCGATTTTGAGTTTCATTGCAGTCAAATCATGCTTATCTGAAATAGTGTATTGTTCGTGAGTATCAGAGTCTATAATACCTTCTTCCGCAAGGTGATCCAATACTAGGTTATGTACTTCATACTTGTTGGCTCCATGAGGAACTTCTACGTGATACTCATGTGCAAGAGTTAACAAGTCGACCCTCTTAGCATGACGTAAGTTCTCTATTTCATCTTCTGGATCTGTCTTGAAAGCTTGCATACGAAACATGGTGTAATTAGCAAATAACTGTGACACGAATATACTGTGGTGATATGGTGAATGTCAGAAACAGGAAACGTGGCAACTGCTACCTATCCTGTGAAATTTTTAATAATTAAAGTTAATTCAAGATGGTAAATGATTAAGGTCGCAGGAAATCTTGTACCCGGTACTCACTGTGGGAGGATAAAGGCAAGAAAATCCTACTAATTAGTTGAAACTGAGTTTCGAAAAACAAGTGAAACACTGAATGGTTCCAAAGTTAATTAGGTAGTCCAAAAATGTAGGCATACCTTGCCGAGTCACTATAGAACATAAGCAAGTTTCCCACTGAAATTAAATATGGTACTTACAGAATTAGCGAACTTTGTGCTCAAAAGAAAGAAAGCTAATTCCCTACCTTAAGTAAGTACCATCAATTCTGACCAACGAGTAGGGGTGCGAGTGTCAACTGGTGACGAGAACTATTGGCGAGGTCCCAACTCGTCAATAAAAATCCGTGCGAGAGGAACGATGGCCCTCTTTGTCCTCCTAGAGTCGGATTGCAGAAATTAGGTGCTATTGACCCGGAGACAGACCACAGTACCAGGGTACCTATATGATAATCTGTCGAAAATATGAGAAATATCTGAGGGACAAAAGATGTTAAACACGGGTAATACCACGGAGGGGGAGATGACCAATTAAGAGTATGACTGCGGCCGACAATCACCACGTAATCCAAAGTTGTCTCACACTCACCATATGCTACTCCTGTAATGCACAATATACACAGCACAAAATGAATAATAAAAGTGATTAGTGAAAATATTGAAAGCAAAGGAATGAAAGCCAAGTACGCTTACCACAATTACCAATACCTGAGTGTAGCTCCTAGGACATGCCCACAAGTATATGTGACGGTAAAGTAGTGGAGTATGGTGTTCGGCAGTCTTCCACTGGCAGGTGTCAAAGCCAGACCACATATAACAAAAGTAAAAAAAAGAAAAAAAAAGAAGAATGACTGCTTGTCTGATAATCTGTGGTAAGGTAAGGGAAGAGACACGAAACACAAAATAATAAACAATGAAAATTATTTATTCTAGAAAACAAATTTAAATAAAGACAATACCTTGGTTGAACAACGTGAATAGATAACAAGTGAAAAAGAACTAACATAAAAATGAATTACGTTAACAGGAGGACAATATGAAACACAAGTGAAATATAAAATAGTCAATATAAAAATGGTGCTGGGAATATATGCGCGAGCTATAAACCGCTATTTGATCACACGAGGTGAATCAACTAGGAGTTCACAGCTTAAGAGCACAAGATATTCTGATGGTGGTACTGCAAGTCGACCCCGGCGTCGCCTTGGCGTGGAACGTGGTTGGTGCAGGGCTGAAGTGGTGTATTCTCGAACGGCCAATGAGAATGCAGGAAGACCCACAACTCGGTAGTTTGATACTTGGCGTGCAGCAGTTGAAGGGTCGGTGCTGAGAAGAGGTGTGCAGGAGTGGGGGGGGGGGGGTATGGAGGTGCGTGTGGCTGTCTTGACATACGTTTAAGCTACTGTAGAACATATCTTGAATGTAGCTGGGAACGTGACGAATATTGGAAGAGCAGGCTAAATCTCTTGGAAGAGATTATCGTCACAATATATATATATATATATATATATATATATATATATATATATATATATATATATATATATATATATATATATATATATATATATATATATATAGGAAGGGAGTACCACCTCTGGCTGGAAGAAGGGGGACCCATAGCCTCGGAGGAAATCACACATAACGCATTGGAGGGAATGTAGGTCCCCTCCAATACAGTTTCTGTGTGCTTTTCTCCTACCACCCCCTTCTTTTTTTTCTTTTTTCTTATGCTTTATTGTGTATTTAAAGGTTACAAAACATACAAGACAAATGCCTAAAGGTTATGGATCTCTTGAAGCTCCTCCGCTTCCGGACAGGAACCGAGGACGCAGCAAGCATTTCCCCTCTGGATCGCCACACTTAGGCGCTGAAACAAAAAACTGCAAGCCCTTGGGTCTCTGGTGACGTCAATGAGCTTGGAACCCAATTCCTTGAGAAATCCCAAGGCAAATATGGGCCGATCCCAGCTGGATTGCTTATGGGCTTCAGAAGGCAGTGGTTGGGGTGCTGGTCCTGCGAGAGAGACCCATTTGGTTGTGCAGTCTGTGAAGCTGGGATCATGTACCCCTGCCTGTTGAACTAGGTGCTCAGGTAGGATTTCCTTCACCAAGTTGTCAGACCCCACTGAAGAGGACAGGAACGCTGGAACAGCAATTTGTGTTGCTGTGCGCACGCCAAGGCCCCCGAGTCTGACAGGAAGGGAGGCCTGTTTCCACTGCGAGTTGCTGAGGGAAAGATTGAGGGCTTTTTCTAGTGTTGATTTCAGCAAGCTGTCGTACTCTTCTAATTTAATATTGTTGAAAGATGGCGAACATCTTAGAAAGTAGGTCAGCCTGGGGAGGGACAAGCATCTGGTGATGAGGTAAAGTGCATCATGGGCATCGATGTCTTCAATCCTCTCGTTCATTCTCTTCAGGTCAGTGATCTTCTTACCAAGGACCTCGTCGATGGCATTCCTTCCAAGAGGAGCACCTAGGAGTGTGCTGTCCTCAGGGTTGGTTGTATGATTGTCAGGCAAAACAACCTTTATTTGCTCTATTATGTGCTGGTTGGTGGAGGTTATTTCGCACTTGGAAGGGTTCAGGGTGAGGCCTAGACTTGCTCCTTGCTCCTGAATTATTCTTATGTCGTCCAAGAGTGCGTCTGGGGAGCCGGCTAGAGTACCATCGTCCAAGAACCAAATGTTGAGCTCACTGGACAGGTTATCGGTGACTTCCTTGATGACTAGGCAGAAAAGAAAAGGAGCAAGGGGGTCACCCTGTTGGACACCTTCTTGTGATTCGATTTCATGTTCCCCAAAAGCAGAGTTAGATTCTTGCTGTAGCATGAGTTTACAAACGGGTAGAGGGAAGGAAAAAGGCGATGAACCGCATTGAGTACTGCATCTCTTCTAACCAGATTGAAAGCATTTTTGAAGTCCAGCTTTATCAGGGCTTTTTCATCCGTAATGTTGGCAATGTAGGCTCTAGCTGCATGAGCCGCTGCCTCACACCCTTGGGGAATGCCAAACCCAAGCTGTTTTGGCTTCAGCATGTCGGCTGCTGCCTGACTAACTGTTCTAGCAGCAGCCTTAGCGACGAGACGCCGGAGTGAATTGCCCACAGCTATCGGTCTGATTCCTCCATCTTTTTTCCTCAGGGCACAGAGGGTAGCACCAAAAAAGAGAGGCCGTATGGTCTCTGGTATGTTGCCAGCTAGACATGTGTTGGCGAATCTTGTTAGTTCCACCAGGAGGCCCTGTGCAATGTCTCCCAGTGCAGGGTTGAGCATTTGTTTGATGTGGTTGGGTCTTAGTCCTGTGAACCCACCTGCTGATCCTGGTGGGAAGGATAAAGCTGCTTTATGCACCATGGATTCGAGCACACACAGGGGTTCTGCTCTGGTGACACCGCCTAGGGGAACACCGTCGTCACGAGGAGCTCTGGATGGGTGTTTTTCCCTCAGGGCTTGTGCTGTATCGGCATCCCTGGTGGCAACTGTGTCTTCACTGGTGATGACTCTGATTGCCCCTATTGTGTTGCCTTCTTCTATTTTCTTGCTGACTGTTGCTCTCATTTTGGATGCCTCGGTTCTGCTGTTGATACCTTTCTTGTGGTGAGTGTTTTTGGCACGGGTGGGGATATATATATATATATATATATATATATATATATATATATATATATATAATATAATATATATTATATATATATATATATATATATATATATATATATATATATATTTATATGACAGTGTCAGACCACGGAGGAATATTAAAACAGGAATTTCCTTAAGTACTTTCGTATATTAATACACCTTCAGAAGGAGTGATTTTACTGGTCAAGTATTGGACATAAAATAGGCAGGAGAGAATGGTGGAGTGAGGTGAGGTACAATAACAAATGAATGGGAATTAGGTGGACACAGATATGAGCCACACAAGAAATGCTGAAGGTCTATTGGCCCATACGATGCAGCTCCTATCCTTACCCACCAACAGGCCCAACAGTCTATCTTTTGTTGTCAACATTCCTGCATTATCAACTTTCCATTAATTAAGATTGGTCTTAACAGTCCTAATGGGTCGAAGGGTTTGCTGACTTGTGATAGCAATTTTCTCATTGTTAAGTTAGTGGTATCTGGCTCCACGACTTGATTGTCAACTGATCTGTTGTCGTGTTCCATTCAACATCTAGCACTTTTGTCCTCTTGGGTACCTGGTTGTCGGGAAATTCAGTCGCAATCAGTTGATTTAATTTTTCATTGTTGGAGACCCACTACTGGAGAGGCATATTGGCTCCCATTAATTTTCGATTGGCCTCATGGTATATGTTCAACAGTTTCTTCTCACTGTTGGTTGTTCCTTGAAAATTATCCACATACAAGTTTTTACTAATTTCTGTCTTGTTTGGGCTATTGGACTTCTTGAAGTGTGTATCTAAGATAGCTTGAAGTAGAAATGGTGAAGAAGTGGCCCCGAAGAAGATGGACGCAAACCTGTAAGTGATTAATTCACTGTTCGGATCGTCAGGATCCTTGATCCATAGGAACTTTGTATAGTTCCGGTCTTCTTCTTGGAGACCTACCCTAAGGAAAGCCTTGCTGTTTTCGGCCGTATATGCCTAAGTCCCAATAAGGAACTAACAGCACGTCGTATAGCCTTTGTGTTAGGCTAGGGCCAGTTTGAAGGCAGTCATTTAATGAAACACTACTCCGCCTCGTTTTAGCACTGCAATTAAATACTATCCATAGTTGGGTAGTAGCAGAATTTTTCTGTACAGGGTGGTGTGGCAGGTAGTGTCCTTCTTTTGGGTTATCATTTGTAACAACTTCGATAAATTTGTTATCGAGTTACTTCTGTATTATTTCATGATACAACTTCAAGTTTTCAGGTTGTCTTTGTAAGCACAACACCTGTGATCTTAATTGGTTTTGTGCCATAAAATGGTTGACTGGTAGCTGAGGGTGATTCAGCTTCCATGGTAACCTGACCCAGTACTGATTATCTCTGTAGATAACTGAGTCCAGGTATTGTTCGTAAGTCCAGTCATCATCTAGGCTAGGTTGTTCAGGGACAATGCTGAGAGTTGCCAGGTCCCATAACTTATGTACAGGGGGATCAAGCTCATCCTCGGACACGTCTCTGAATTGCAGTGGAGACTGTTCTCCTAGTCATGCAACCATTACTGGGTTGGCATGTTGTTGGTCTACAGGTGCGGGTTGTTTCAGCCATAATACTGGGCCTGTTAGCAAATAGCCACCTGCAGATGGTAATAGGTTCATACCGTGGTTATCTTCCTTTCCTTTGATAAACTTATGGTAGACATCTGATCCCATAAGGATTCCAATATTGGAAAGGTTGTCTGATGTGATTTATCAGCCAAATGAATTCCCTTTTCTGTCAGGAATTTGGCTGTTGTCCCTAGACCATATACATACAGGTCTGTTAGGAATCTATCTACTGTTACCTATCGTTTGTTAAGGCTCGTAACCACCAACCTGAAATCAACTAGTCTAGGGAAAAACACTAAGGTTGTATAAGCTGGTTACCAGTATAACTCCATGATAAGTACCGAGCATTATAAGTAAAAATATTTCTTAGGAAAGAAGAAATATGCATAAGTTATAAAAATATTATATTTCAACATATATACTCAATGATTCACTTATTACAAATAACAAATAAGAATGTCTCTCCCAGAACAAAATACTACTAAAAGCTAGAAAACAAAAGACACAGACTTAGCCTCCATGTTACGTCCCCAAGCGCCAGCCAGCAACTGAACTGCGCGTGGCTACCCAACCCACAAGTCCTCTCCCCCCTCCGCTCAACAGGATGAGGGTTAGAAAACCATAACTTTTTAATAAATGAGACTAAATCAACCACCACTGGTTCTCAAATTATATGTAGAATATACATTAACATAATAGGCATTTCCCAAAATTAATAAGTACAATGCTAACTGCGTAATTACTGTATACACGTAATTTATGAATATAAATATTGTGACACCTGGAACACTAAACTGAACAGGTCCAGCAAACTCTCGTTCCCGAATCGAACAGGTCAAATACATGTGAGGAGATGCCACCGCTCCTGTACCCCCCTTGACATTGCCAACTCCCACGATGAATATAATACATATACACATATACAGTTAATATCACGAAAGTTTATATAAATTTATTACGTAGCCAGCTATGGGTACATAACACTTCCAACTCCAAGAAAAAAAAAATGCAATGGATTGAAGATCAATGGCATTTTTTTCTGAAGTAGAATGTATGACACTTGATTTATGGTATTAATTTCACCAAACATGTACAGCAATAAGGATATATTTCTGAACAGAATGAAACACTTCCAATATTTCTTACATGAAACTCAGAAAGTTCTACATATGTTTCACTGGAGTATGCAAATTTATCTCTCCAGGGTACTATCTCATTTATTTCACTTTGTTTCAGATCATACTTCACACACCTATCATCAACATTATCATCATTAGCATGAATAGAATTGTCAATAAAGGTAACTGTTTTCACACAGACATCACTGCAATTATTTTCTACATCTGTTTCTACTATTTCTCCTAGATCAGTCCCATATTTCCATATGATCCATTTTCTAGATGGTGGAATTTTCCAAGACAGACTCCATTTTCCATGACTCTGACTGGATGTAAAGTAGTGTTGGGACTTCTCCTGGGAATGCTCTGACAAAAGCATCTGCTCCTCATCACTCTTGATCCTCTGTGGAACACATACTCTCGCCCAATGGATACTAAAATTAGAGAAATTAGCATTAAACTTCACAATTATGTATATTTCCCCATTCATAGAACCTTCAGCAACACAACACGCCGACTTAGAAACCTTTGGCCTTGAAACCAAGAAATACAACTCAAGATAAGTGCAAAAGCTACCTTGCACAGGCATATGCCTAGGCACCATATCTCAATCATGACTCTGAAAACAAGTTCACAATTGCTGAGGGTGAACTTGAACACAATACACACTTTCATCAACCGTCTAGTCTTCCAAAAGACTAACAAGAACATGCCGAAAACTTGACAACCCTCACCATCACTTCCCAAGTGATTTACGTCTGATGACAAACAATCAACCAAGAGGTTTAAGGGTTTTAACATCTTGAAGATGCACAGCAGATTACCTGGGAAACACCCAAGGACAATCTGTAACCCTTCACAACGATTAACACTAGGTAGGATAACCTTATCCCCCAACTTGAAATACACACCTGGAGCCTCAAACACCTGCTCCCAAGTATGATTAAATCCTTTACCACCAATATGACTCTGAAAGTCAACACCAAGATGACTCTGAAAGTCAACACCAATATGACTCTGAAGGTCAACACCACACTTGAGTGGAACATACACTTTGTTCACTCCTCTTGCATCAAAATGAACTGGATCTGAATATAGAGACACTGCTCTAGTATAACTCACCACTTCCTCAGAACAACCGGATGCACAACCTACTTGAGTAAACTCTCTCTGCTCAACCACAAGGCTGGACAAAGATGTCCCACAGTCCATTACTTCACAAGAGAATGGCTCCTGCAGAATAAAAGTAGATTTCAACATTATACACACACTCTGACTCAATTTACACAATGAGAAATACTTACTCCACATGGAATAAGAATCACAACCCACAACTCTCTGCAACTTAGATCCGAATGAAACTTTACTACTCTCAATGGTTTTACCAAAATTTCCTCCCATGACATCTGGAGCTGCTTGGAGTACTGTCTGTTCACAATCAATAACACTACCAAGCGGGGTCACAGCCTCACAGACAACTGAAGAGGGAGGCTCAATGGGTCTCCATCTACTCGACAGAAGCTGATCCTCTGGTGGATTTCCCACACTCTCCAGAACTGGATCTACAGTACAGACTGTCTCCTTGCTTCTCTCTGAAATCTTAGGGTCAGTTCTACTCAATGCACATGACGTTCGTTGGATTGAGGACATCTTGATATTTTATTATTTGTTGCAGTACATGCTGATATTTGTTCTGTGCAAACTTATAATAGTTTTCCAGTGCTGCATAATTAACTGGAGTTTCATTACTTAAGTCCTCACATTTTTTAATCTGCCGTGTTAAGTGGCCTTTCATGACAGTGTGGGTCGCTTTTACATTTTTGACAGTAGACAACTTGGAAGTACTTGCTAGTCGTATGGACTTTGGCTTGGACTATTTCTGGCACATGATTTAGTAGAGCCACTAGTTTCCGAACTAGAGCAGCTTATCATTTAAAAAATACACTATATAATCTTACACTCTATAATTTGAGTGGTAAGCCTGCATCAATGCTGGAACTCCTCAAGTTAGCCCTTCTTTATCACTCTTGGTTGGTACAGAGACACATGTTAACACTCAAAGGTGAAATGATTATAGTTAAATTATGACTATAGTTATGGTAATATGTTGCCAACACAACTCGGGTTGTCATGTACACTGCATAAAAATATGTACTTGCTAGGTTCTAATATATGTTCAACTCTAGACAAGTGTAAAAGTCTTACCCTTACACCAGGTTAGCACAATAAATTAGACTAGGTTGCTGTCTAACTGTCAACGCAACCGCCAGTTGCGTTGCTCCTGCAACTGAGCAACGCAACTGGCGGTGGGGTGGTTCAAATAGCTTCGGCTATCACCGCATTATGTCCGGTCATGATGGTCAAGTGGTTTAAGGCGTCTTGTACATACCAGTTGCGTTGCTCCTGGGAGTATGGGTTTTCCAGCGCCTCTTTTCCAGAGGCGCTGGAAAAGAAAGCTGGCAGCTCTAGGGTCCCTTGTTGTTTCAATGAGCCTAGAACCCAGTTCCTTCAAAAAACTGGCAGCACTTTTACCCCAGGCGCCGAGTGTCTCAGAAGCAATGGGGACAAAATTGTAGTGGTGATCCAGTTCTCTATACTTACGGGATTTGGCTGCTTCCCTGTGGGTGGCAGCGCCACTTGGTTGTGCAACACTGAGGTCAATGTAGGTGTTAGCCAGGGTTGATACGCACGTGTAGTCCCATACCAACTCCTTGCCATTCTTCCAGGGGTTCACTGTGATACCATCTGGGTGACCAATAAGAGCATCAGAGTTACGGGGCGTTAGGTAACGGGGTTCTCTTTCAGCTGGGCATCCAGCTGTGGTGAGGCTCCTCTTGATGATGTCGTTAACTTCACTGTGCCTCGAGTGCCATCGTTCTGTGCTTTGGCAGAGTAGGCCATGGTGGCCGTACCTGTCAGCCACCACCTCGCCGCAAATACACCTATATCTGGTGTGGATTGGGGCAGCAAGGCGGAGGGCCACAGCAATTCGGAGAGCGTGTGGTGTGAGATGTGTGCCAGCTGCCGACATTGGGGTTGCTAACAGGAAATCCCCTCCATGTGGGGCTGCTACTGCTGTGAGGCGAGCAATGTCGTGTTGTGTTGTTGCAGCACCCAGGCACTCTGCAGCAACTTGGTCTACAATGGGGCCATCCCAGCTGGATTGCTTGCTATATATATATATATATATATATATATATATATATATATATATATATATATATATATATATTATATGTATATATAGATATATAGATATATCTATCTATATATATATATATATATATATATACGTATATATATATATATATATATATAGATATATATAATATATATATATATTATAATATATATATATATTAATATATATTATGTATATGTATATATATATATATATATATATATATATATATATATATATATATATACATATATATATATAGATATTATATATATATATATATATATATCACAATGCAGTATGTTATAGTTATCAGGGTCAATCCAAGACCTAGGTCTGGCATAGTCTTTGGGAAAAGATTTTCATAATCGTCGCCATAAGTTTGAATTTGGGTTTGTTTTACCCAGTATTTGAGAGCACCTGGAAAGTTGTGTTTAATCCCAATTTTATTTAAAAACAAAAAAAAAACATTTTGGATGACTCCAAGTAATTTTGTTACAGTTGAGTACTAAGTACAATCAATCACTGGGGTCGAGGGTGATTATGTACCTCAGTGCGGGTTGTGACATTGGTCAATATGACTTGTGGCTTTTGTTTAGGCCACTGGTTACTGACTAACTACTGGGGTCACTGACCACCTACACCACTACCACCATCTGCACCAATCATTATCACTAACACCATCACTACCAATGAAACTTCATCAACTACCACCAACCACAACTACTGCTCCAACCAACCACATCCACTACTACCACTACCGCCGACCACAACTACCACTACTACCAATGATAACTACCACTACCACCATCCACAACCACTATCTCTAACCACAACCATCACTATTACCACTATCACCACTGATTCTGCAGTAAGTGAAACCTGAAAATGAATACAAATTATTTTGAAATAACCTTTAGTATATTTCTATTATTGTTTTATTTGTTTTAAACAATTTTTTTTAGTTGCTTCCTTTGAAACAATAATTTGCATGACTTTGAGACAACTTTATTAGGTGCCTCATGGTCTCAAATTGTATATGGACAACGATGGCTCAGAAATATTTTGCAACATATCTATAACTGCACACATTTCTTCTGCAACCTTACATAGAACAACTTTCTAGCTACATTGTGGCAACATAAATTGCTTCCAGGGGTGTATATATTCCATGTGTCGATTTTGTGGTTCTAATTCCCAAGTTAAAGACAGCTGTATAAATATATCGAGCTAATGTAAAGTTACTCTGATAAAAATAAAAATAAGCTGTGACAGCCTTATATCAGAAAAAATGCATTGAGTTGCAGAACTAGTGGCTAAAATGGAGTTAATTTTATCATGCAATTGATGGTGACAAACATTCTGGCTTATAAATACCAAAGGTGTGAGATCCATATTCAGCCTTGTTGAGCTCATGGAGAAGTGTAGGCTGGTGAGGGGGTCCAGTGTAATCCAGTTTTGGACGCCTAGTGGAAAGTTGCTAAATGTCGGAATTCTCTTTTGAATGTTGCCAAAGTTATGACAGTTGATTCTACTTGCATTTTTCTTCTTATTAAACTAGCTGTACCCGCCACGTATTGCTGTGGCTCAGTCTGGTTAAATGGAAAAGAAGGAAAAGAGAAAACGCACATTTCTAACATGTTTAAATTTCACAATGCTTGTTGGTATACAATATTTTTTCTTGTTCCACTGTCTGTGAAGATATAGAGATTGTCTGATTGCCGACTCTAGAACACGTAACATATAATTGTTCATGTGAGAAGCAATCCGTGTCTAGATCTAAACCGTACAATTCTAATAATTGACCATGTGCTTTCTTGACGGTGATTGCAAACGCCAATCGAATTGGGAATTTCAATCTCTTAAATTGAAATGGCAAATCCGTTGAAATCATAGGAATGCGAAGAATGTGGACATCTTCACCTTTGAAAGGTCCTGTCACGATTGGTGTTTCTATGTCGTGGCTGAATAATTTTTCACTGCAAGCTGCGTGCCGTTGCTAAACTTCGTCTGGTTGATATTTCGTAACATGATAATTGGCACGCCGATTTTAGATTACAGTTCGTGCAGTTGTGGTATCCCTGACAGCTTGAGTGAATTAAAAAATCTGTTGGATAATTAACCGCTTCATCTGCTTCCACCATGGTGTCGACGGACATGAATGTAACTGCCACGTGTCCATTCATAATTTCCAGAAATTGATGTGAGAATATCTCAGCTGATGAGTCGTTTTGTAGTTGGAAACGCATATTTCTAGTTAATTTTAACATCTTTACATGGCGCCACAAAGTAGAGTATTTCAGGCAAGCATTTATTTCGTCCCCTGGTGTCGTTCGAGGAATTACAGGTAATGTTTGCATGAAATCTCCTGCAAGCAATATTAATGCGTTCCCAAATGATTTGATATTTCCACGCAAATCTTGCAATGGTCTATCAAGAGCCTCGAGCGTTATTTTTATGGGCCATTGTGCATTCATCCCAACCAATAAGTTTACATTTCTACAATACTTTTCCCATGTCAGATGCTTTGGAAACGTTGCACGTGGGAGTTTCAATGAATTGCATGTTCAATGGTAATTTCAAAGCCGAAGAAGCAGTTGTTCCACCTTGTAGCAATGATGCAGCTATTCCGGACGATGCAAGAGCTAAGGTTATGCCATTTTGGGATCGAAATGCTGCCAAAATCATTCTAATTTGAAAGGTTTTACAGTTCCTCCTGACGCATCTTAGAAGATTTCTCCAAACCCGTTATTGACAGTTTGAATTATTTGATCCTAAATGCCTTTTCGCTCAAGCGATAGCTTAAGAATATTTGATTGCACATACGACAACAGATCACCAGTGTTGTAATTTTGTTCACGAAGCAATTCTACGTTGAACGAAGCAGCAGCAGATCGATTCAGTGATAGCGTTCCCAATTAATTGAGAACTTTGTTTGCAATTTCTAAGCACAAATCTTCAATCATTGTCAACGCTTCGTTGTAGATTTCTGCTCTGAAATTCATGTTCATATTTGAATTTTCCTTGCATATTCGACGGACAATATCTGTAGCCATGTGCGATTTGTGTTTCTCCCATACTCTGTTGGAGATGAAGGAGAGCCGGTGGACAATATGATTGCAAACAATGCACGAATTTTATTTGAATGTGACGTGTTGGATGTGTCGTGATCAATGCATACATCCAAGTGTTGGTCGTTTTCCAATAAATTCAGAGCGTGACATGTACTACGGAAAGTGGCATGTGTTACACCGCTGACAAATTTCATTTGCTGGAAGGTCGTTGGACCGGGGGCATTTACTAACAGCTTGCGAAGAAAGAAGCATTCATATTGATTGGAATCCATGGTGTACAGTCTGCCTATCGTAGTTTTTTGAATATACAAGGTTGTCTGTCGATTCGCTCTCCTCGTTTACGTCGTTCATATGATTTTCTACTGGCATTCCATGTGTAATACGTAGGCACTTCCGAATACAGCAATGTTTTTGCAATTGCTTCATTTTGACATAACGTGAAGAAAGCAGTTAACGTTGTTGTAGCCGGTGGATTCATAGCTGTTTGTTGCACATTTGCAGCTGTGAAATAAACCTGTTGTCCATTTTCTTGTTTACAAAATAAAAACAAAAAATACTAACAAAATATTTAATTTCCAACGCCGATCAATGGACACAGCTCAATTTCATCACAAATTGCACTGAAAAATAAGAACAGTTAAAAAACGAAATGAAAAACAATGAAAAAAGAAACAAATTAAATCAAAATGAAAATAAGTCAAAATCTATGAAAATTCAATATATCAATGCAACCGGAAACATTGAAATTGAATCCTAACATATAATGTATATTGTATGTTGCTCTTACGTGCAACAGATGGTGCTGTTTTTCAAAAAATGCTTGTTTTTACCTGTCACAGTTGTGGTACCAAATATTAGGTATATGAAAACAAACACGTATTCGAAAGGAACGTCGTGTCAAAATTTCAAAGCAATCGGTGAGGAACTTTCAGAGATTACCGCGTGTGTTACTCATATGTCCTACAGATGGAGCTGTTTAAAAAAAAAAATGTTTTTTTCTTGTCACAGGTGAGGCATGTATATAGGGCATGTATAGCGTTTCCGTGTAATCTGCCCTTCTCTTCCTTATTTCTATGGTCTTCCTAAGACTCATAAACCTGGTGTTCCTCTGCGTCCTATCATTTCTTCACGGGGCTCTGTCAGCTATTCTCTTGCCTCCTGGCTCGCTGAAACCCTGACACCTTACCTTGGCACTTTTTCCCCTGCCCACCTTCGTCACTCTCAGGACTTCATAGAAAGACTGCGCCTGCAACCCTCTTGTAAGATGCTTAGTCTTGATGTCGACTCTCTGTTCACTAATGTTCCGCTCGATGACGTTCTCTCTTTCCTTAGACGGAAGGCGTCAGAGGGCCTCCTTCCTCTCCCACTTCCCACTGACGTTTTCCTCGATCTCATTAGACTCTGTGTTGAATCTAACTCTTTCTCTTTTAACGGTAAATATTACACTCAAACTTTCGGTGTCGCTATGGGTTCCCCTCTCTCCCCTGTTCTTGCTAATTTCTACATGGAATACTTCGAAACTGTTCTTCTTCCTTCTATTGATACTCGTCCCTCTCTCTGGCTTCGCTATGTTGATGACATTTTTGCTTTATGGCCTCATGACCTTAATCTTTTCCAGACTTTCCTCGCCTCTCTTAACAATCTGGCTCCTTCTATTCATTTCAAAGTTGAGTGGGAATCTAATTCCCTCCTTCCTTTTCTTGATGTTCATGTTCACAGCTCTGTGTCTGGGTTCTCTTTCTCTGTCTACCGTAAACCCATGCATAGTGGCATGTACATTCACTTCTTTTCCTACCATCCTCCTTCTGTTAAGAAAAGTGTCCTCGTTTCTCTCTTCCTCCTCGCTCTACGCATCAGCGACCCTCAGTTTCTTGATTCTGAAATTTCCTTTATCTACAAATCATTCTCTCGCCTTGGTTATCCTTTGCATTTCATCAACTCTGCCTACTCTCAAGCTAAACGAAATTTCTTTCATCCTAAACCTGCTTCCAACACTAGTAGCACTGTACTATGCCTTCCCTTCATATCTGAACTCAAAACTTTTACCAATACCTTTCGTCCTCTTGACATTAAACTCGCCTTTCGACAAACTAACACACTTCGTAGCAATCTAGTTCACACTGCTCCTCCTGCTTCTAATGCTGCTGGTGCCTACTCTATTTCCTGTTCATCTTGTCCTCTCCAATACTTTGGCGAAACTGGCCGTACACTGAATGACAGACTTAAAGAACACAAGAGAAGTGTTAAGTCTGCAGACACTAACAATGCTCTCTTCTGCCATGTGAGGGATTCTAATCATCCCATTGATTGGTCTTCCTCCAAAATAATCTTTCCTGCCTCTACTCTTCACAGACGCCGTCTTGTAGAATCGGCTCTTATACACAATGTACCCAACATGAACTTGAGTCCTGGCTTTGTTGCTGTGGACTCTTCCCTTTCACAGTACATACTCAAATGCTCTAATCTTTCTAACAAACGTGACTTAACATAAGCTTACCCCTTCCATTTATCTTTCTTTCTCTTTCCTTTTCTTTCTCTCTTCTCCCCTTTTTCTGTTCATTGTCTTCTCCTACACTCCCTTGCTATCCTCTGCTTATTCCTATTACCTTTCCTTCGGTGGTTATAATGGGAGCTGCCTCGTATGGGCCAATAGGCCTTCTGCAGTTCTCATTATTACTACTATTCTCTACACCTTACTTTCCTCCTCACCTCTCTCTTGCCTATTTATTCCCGTTCTCTACCTCCTCATCACAAGCGACTTGAGAATGGTCCAGGACGGACCGAAACGTCGTCGTCCCTTCAACTTCTAGTGTGTGGTCTGGTCAACGAGGCATGTATATAGTAGGTATATATGATTACTCGCCTACTCGAATGCAATGTTGTGTCAAGATTTCAAAGCATCGGTAAAGAGGTTTCCCGTTTTTTTCCCGTTTTAAAGAGGTTTTTTCCCGTCACAGACGTGACATCTATATAGTGTGAATGTAAAAACCCGCTCGGATGCGAATGGAACGTTGTGTGAAAATTTCAAGGCAATCGGTGAAGAATTTTCGGAGATTATCGATTTTGAACAAACGAACATTTCCATTTTTATTTATATAGATTTAAATAAAATTCCTTTCCCCTGCGAGAAACGGTGACTGATTTGTTCTTATCACCGAACTGCGCTCACTTTGCTTTGAAAGAATTTGAATCCTTCTTTAACTCTTAGAATGCAATATCCGTTAATTGCCGAATATAGTTACAGTATGGCTAAGATCAGTAGATATTTAGGGTTATGGAACCCAACAGAATTAAATCTTACTGACAAATATCTAAATCTAACAAAAGCTTACTATTAATATATATTGGAAGAGACAATTTGTTATACTAAAAATCGTTAAACAGTAGGAATTCATATTCACATTTTCCATGATTTACCCGAAATATTTTGCATTTCTTTAACTACATAACCAATTAACGCTATAATTATGGGAAACTCTTTAACCAAATCTTAGGACTTGATATCGATATCATAAATAAATATTTAGAATTTTTGCTTTATCCAAGAAAATATTTTGGGCATGCTTAAGTTTCTGATTTTTCTTCCATATTTGCCCTACGGAAACCACCATATGTACACTGGGAGGATCATTTCTCTTCTCTGTGTCTATCTATTAAGAGACTCCTGTTGTCATAATTTATATTCAGGGTTAATTACCACTGCTGTTTTATTATTAATCTAATAATTATTAATATTAATTTGACCTAATAATAAATAAATAATAATAATTTAATATAATTTAATTATTAATAATTTAATAATTATTAAAATAATAATAGATCAAATGGCAAATATAATCTGATGTCCAATTTGAAACCAACAAAGACATTTACATATGGGTGAGATATTTCAGTATGTCATGGTGACTTTGTAGTGAAGATAGATTATTTAATTGAAACTACGAATGATGAACAGTTCTCTCTAATCTCTCACTAATATATAGTCCATCCATGTCTTGATTAAGGCGAGTACTTTTTAAAACCTTTCCTTATTTCTCAAACCTTTGACAGCTTATAGTTGAGTATTTGCTCTCTATTGTCTCTGATTTCTTTCATTTCTAAAAACGTCTCTATTTTTCAATGCTCAAATTATAAATTTTAAATGAGATTCACACCAGTCTGCGAGAGAAGAAACGTTTACAAAACTGGTCCATCTAGGATCTTTTCCCTAATTACACTGATGATGGACTCATCTGCAAGCTTCTCACTGACTACACAGATGCTTGTTCTTTCGTTATTTGCAGTTGTGCCACGAAAGATGCTCCAGTTAATTCCCAGAGATGCCCTATCCCCCCTGGAAAAAGTGAAGGAGAGCAGAAAGCCGTCAAGATTACCTTGTGGGAAATTTGCTAAGCAGGAGTTTACTTTTGTACTATCAAGATATTAATTAATAACTAGTTGTACCAGGCCACGCATTGCTGTGGCTCAGCAATGCGTGGACGTTGCTGAGCCACAGTAACCCTCCTCCGAACCATTCCCCCCTCTTCCCCATCCCCTTGTCCTCTCAACCATTCCCCAGTCCCCTGTACCCTCGTCCTCCCCATCATTCCCCCCTCCCTGTCCGCTCGTCCCTCCCCATCCCATATTCCTTCGTTCTCCCCACTAATCCCCCCTCCTTGTCCTCGTCATTATTCCCCACTCACTGTCCCCTCGTCCTCCCCACCGTTACCCCCTCCTCAGTCCCTTCATCCTTCCCACCCTTACCCACTCCTCTGTCCCCTCATCCTCCCTACCATCCAGACGTCGTCCTCCCCCACCATTCCCCACAACCCTGTCCCCTCGTCCTCCCCACCATCCCCCAGTCCCCCATTCCTTCCTCCTCCCCACCACTTCCCCATTCCTCTTCCTCCCCACCATCCCGCACTCCCCTGTCTTCTCATCCTCCCCACCATTCCTCACTTCCCTGACCCCTCTTCCTCCCACCATTCCCCCCTCTCCCATCCCCCTCATCCTCCCCCACCATCCTTCATTCCCACATCCCCTCATCCTCCCCCATCATTCCCAAGTCCTCCCCCCCCATCTGATGCATTCCCAAATGATCTCATGTTCCCATCAGAAAAAATGGGAACATCAAATGATCTGATGTTCCCATCACTGAAAAAATAAGAACAGTTAAAAAACGAAATAAAAAAAAATTAAAAAAAAATAATCTATAGTCAACTCAATTCCAACGCAATGTCACATAAAATGAATCACAATGAAAAAAAGTCGAAATCTATAAAAATTCAATTTAACAATGCAATTGGAAACACTGAAATGGAATCGTAAAACATTTAGCATAGCATATGTTGCTTTTACGTCCAACATATGGTGCTGTTTAAAAAAAACATTTTTCTGGGGGGGAGCCCCTACAGCTCCCCAGAGCTATCCAGGCTAATATGGATATCCCTAACTTTGGCATCAGTCGATCTGGGTGGAGTCCTAAGCCTACCACAGACCATGAGCCAGAACCTGGCCCCTTCAAAGAGGCACGAGGAGAAATGGCCTATAGAAATGTACATGTGATTTTGGAGCATTCTATATCTGCTATCTACCGAGCCAGGCACCCATAAAGGTAAGTGCCCCAAAATAAACCTGTATTCTGGTTATAAACGACGAAAATAGACAAACGAGCAGATAGATCTCCCCATGTGAAAACGAGCAAATAAGCATGACGTCACACGAGACGCGTTGCATGCCTGTGCAGGTCCCCCCTCCTCGGGAAAGGGAAGGGGGAGCTCCAGAACCCCGCCCCGGCGATCCACCCTGCAGTTCTTCGGCTGATGGGATACGGCTTGGTCGTTGTGGCTCCAGCTCCGGACTCTTGTTGGGATGTTCGCTGTTTCAGTACTGCTCTTACGATGGTGTGCGAGCTGGGATTAATATTCACAGGTACACGGGCTGCAAGTGCTTAGGGTAATCTTCCCTGAGTGTCCTGTAAGTACTGCCCTTGGGATTGGGGGTTCCCTTCCACTAGTCACCTTGGGTCTACCTCCGTTGGTCTTTTGCTGCTTGGTACCTTGAGTGATTTTTTTTTTTTGGGGGGGGGGGGGTGGGTAAGTGGTAGTTTTTGCACGGGAAGGGGGCGCTGGGTACTGCTTAGCTAGTTTTCACCTTTAATGCGACCGACCATGTTCTCTCTGGGTATGCTGTCCTCTTGTGAGGTTTTTCTTTTCTTTTTGTTTTTGCCTGGTGGGGAGGTCTGCCTTGGTGTTCCTCTCCCCCTTTATACTAGCGTTGTTGTATTTCGTGGTACCCCCAGCTTCGCCCTCGTGAGTGGACATGTTCCGGGGTTCAGCATTAGCAGTGTTGATTGGTAGCTTGGGCCCCGGTTAGCAGTACCCTGCCTGGATAACCTTTAGCAGACCCAGTCTAGGGGCCCCTGAGAAACCCTGCGGGGGCTCTCGGCTCCAATGGATGTGGCCCATGAGTCTCCTCTCGCTTTTTGTGAGTTTGAGGGTTGCCCTGTCCACTTGTCTCAGGGGCGACCCTTATTATTTTTGCTTCCGTCATGCTGCCTGTTGGGTCGGTGTCACATTTGACCCGGAGTCCTGCAAGCTTTGTTGCTTGTTTGTGACTCATGTCATAATCATGTTCTCATCGTTTCGGGATCCTACATGACCATTGGTCGCGGATGCCACTGGGTCCATGTGAGCCTCCATGGGTCTCAAGGGTCCATGCCTCAAGGGGTCTCGAAGGTTCGGGACGATCTTCGATCCTTCCAATATTGTTGGAACGTCTGTCGTCTGCCGGTGAGGCTTTCCTCCAGTCCTTTCTATGACTCGTTGGTCCTCTTCCATAATACTTATCGTTTTTTTATATTATCTAGTTTTTTATCATTACATCTTAGCTCCATACTCTATCTCGACATTCCTAATATTCATTTAATACACCTTCTAGGCACCATCCTCGAGGTTAGGTGTTGCAACTCAGTCCTCAAGCGCAAGTGATGAGGGTTTTTGTTTTGGTTTATGTGCACTGTAGACGTGTTGGTGTTCCTCGTTTTTTATCGCGGGTTCTACGCCGCTCTCGCTCATCTTCTTTCCAGCCATATCCCCCTGGATACTGGGGAAGTTCTGGATTTTATATATATGGGCAGAACACAGTTCTTTCTCTGCTTTTACAGGTGTGGGATGGCACGGAGTGGCGCCGCCTCCACCTTTACCTACACCTCATCCTCTACGGTTCACGCATCTCTAGACATGATCCACTAGCATTGCTCCCAGTATATTAAACAGATCAGCTGTGTTGTGATGCGATAGCATCTAAGTTTTACAGGTGAGTGTATACGATCTGGTGACTCTCTTAGCCAGAGTTCTCGGTTTTGAGCTCCCGAGAACCGGGCTCTGTCTGGTGCTGGTTTTTGGATGAGTGTTCGTTGTTATTTGGAGCGTGTTGATTGGTCACTTTGCGTGCATCTTCATATGGCCTTCCTATGTGTCTTCCTTCAATGCTCCTCAGCCCCATGGGCTAAGGCCTCATGGTGTGGGAAGGGTTTCCAAGGAACATCAATTGGATTCCTTGACTCAGTCTTTACTTTCTGGATACTTCTTCCTTGCTGGGCATTCATTTATTGACTCAGTCAATGCTCTCTGGACACTCATTCCATAACTCATTCATTGCTTCTGGCACTCCTTTCTTGGCCGACGTTCAGTGTCGGCTGCACTATAATGTATAATTGGGTGTGCCTGTATATTTACTTGATCGTGTACATCCGTTTCATGCATTTCCTCTATACTCCTCTATACATTTCCTCTATACATTTCCTCT
>WNGS01005139.1:58076-69681 GCA_020271785.1 Procambarus virginalis | reverse complement strand
AGGTGGTGGTGGTCTCACCCCAGGCAGCAGCAGCAGGTGGTGGTCTCACCCCAGGCAGCAGCAGCAGCAGGTGGTGGTGGTCTCACCCCAGGCAGCAGCAGGTGGTGGTGGTCTCACCCCAGGCAGCAGCAGCAGCAGGTGGTGGTCTCACCCCAGGCAGCAGCAGCAGCAGGTGGTGGTGGGCTCACCCCAGGCAGCAGCAGCAGCAGGTGGTGGTGGTCTCACCCCAGGCAGCAGCAGGTGGTGGTGGCCTCACCCCAGGCACCAGCAGGTGGTGGTCTCACCCCAGGCAGCAGCAGGTGGTGGTGGTCTCACCCCAGGCAGCAGCAGGTGGTGGTGGTCTCACCCCAGGCAGCAGCAGAGGGTGGTGGTCTCACCCCAGGCAGCAGCAGGTGGTGTTGGTCTCACCCCAGGCAGCAGCAGGTGGTGGTGGTCTCACCCCAGGCAGCAGCAGAGGGTGGTGGTCTCACCCCAGGCAGCAGCAGGTGGTGGTGGTCTCACCCCAGGCAGCAGCAGGTGGTGGTCTCACCCCAGGCAGCAGCAGCAGGTGGTGGTCTCACCCCAGGCAGCAGCAGGTGGTGGTGGTCTCACCCCAGGCAGCAGCAGGTGGTGGTCTCACCCCAGGCAGCAGCAGGTGGTGGTCTCACCCCAGGCAGCAGCAGCAGGTGGTGGTCTCACCCCAGCAGCAGCAGGTGGTGGTCTCACCCCAGGCAGCAGCAGCAGGTGGTGGTCTCACCCCAGGCAGCAGCAGGTGGTGGTCTCACCCCAGGCAGCAGCAGGTGGTGGTCTCACCCCAGGCAGCAGCAGCAGGTGGTGGTCTCACCCCAGGCAGCAGCAGCAGGTGGTGGTGGTCTCACCCCAGGCAGCAGCAGGTGGTGGTCTCACCCCAGGCAGCAGCAGGTGGTGGTGGTCTCACCCCAGGCAGCAGCAGGTGGTGGTGGTCTCACCCCAGGCAGCAGCAGGTGGTGGTGGTCTCACCCCAGGCAGCAGCAGGTGGTGGTCTCACCCCAGGCAGCAACAGGTGGTGGTGGTCTCACCCCAGGCAGCAGCAGCAGGTGGTGGTGGTGGTCTCACCCCAGGCAGCAGCAGGTGGTGGTCTCACCCCAGGCAGCAACAGGTGGTGGTGGTCTCACCCCAGGCAGCAACAGGTGGTGGTGGTCTCACCCCAGGCAGCAGCAGCAGGTGGTGGTCTCACCCCAGGCAGCAACAGGTGGTGGTGGTCTCACCCCAGGCAGCAGCAGGTGGTGGTCTCACCCCAGGCAGCAGCAGGTGGTGGTCTCACCCCAGGCAGCAGCAGGTGGTGGTCTCACCCCAGGCAGCAGCAGCAGCAGCAGGTGGTGGTCTCACCCCAGGCAGCAGCAGGTGGTGGTCTCACCCCAGGCAGCAGCAGGTGGTGGTCTCACCCCAGGCAGCAGCAGGTGGTGGTCTCACCCCAGGCAGCAGCAGCAGGTGGTGGTCTCACCCCAGGCTGCAGCAGCAGGTGGTGGTGGTGGTCTCACCCCAGGCAGCAGCAGCAGGTGGTGGTCTCACCCCAGGCAGCAGCAGCAGCAGGTGGTGGTGGTCTCACCCCAGGCAGCAGCAGCAGGTGGTGGTGGTCTCACCCCAGGCAGCAGCAGCAGGTGGTGGTGGTGGTCTCACCCCAGGCAGCAGCAGGTGGTGGTGGTGGTCTCACCCCAGGCAGCAGCAGGTGGTGGTGGTCTCACCCCAGGCAGCAGCAGCAGGTGGTGGTCTCACCCCAGGCAGCAGCAGCAGCAGGTGGTGGTGGTCTCACCCCAGGCAGCAGCAGCAGCAGCAGCAGGTGGTGGTCTCACCCCAGGCAGCAGCAGCAGCAGGTGGTGGTGGTCTCACCCCAGGCAGCAGCAGCAGCAGGTGGTGGTGGTCTCACCCCAGGCAGCAGCAGCAGCAGGTGGTGGTGGTCTCACCCCAGGCAGCAGCAGCAGCAGGTGGTGGTGGTCTCACCCCAGGCAGCAGCAGGTGGTGGTCTCACCCCAGGCAGCAGCAGCAGGTGGTGGTGGTCTCACCCCAGGCAGCAGCAGCAGGTGGTGGTGGTCTCACCCCAGGCAGCAGCAGCAGCAGCAGGTGGTGGTGGGCTCACCCCAGGCAGCAGCAGCAGCAGCAGGTGGTGGTCTCACCCCAGGCAGCAGCAGCAGCAGGTGGTGGTCTCACCCCAGGCAGCAGCAGGTGGTGGTGGTCTCACCCCAGGCAGCAGCAGCAGCAGGTGGTGGTGGGCTCACCCCAGGCAGCAGCAGCAGGAGGTGGTGGTGGTCTCACCCCAGGCAGCAGCAGCAGCAGGTGGTGGTGGTGGTCTCACCCCAGGCAGCAGCAGCAGCAGGTGGTGGTGGTCTCACCCCAGGCAGCAGCAGCAGGTGGTGGTGGTCTCACCCCAGGCAGCAGCAGCAGGTGGTGGTCTCACCCCAGGCAGCAGCAGCAGGTGGTGGTGGTCTCACCCCAGGCAGCAGCAGCAGCAGGTGGTGGTCTCACCCCAGGCAGCAGCAGCAGCAGCAGGTGGTGGTGGCTCACCCCAGGCAGCAGCAGCAGCAGCAGGTGGTGGTGGTCTCACCCCAGGCAGCAGCAGCAGCAGCAGGTGGTGGTCTCACCCCAGGCAGCAGCAGCAGGTGGTGGTGGTCTCACCCCAGGCAGCAGCAGCAGGTGGTGGTCTCACCCAGGCAGCAGCAGCAGGTGGTGGTCTCACCCAGGCAGCAGCAGCAGGTGGTGGTGGTCTCACCCCAGGCAGCAGCAGCAGGTGGTGGTGGTCTCACCCCAGGCAGCAGCAGCAGCAGGTGGTGGTGGTCTCACCCAGGCAGCAGCAGCAGGTGGTGGTCTCACCCCAGGCAGCAGCAGCAGCAGGTGGTGGTCTCACCCCAGGCAGCAGCAGCAGGTGGTGGTCTCACCCCAGGCAGCAGCAGCAGCAGGTGGTGGTCTCACCCCAGGCAGCAGCAGCAGGTGGGTGGTGGTCTCACCCCAGGCAGCAGCAGCAGCAGGTGGTGGTCTCACCCCAGGCAGCAGCAGCAGGTGGTGGTCTCACCCCAGGCAGCAGCAGCAGCAGGTGGTGGTCTCACCCCAGGCAGCAGCAGCAGCAGGTGGTGGTCTCACCCCAGGCAGGCAGCAGCAGCAGCAGGTGGTGGTCTCACCCCAGGCAGCAGCAGCAGCAGCAGGTGGTGGTCTCACCCCAGGCAGCAGCAGCAGCAGGTGGTGGTCTCACCCCAGGCAGCAGCAGCAGCAGGTGGTGGTCTCACCCCAGGCAGCAGCAGGTGGTGGTCTCACCCCAGGCAGCAGCAGCAGGTGGTGGTCTCACCCCAGGCAGCAGCAGGCAGGTGGTGGTCTCACCCCAGGCAGCAGCAGCAGGTGGTGGTCTCACCCCAGGCAGCAGCAGGTGGTGGTCTCACCCCAGGCAGCAGCAGCAGGTGGTGGTCTCACCCCAGGCAGCAGCAGCAGGTGGTGGTCTCACCCCAGGCAGCAGCAGCAGGTGGTGGTCTCACCCCAGGCAGCAGCAGGTGGTGGTCTCACCCCAGGCAGCAGCAGGTGGTGGTGGTCTCACCCCAGGCAGCAGCAGGTGGTGGTGGTCTCACCCAGGCAGCAGCAGGTGGTGGTCTCACCAGGCAGCAGCAGCAGCAGGTGGTGGTCTCACCCAGGCAGCAGCAGCAGCAGGTGGTGGTCTCACCCAGGCAGCAGCAGCAGGTGGTGGTGGTGGTCTCACCCCAGGCAGCAGCAGCAGGTGGTGGTGGTCCCACAGGCAGCAGCAGCAGGTGGTGGTCTCACCCCAGGCAGCAGCAGCAGCAGCAGGTGGTGGTCTCACCCCAGCAGCAGCAGCAGCAGGTGGTGGTCTCACCCAGGCAGCAGCAGCAGGTGGTGGTGGTCTCACCCCAGGCAGCAGCAGCAGCAGGTGGTGGTCTCACCCCAGGCAGCAGCAGCAGGTGTGGTGGTGGTCTCACCCCAGGCAGCAGCAGCAGGTGGTGTGGTCTCACCCCAGGCAGCAGCAGCAGCAGGTGGTGGTCTCACCCCAGGCAGCAGCAGCAGCAGGTGGTGGTCTCACCCCAGGCAGCAGCAGGTGGTGGTCTCACCCCAGGCAGCAGCAGCAGGTGGTGGTCTCACCCCAGGCAGCAG
This sequence comes from Procambarus virginalis, assembly GCA_020271785.1. Classification (NCBI taxonomy): domain Eukaryota; kingdom Metazoa; phylum Arthropoda; class Malacostraca; order Decapoda; family Cambaridae; genus Procambarus; species Procambarus virginalis. The sequence goes on along the minus strand of WNGS01005139.1, from coordinate 65,577 downwards.
CAGCAGGTGGTGGTCTCACACCACAGCAGCAGCAGCAGGTGGTGGTCTCACCCCAGGCAGCAGCAGCAGGTGGTGGTCTCACCCCAGGCAGCAAGCAGGTGGTGGTCTCACCCAGGCAGCAGCAGCAGGTGGTGGTCTCACCCCAGGCAGCAGCAGCAGCAGCAGTGGTGGTGGTCTCACCCCAGGCAGCAGCAGCAGGGTGGTGGTGGTCTCACCCCAGGCAGCAGCAGCAGCAGCAGGTGGTGGTGGTCTCACCCCAGGCAGCAGCAGGTGGTGGTGGTCTCACCCAGCAGCAGCAGCAGCAGGTGGTGGTGGTCTCACCCCAGGCAGCAGCAGGGTGGTGGTGGTCTCACCCCAGGCAGCAGCGCAGGTGGTGGTGGTCTCACCCCAGGCAGCAGCAGCAGGTGGTGGTGGTCTCACCCCAGGCAGCAGCAGCAGGTGGTGGTGGTCTCACCCCAGGCAGCAGCAGCAGGTGGTGGTGGTCTCACCCCAGGCAGCAGCAGCAGCAGGTGGTGTGGTCTCACCCAGGCAGCAGCAGCAGGTGGTGGTGGTCTCACCCAGGCAGCAGCAGCAGGTGGTGGTGGTCTCACCCCAGGCAGCAGCAGCAGGTGGTGGTGGTCTCACCCCAGGCAGCAGCAGCAGCAGGTGGTGGTGGTCTCACCCCAGGCAGCAGCAGGTGGTGGTGGTGGTCTCACCCCAGGCAGCAGCAGGTGGTGGTGGTCTCACCCCAGGCAGCAGCAGGTGGTGGTCTCACCCCAGGCAGCAGCAGCAGCAGCAGGTGGTGGTTAGCAAGTACAGTACCAGCAGTAGCAGCAGTAGCAAAGTACAGCAGTAGCAGCAAGTAGCAAGTACAGTAGCAGCAGTAGCAAGTACAGTAGCAGCAGTAGCAGCAGTAGCAACAGTACACAGTAGCAGGTCAGTAGCATCAGAGTACAGTGAGCGTGCAGCAGTAGCAGACAGTACAAGAGCATAAGTACAGTAGCAGCAGAGCAAGACAGTAGCAGCAAGTACAGTAAGCAGTCAGCAGTAGCAAGTACAGTACCAGCAGTAGCATCAGTAGCAGCAACAACAGCAGCAGCAGCAGCAGTAGCAGCAACAACAGCAGCAACAGCAGCAGCAGCAGCAGTAGCAGCAACAACAGCAGCAACAGCTGTCAGCAAGTGCAGTAGCAACAGCAAACAGCAGCAGCAACTGCAACAGCAGCATCAACAAACACAACAGCCAAAACCCCCCCCCACCAGCAACAGCACTTGACACAACACTAGACCAATCATATATACAACGCCAGCAGTTTGTCTTCATAGAAAGAAACACAGAGCATACAAGAGTGTGAGAAGTTAGTATGATGTATACCGGTCCTGGGACAAGCCAACCAGGCACTCCAAGATGCTGGAACAACCTCAAGAATAATGAAACAACTGCCTTAAAGATCTGACTGGAAATCTTGAGGAAACATAAAGCAAACAAATACCTCAGACCCCCTTAAAAGTAAACATAAGAACTCCGAAAGAAAGGACATAATATTTTCGACTCTTCCATCTTCCGGAAGAGATCAGGGAAAGTGAGATGCCACCCTCCTCAAGTGTGAGGTGGCAGAGAGGAGGGTCAAGTGTGAGGTGACACAGGAGGCTAACCTCCACAGTACCTCAAGTGGAAACTCGAAAAACAGCGAAGCAACACACAGTACAGAAAGGACATGTGTTTCATTGGGTGAGAAAATCTGTAGTTACAAAATAGATTTCAGACTTGCAAGGTTCTGACCCCAGTGGCGACCCATAGGGGGTCAGGCGACCCCCATAACAGTCCAATACTCTATTAGAATAATTCGTGTAAAATATTGGCCATTTTACATATTTATGGGATGTAATATTTAGTGTAAATGGTTTGAAATGTTTCCCTCACATTGTGGTACACGTTATAATCATCTCCTCCGTCACGGGCCGCGGTCCTTCACAGTGTAGGCAGGAACACTCGCCCACACCAAATATTAAAGTGGTTTTACGAGCCTCCTTGAAGTCTACGGCACGGTGGCTGGCTTCACCTGGCTCAACTGGCTTCACTTGGCTTCACTTGGCTTCCTATGGCTTCCTATGGCTTCCCTTGGCTTCACCTGGCTTCATCTGGCTTCCTATGGCTTTACATGGCTTCCCTTGGCTTCACCTGGCTTCATCTGGCTTCCCTTGGCTTCACCTGGCTTCATCTGTCTTCACTTGGCTTCTTATGACTTCACCTGGCTTCCCTGGCTTCAGCTGGCTTCCCCTAACTTCATCTGGCTTCACCTGGCTTCACAAGGCTTCCCCTAGCTTCACCTGGCTTCACCTGGCTTCCCCTAGCTTCACCTGGCTTCACCTGGCTTCCCCTGGCTTCCCCTGGCTTCCCCTAGCTTCACCTGGCTTCACCTGGCTTCACAAGGCTTCCCCTAGCTTCATCTGGCTTCACCTGGCTTCCCCTAGCTTCACCTGGCTTCACCTGGCTCCCCTAGCTTCACCTGGCTTCCCCTAGCTTCACCTGGCTTCACCTGGCTTCCCCTAGCTTCACCTGGCTTCACCTGGCTTCCCGCCCCTGGCGTCACTGGCATGAAATTAATATTACAAAAGGACCCAAAATACGACATAAAAGCGACGTTGCGGCTGACCACGAGCGTGACGTTACAAGAGAGAGTCGAGAGGCGGGACCCAAGAGCCAAAGCTCAACCCCCGCAAGCAGAGCAAGGTGAGGACAAGAGTGAACACACTCATGTTCTCCAAGTGGCAGGATAAGTGTTTGTTCTTGTAAGTAACACACTTTCTTACAAGTAAGTACAAGCAAGTACAGTAGCAGCAGCAGCAAGTACAGTACCAGCAGTAGCAAGTACAGTAGCAGCAGTAGCATCAGCAGCAGCAGTAGCAGCAGTAGCAAGTACAGTAGCAGCAGTAGCATCAGCAGCAGCAGTAGCAGCAGTAGCAAGTACAGTACCAGCAGTAGCAAGTACAGTAGCAGCAGTAGCATCAGCAGCAGCAGTAGCAGCAGTAGCAAGTACAGTAGCAGCAGTAGCAGCAGTAGCAGCAGCAGTAGCAGCAGTAGCAAGTACAGTAGCAGCAGTAGCAAGTACAGTAGCAGCAGTAGCAAGTACAGTAGCAGCAGTAGCAAGTACAGTAGCAGCAGTAGCATCAGCAGCAGCAGTAGCAGCAGTAGCAAGTACAGTAGCAGCAGTAGCAGCAGTAGCAGCAGCAGCAAGTACAGTAGCAGCAGTAGCAAGTACAGTAGCAGCAGTAGCAAGTACAGTAGCAGCAGTAGCAAGTACAGTAGCAGCAGTAGCAAGTACAGTAGCAGCAGTAGCAAGTACAGTAGCAGCAGTAGCAAGTACAGTAGCAGCAGTAGCATCAGCAGCAGCAGTAGCAGCAGTAGCATCAGCAGCAGCAGTAGCATCAGCAGCAGCAGTAGCAGCAGTAGCAAGTACAGTAGCAGCAGTAGCAGCAGTAGCAGCAGCAGTAGCAGCAGTAGCAAGTACAGTAGCAGCAGTAGCAAGTACAGTAGCAGCAGTAGCAAGTACAGTAGCAGCAGTAGCAAGTACAGTAGCAGCAGTAGCAAGTACAGTAGCAGCAGTAGCAAGTACAGTAGCAGCAGTAGCAAGTACAGTAGCAGCAGTAGCAAGTACAGTAGCAGCAGTAGCAAGTACAGTAGCAGCAGTAGCAGCAGTAGCAAGTACAGTAGCAGCAGTAGCAAGTACAGTAGCAGCAGTAGCAAGTACAGTAGCAGCAGTAGCAAGTACAGTAGCAGCAGTAGCAAGTACAGTAGCAGCAGTAGCAAGTACAGTAGCAGCAGTAGCAGCAGTAGCAAGTACAGTAGCAGCAGTAGCAAGTACAGTAGCAGCAGTAGCAAGTACAGTAGCAGCAGTAGCAAGTACAGTAGCAGCAGTAGCAAGTACAGTAGCAGCAGTAGCAGCAGTAGCAAGTACAGTAGCAGCAGTAGCAGCAGTAGCAAGTACAGTAGCAGCAGTAGCAGCAGTAGCAAGTACAGTAGCAGCAGTAGCAGCAGTAGCAAGTACAGTAGCAGCAGTAGCAGCAGTAGCAAGTACAGTAGCAGCAGTAGCAAGTACAGTAGCAGCAGTAGCAAGTACAGTAGCAGCAGTAGCAAGTACAGTACCAGCAGTAGCAGCAGTAGCAAGTACAGTACCAGCAGTAGCAGCAGTAGCAAGTACAGTAGCAGCAGTAGCAAGTACAGTACCAGCAGTAGCAGCAGTAGCAAGTACAGTACCAGCAGTAGCAGCAGTAGCAAGTACAGTAGCAGCAGTAGCAAGTACAGTAGCAGCAGTAGCAGCAGTAGCAAGTACAGTAGCAGCAGTAGCAAGTACAGTAGCAGCAGTAGCAAGTACAGTAGCAGCAGTAGCAGCAGTAGCAAGTACAGTAGCAGCAGTAGCAAGTACAGTACCAGCAGTAGCAGCAGTAGCAAGTACAGTAGCAGCAGTAGCAAGTACAGTACCAGCAGTAGCAGCAGTAGCAAGTACAGTACCAGCAGTAGCATCAGTAGCAGCAACAACAGCAGCAGCAGCAGCAGTAGCAGCAACAACAGCAGCAACAGCAGCAGCAGCAGCAGTAGCAGCAACAACAGCAGCAACAGCTGCAGCAAGTGCAGTAGCAACAGCAACAGCAGCAGCAACTGCAACAGCAGCATCAACAAACACAACAGCCCCCCCCCCACCAGCAACAGCACTTGACACAACACTAGACCAATCATATATACAACGCCAGCAGTTTGTCTTCATAGAAAGAAACACAGAGCATACAAGAGTGTGAGAAGTTAGTATGATGTATACCGGTCCTGGGACAAGCCAACCAGGCACTCCAAGATGCTGGAACAACCTCAAGAATAATGAAACAACTGCCTTAAAGATCTGACTGGAAATCTTGAGGAAACATAAAGCAAAAATACCTCAGACCCCCCTTAAAAGTAAACATAAGAACTCCGAAAGAAAGGACATAATATTTTCGACTCTTCCATCTTCCGGAAGAGATCAGGGAAAGTGAGATGCCACCTCCTCAAGTGTGAGGTGGCAGAGAGGAGGGTCAAGTGTGAGGTGACACAGGAGGCTAACCTCCACAGTACCTCAAGTGAAACTCGAAAACACAGCGAAGCAACACACAGTACAGAAAGGACATGTGTTTCATTGGGTGAGAAAATCTGTAGTTACAAAATAGATTTCAGACTTGCAAGGTTCTGACCCCAGTGGCGACCCATAGGGGTCAGGCGACCCCCATAACAGGCAGCAGGTGGTGGTCTCACCCCAGGCAGCAGCAGCAGGTGGTGGTCTCACCCCAGGCAGCAGCAGCAGCAGGTGATGGTGGTCTCACCCCAGGCAGCAGCAGCAGGTGGTGGTCTCACCCCAGGCAGCAGCAGCAGGTGGTGGTCTCACCCCAGGCAGCAGCAGCAGCAGGTGGTGGTCTCACCCCAGGCAGCAGCAGCAGGTGGTGGTCTCACCCCAGGCAGCAGCAGCAGGTGGTGGTCTCACCCCAGGCAGCAGCAGCAGGTGGTGGTCTCACCCCAGGCAGCAGCAGGTGGTGGTGGTCTCACCCCAGGCAGCAGCAGCAGCAGGTGGTGGTCTCACCCCAGGCAGCAGCAGCAGGTGGTGGTCTCACCCCAGGCAGCAGCAGCAGCAGCAGCAGGTGGTGGTCTCACCCCAGGCAGCAGCAGCAGGTGGTGGTGGTCTCACCCCAGGCAGCAGCAGCAGCAGGTGGTGGTCTCACCCCAGGCAGCAGCAGCAGGTGGTGGTCTCACCCCAGGCAGCAGCAGCAGCAGCAGCAGGTGGTGGTCTCACCCCAGGCAGCAGCAGCAGGTGGTGGTGGTCTCACCCCAGGCAGCAGCAGCAGCAGCAGCAGGTGGTGGTCTCACCCCAGGCAGCAGCAGCAGCAGGTGATGGTGGTCTCACCCCAGGCAGCAGCAGCAGCAGGTGGTGGTCTCACCCCAGGCAGCAGCAGGTGGTGGTCTCACCCCAGGCAGCAGCAGCAGGTGGTGGTCTCACCCCAGGCAGCAGCAGCAGCAGGTGGTGGTGGTCTCACCCCAGGCAGCAGCAGCAGGTGGTGGTCTCACCCCAGGCAGCAGCAGCAGCAGGTGGTGGTCTCACCCCAGGCAGCAGCAGCAGCAGGTGATGGTGGTCTCACCCCAGGCAGCAGCAGCAGGTGGTGGTCTCACCCCAGGCAGCAGCAGCAGGTGATGGTGGTCTCACCCCAGGCAGCAGCAGCAGGTGGTGGTCTCACCCCAGGCAGCAGCAGCAGCAGGTGGTGGTCTCACCCCAGGCAGCAGCAGCAGCAGCAGGTGGTGGTCTCACCCCAGGCAGCAGCAGCAGCAGCAGGTGGTGGTCTCACCCCAGGCAGCAGCAGCAGCAGCAGGTGGTGGTCTCACCCCAGGCAGCAGCAGCAGGTGGTGGTCTCACCCCAGGCAGCAGCAGCAGCAGCAGGTGGTGGTGGTCTCACCCCAGGCAGCAGCAGCAGCAGGTGGTGGTCTCACCCCAGGCAGCAGCAGCAGGTGGTGGTCTCACCCCAGGCAGCAGCAGCAGCAGCAGGTGGTGGTGGTCTCACCCCAGGCAGCAGCAGGTGGTGGTGGTCTCACCCCAGGCAGCAGCAGCAGGTGGTGGTCTCACCCCAGGCAGCAGCAGCAGGTGGTGGTCTCACCCCAGGCAGCAGCAGCAGCAGCAGCAGCAGGTGGTGGTGGTCTCACCCCAGGCAGCAGCAGGTGGTGGTGGTCTCACCCCAGGCAGCAGCAGCAGCAGGTGGTGGTGGTCTCACCCCAGGCAGCAGCAGCAGCAGGTGGTGGTCTCACCCCAGGCAGCAGCAGCAGCAGGTGGTGGTCTCACCCCAGGCAGCAGCAGCAGGTGGTGGTCTCACCCCAGGCAGCAGCAGCAGGTGGTGGTCTCACCCCAGGCAGCAGCAGCAGCAGGTGGTGGTCTCACCCCAGGCAGCAGCAGCAGGTGGTTGTCTCACCCCAGGCAGCAGCAGCAGGTGGTGGTCTCACCCCAGGCAGCAGCAGCAGGTGGTGGTCTCACCCCAGGCAGCAGCAGCAGCAGGTGGTGGTCTCACCCCAGGCAGCAGCAGCAGGTGGTGGTCTCACCCCAGGCAGCAGCAGCAGGTGGTGGTCTCACCCCAGGCAGCAGCAGCAGGTGGTGGTCTCACCCCAGGCAGCAGCAGGTGGTGGTCTCACCCCAGGCAGCAGCAGCAGGTGGTGGTGGTCTCACCCCAGGTAGCAGCAGCAGCAGGTGGTGGTCTCACCCCAGGCAGCAGCAGCAGGTGGTGGTCTCACCCCAGGCAGCAGCAGCAGCAGGTGGTGGTCTCACCCCAGGCAGCAGCAGCAGCAGCAGGTGGTGGTCTCACCCCAGGCAGCAGCAGGTGGTGGTGGTCTCACCCCAGGCAGCAGCAGCAGCAGGTGGTGGTGGTCTCACCCCAGGCAGCAGCAGGTGGTGGTGGTCTCACCCCAGGCAGCAGCAGCAGCAGGTGGTGGTCTCACCCCAGGCAGCAGCAGCAGCAGGTGG
>WNGS01005139.1:51122-54467 GCA_020271785.1 Procambarus virginalis | reverse complement strand
TGGTCTCACCCCAGGCAGCAGCAGCAGCAGGTGGTGGTCTCACCCCAGGCAGCAGCAGCAGGTGGTGGTCTCACCCCAGGCAGCAGCAGGTGGTGGTGGATGTGACCAATCACCGTAATTAAAGACCAATCATTCCTCCTCGCTAATGACATTTACAGTTTCATAACTATCCCACTAAATATTACAGGTACAAAATTAAAGTATACAAACTGCAGATAATTAACAGAGATAATAATTCCGCAGTTGGATTCTATTTGTGTTATAATTACCTTAAATTACCTTTCATGTTGGCTGGAACTCCCATGTGCCTAGTATGAGCAGAGCTTTAATGGTAACTATCCAGATGGGAAGCATTGGTGGCCAACCACTTGTGGACGGTCGGGGATTGAACGCCGACCTGCATGAAGCGAGACCGTCGCTCTACAGTCCAGCAGGGGCTGGTCCTCCACTGTCCCGTACCTTGCTGGACCAGCCCCTCACGTACTGAGCTCAGGGACCAGCCCCTCACGTACTGAGCTCAGGGACCAGCCTCTAATCCTGAGCTCAGGGACCAGCCCCCACGTACTGAGCTCAGGGACCAGCCCCCCACGTACTGAGCTCAGGGACCAGCCCCCCACGTACTGAGCTCAGGGACCAGCCCCCACGTACTGAGCTCAGGGACCAGCCCCCACGTCCTGAGCTCAGGGACCAGCCCCCACGTACTGAGCTCAGGGACCAGCCCCCACGTCCTGAGCTCAGGGACCAGCCCCTCACGACCTGAGCTCAGGGACCAGCCCCCACGTACTGAGCTCAGGGGCCAGCCCTCATGTACTGAGCTTAGGGATCAGCCCTCACATACTGAGCTCAGGGACCCGCCCCGCCTACTGAGCTCAAGGACCACCCCCACTTACTGAGCTCATGGACCAGCCCTCATGTACTGAGCTCAGGGACCAGTCCCGCCTACTGAGCTCAGGGACCAGCCCCTATGTACTGGGCTCAGGGACCAGCCCTCACGTACTGAGCTCAGGGACCAGCCCCATGTACTGAGCTCAGGGACCAGCTCCCACGTACTGAGCTCAGGGGCCAGCCCTCATGTACTGAGCTTAGGGATCAGCCCTCACGTACTGAGCTCAGGGACCAGTCCCGCCTACTGAGCTCAGGGACCAGCCCCTATGTACTGGGCTCAGGGACCAGCCCTCACGTACTGAGCTCAGGGACCAGCCCTCACGTACTGAGCTCAGGGACCAGCCCTCACGTACTGAGCTCAGGGACCAGCCCTCACGTACTGAGCTCAGGGACCAGCCCCCACGTACTGAGCTCAGGGATGAGCTTGCTCCAGTACAGTCCCCCAGGGTACTGTGCTTGCTCCAGTACAGTCCCCCAGGGTACTGTGCTTGCTCTAGTACAGTCCCCCAGGGTACTGTGCTTGCTCTAGTACAGTCCCCCAGGGTACTGTGCTTGCTCCAGTACAGTCCCCCAGGGTACTGTGCTTGCTCCAGTACAGTCCCCCAGGGTACTGTGCTTGCCCCAGTACAGTCCACCAGGGTACTGTGCTTGCCCCAGTACAGTCCCCCAGGGTACTGTGCTTGCCCCAGTACAGTCCCCCAGGGTACTGTGCTTGCCCCAGTACAGTCCCCCAGGGTACTGTGCTTGCCCCAGTACAGTCCCCCAGGGTACTGTGCTAGCTCCAGTACAGTCCCCCAGGGTACTGTGCTTGCCCCAGTACAGTCCCCCAGGGTACTGTGCTTGCCCCAGTACAGTCCCCCAGGGTACTGTGCTTGCTCCAGTACAGTCCCCCAGGGTACTGTGCTTGCCCCAGTACAGTCCCCCAGGGTACTGTGCTTGCCCCAGTACAGTCCCCCAGGGTACTGTGCTTGCCCCAGTACAGTCCCCCAGGGTACTGTGCTTGCTCTAGTACAGTCCCCCAGGGTACTGTGCTTGCCCCAGTACAGTCCCCCAGGGTACTGTGCTTGCCAAAGTACAGTCCCCCAGGGTACTGTGCTAGCTCCAGTACAGTCCCCCAGGGTACTGTGCTTGCCCCAGTACAGTCCCCCAGGGTACTGTGCTTGCTCTAGTACAGTCCCCCAGGGTACTGTGCTTGCTCCAGTACAGTCCCCCAGGGTACTGTGCTTGCCCCAGTACAGTCCCCCAGGGCACTGTGCTTGCCCCAGTACAGTCCCCCAGGGTACTGTGCTTGCTCCAGCACAGTCCCCCAGGGTACTGTGCTTGCCCCAGTACAGTCCCCCAGGGTACTGTGCTTGCTCCAGCACAGTCCCCAGGGTACTGACCTTGCTCCAGTACAGTCCCCCAGGGTACTGTGCTTGCCCCAGCACTGTCCCCCAGGGTACTGTGCTTGCCCCAGTACAGTCCCCCAGGGTACTGTGCTTGCCAAAGTACAGTCCCCCAGGGTACTGTGCTTGCCCCAGTACAGTCCCCCAGGGTACTGTGCTAGCTCCAGTACAGTCCCCCAGGGTACTGTGCTTGCCCCAGTACAGTCCCCCAGGGTACTGTGCTTGCTCTAGTACAGTCCCCCAGGGTACTGTGCTTGCTCCAGTACAGTCCCCCAGGGTACTGTGCTTGCCCCAGTACAGTCCCCCAGGGCACTGTGCTTGCCCCAGTACAGTCCCCCAGGGTACTGTGCTTGCTCCAGCACAGTCCCCCAGGGTACTGTGCTTGCCCCAGTACAGTCCCCCAGGGTACTGTGCTTGCTCCAGCACAGTCCCCCAGGGTACTGACCTTGCTCCAGTACAGTCCCCCAGGGTACTGTGCTTGCCCCAGCACTGTCCCCCAGGGTACTGTGCTTGCTCCAGTACAGTCCCCCAGGGTACTGTGCTTGCCCCAGTACAGTCCCCCAGGGTACTGTGCTTGCCCCAGTACAGTCCCCCAGGGTACTGTGCTTGCTCCAGCACAGTCCCCCAGGGTACTGACCTTGCTCCAGTACAGTCCCCCAGGGTACTGTGCTTGCCCCAGCACTGTCCCCCAGGGTACTGTGCTTGCTCCAGTACAGTCCCCCAGGGTACTGTGCTTGCCCCAGTACAGTCCCCCAGGGTACTGTGCTTGCCCCAGTACAGTCCCCCAGGGTACTGTGCTTGCCCCAGTACAGTCCCCCAGGGTACTGTGCTTGCCCCAGTACAGTCCCCCAGGGTACTGTGCTTGCCCCAGTACAGTCCCCCAGGGTACTGTGCTTGCTCCAGTACAGTCCCCCAGGGTACTGTGCTTGCCCCAGTACAGTCCCCCAGGGTACTGTGCTTGCCCCAGTACAGTCCCCCAGGGTACTGTGTTTGCCCCAGTACAGTCCCCCAGGGTACTGTGCTTGCCCCAGTACAGTCCCCCAGGGTACTGTGCTTGCTCCAGTACAGTCCCCCA
>WNGS01005139.1:41122-48622 GCA_020271785.1 Procambarus virginalis | reverse complement strand
CACCAGTAACCACCAGTAACCACCAGTAACCGTCAGTAACCGTCAGTAACCGTCAGTAACCGTCAGTAACCGTCAGTAACCACCAGTAACCACCAGTAACCACCAGTAACCGTCAGTAACCGTCAGTAACCGTCAGTAACCACCAGTAACCACCAGTAACCACCAGTAACCACCAGTAACCGTCAGTAACCGTCAGTAACCGTCAGTAACCGTCAGTAACCACCAGTAACCACCAGTAACCACCAGTAACCGTCAGTAACCACCAGTAACCGTCCATAAGTCATATTCAATGAGACATATATATATATATATATATATATATATATATATATATATATATATATATATATATATTTATATATATATATATATATATATATATATATATATATATATATATATATATATATATGTTTAACTGAATATGATTGCATATCCTGTATATATTATTTTCTTGTTTAGGGCTTATTTGATGTAGTGGATTGGCTTTCCATTTTATTCGGCTAAGAGCCATTCTTTGCACAGTTTCAGCCAGACAGCTGGTTAATGAGATGGGTCTTGGCTTTCCTGAGTCCCTCAGTCTGGGAATGGAAACCATAATTGCGCTATTCCAAGAGAATGGTCGAGTTCTTGTCACCCATACTCTGTTGACGAGATTCAAGAAGGGTAGGTCAGGTTAGGTTAGGTAAGGTTAGGTTAGGTCAGGTTAGGTCAAGTTAGGTTAGGTCAGGTTAGGTTAGGTTAGGTCAGGTTAGGTCAGGTTAGGTCAAGTTAGGTTAGAAGTATGGATCAATAACCTGTAGACACAAAGATGACTCAGGTGTAGGGGGAATAGCGTTTTTGGGGAGGTATTTTACATCGTAACGGGGCCTGACAGCTGAGTGGACAGCGCTCGGTATTCGTAGTCCTGAGGCTCCGGGTTCGATCCCCGGTGGAGGCGGAAACAAATGGGCAGGTTTCTTTCACCCTGATGCCCTCTGTTCACCTAGCAGTAAATAGGTACCTGGGAGTTAGGCAGCTGCTACGGGCTGCTTCCTGGGGGTGTGTAACAAAAAGGAGGCCTGGTCGAGGACCGGGCCGCGGGGACGCTAAGCCCCGAAATGATCTCAAGATAACCTCAAGATAACCTGGTAGGCATCTTCACGTTAATGTATGATGGATAGAACGTTTGATGTATAGGTAGATGGATGGACGGATACATTCATGGATAGAAACACAATAGATAGATAGATGGATAGATAAATAGATAGAGGGACAGGCAACTGAAAACCCAGGGCAATGCCAGATACTTCCCCCCCCCTCTCCCCCCACCCTCCCTCCTCAGTACACATATAAAGAGAAAATACCTATGATTATCAGTCCCAAGCCGGAGGCCAGAAGCTTGAGCCTCACCCAAACATGCAGGGAGACCTGTCTGAGGTATGGGATAAACATTAGCCAGTCAAGGTAACCCTAAGTTCAATTCTTTAAGACATATTACCAAGCATCTTCAAGCCATTTTTCATGCAGTTCTTCATGGAGTCAAGTACAGAGTGTTTGACACACTCTGTACTTCCCTTCATATAGTCTAAGGCAGCTAGTGTTTGACACACTCTGTACTTCCCTTCATATAGTCTAAGGCAGCTAGTGTTTGACACACTCTGTACTTCCCTTCATATAGTCTAAGGCAGCTAGTGTTTGACACACTCTGTACTCCCCTTCATATAGTCTAAGGCAGCTAGTGTTTGACACACTCTGTACTTCCCTTCATATAGTCTAAGGCAGCTAGTGTTTGACACACTCTGTACTTCCCTTCATATAGTCTAAGGCAGCTAGTGTTTGACACACTCTGTACTTCCCTTCATATAGTCTAAGGCAGCAAGTGTTTGACACACTCTGTACTTCCCTTCATATAGTCTAAGGCAGCTAGTGTTTGACACACTCTGTACTCCCCTTCATATAGTCTAAGGCAGCTAGTGTTTGACACACTCTGTACTTCCCTTCATATAGTATAGGACAGCTGCACACACGTAGATGTTCCTGTGTCAATAAATAAAAAATTTCTTCGCATTCTTTGAGAGACAGAAGAGCACAGCAACATGAGAGGCAGTTGTACTTATTGAAGGCTTTCCTGAAGAGCGAAGACCTGTCAATCTCCCGTCTGGTGCAAGTTGGACTGTCAATCTCCCGTCTGGAGCAAGTTGGACTGTCAATCTCCCGTCTGGAGCAAGTTGGACTGTCAACCTCCCGTCTGCAGCAAGCATGGTGAGAGCTGTCTCATGTTGTCATTACGTCCTGTCCGTCGCTAACAAATGCTGCAATAATAGAAGGTAGAAGATCTGCTGTAGGGAGGACGGGTGCCCCTGTCTGAGGACGTCTGTCCACAGACAGAGCTCCTCAGCACCGCTGGTGACAGTTGCCGGAGGGTAAGACCTTCCTCCTGAGGTATTTTACCTACCGAGGATCCGACCCGTCTTGCCCCAAACTGCAATATTAGGCCAAAGGAATGTTGAGAACTCGACAAAATGTCTCCAGAGGTCTGTGTAACACACTGGAGATGGATAGCTGAGGGCTGGAAGCCAATCTGGCAGGGAGGGTAGACAGAGGAACAGAAGGAGAGGGGAAAGAGAGAGAGAGAGAGAGAGAGAGAGAGAGAGAGAGAGAGAGAGAGAGAGAGAGAGAGAGAGAGAGATGAGTGAGAAAAGAGATGTAAGAATTGTTTTAAAACATGGATTGTTTTCAAGGAAGATCTCTTTCTATAGAACGCCTTTCTCTCTCTGACGATGGAGTCCATGACGCTTAGGGCAAGCCACACACACACAACAAGTTTGCATGTTGATTGCTGTTGGGTACATGCCTATCATTGGGGGGTTTGTGATGGGTATCATTGACACATTTTTTTCCTTTCACTCTCTCTGTCACATTCTCTCTCCCTCTCTCACATTCTCCTCTCCCTCACATTCTCTCTCCTTCTCTACCGTTCTCTCGCTCTTTCGCTCTCACCAATTTCACAGTATCCAATTGAAACGTCGATTAACGTTGCATTCGTTGATAATGTTGCTTGAATGTTGCACTCAGCGTTGAGACGAGCCAACGTCACTTTGGATACTTTGCAGTTTGCAACATTCTCGAGTAACGTTAAAACGACGTTATCAACGCTGAGATCAATGATATCAATGTTGCTTCAATGATTTAGAAATTGAATCAATGTGGGTTTAATGATATAGAAATTGAATCAATGTTGGTTCAATGATCTAAAAATTGAATCAACGTTGATTCAAAATCAATGACAGCTGAAAAAAACGGCTTCAACACTCAATGTATAATTCAATCCCCATTTCACTAGTACAGATAATATTTCTTGAAAAATTGGCTGAAAATAGACACCCATTAACCCCCCATTACTCAACTTGGTAATGGTCCAGGGCAGACCGAAACCTCGTTAATTCTTCTATTATTTTCAGATTTATGGGCTGTGTCTTCATACGAGTCATTGGGATGCGAAATAGGAGCCACTCCTTCCTGAGGAGGGGCATGGGGTCGACCAGTAACTTTACCTGGTAAGTTGTGCTTGTGTGGGAGAGCATCATAGAGTATTAGTGGTGTAACTATCCATGTCCCACATTCCTCTTAGTTAGGAGCAGCAGCTGTGAGTGTGCACATGGGAATGGAGAAATGCCAACTGCTACGAGGGTCATTAACGAACAAATTTCCTACAATATCTACATGTGGGTACATCAGGGCCCTCTGAACTCTCTCAGGTATCAACCACTTATACTTTTCGACTTCGTCAGGAAGCCTCTGATAAAATGAAAACAAAACTAGTCTTCCTGTCTTCCACCACCTCCACTACTACCACCAGCGGGGCCCACACTGGAGGGTCTCCAAGTAAATGACTTATATATGGAGATAGGCCTCAACGTCTTATTAATGGGAATTTCGTCTCAGAACTGCCTCGTTGTCATGTGTACTGTCCCTCACTGGGCCACCATGACCTACCCTCACTCTCCTAGTCTTAGTCTAAGACCTCTCCTAAGAGGTCTTAGTGTGACTTCCTTCAAGCTCCTCTTTTGGTTGTCTGTATAATGTCGTCAAGTCTGTAATTATTTCTCACTCTTTCGCCTTAGAAATCCTCACCACAACAAGGGCAAACACCGTGTCTAACAGACATTTATCACAAACAATAAAGAACAAAGAATAACCTGGTATTACCAATTAATCAGGTCAAGGTACTACACAATGGGATCACACTATCAACTGTCTCTGGCCCGGAAGATGAGTTCCTCTCACCACATAACAAGTCTATGGTGAGTGATCTTGCTGGCACCAGAGTGATCTTGCTGGAGTGATCTTGCAGAGTCACTGCACGCACCATCCATCAGCGGCGTCCTCTACATGAGGCGATCCTCTTGTAGCTTCTCCTATATCACTGCTACATCACTTTACGATGTATAGAAGGCGCTCTGCTAAGACGCTCTCTCACAACTCCTGTTAGACTGACACTAATCGGCTAGTCTGAACCTGGACTTGCGTGTGAAGGGTGATGGGACAGGAGCCAATCAGGTCCACTTGCCCACTCAATCCTCACGCTTCACGCACGGAGCTCCTTACGAATTCATCTTTACAAGCCACAAATATCTTCCTCCTAGAGATCGTGGCACAGAGATAAGGTTTCAGAGCACAGAGAAAACACCGATAAATGAACTATAAAATATATAGACAAGAGACCGACATATAATAAAAACAGAGAACATTTCTGTTTATAGAATCATCAGAATGTTTTTAACGTCATGCTCTCCCATTCGGTTGAGCGAAGAGCGGACATGTCGTGTATTCGGTTGAGCGAAGAGCGGACATGTCGTGTATTCGGTTGACCATGTCACATTTGTCGAAAGCCTTTGCAAAGTCTGTGTATACAACATCTGCATTTTTGCTTTTCTTCTAGGGCTTTTGTGATTTGTCATAGTGGTTGAGTAACTGTGACAGACAGGATCTTCCCCGCTCTAAATCCATATTGCCCTGGATTGTGTCCAATTCATGTTTGTTCCATAAAACTAGAAATTTGATTCCATAATCACTCTTTCAACACTTTTATTATGTTTGATGTTAGTGCAACTGGCCTATATTTTTTTGCCAAGGCTTTACTCCACCTCTTGTGCAACGGAGCTATATCTGCAGATTTAATTAAGTGCTGCTGGTATCTCCCCTTTATCCACAGGCTCTTCCTCCATATTACGCTGAGGCTCTCAGCTACTCATGGGACTTTACATTTCTTTATGAATATTGAAGTCCATGAGTCAGGCCCAGGGCTGAGTGCATGTGGCATATTGTCATCTCAATACGTCATCTCTCTCTCTCTCTCTCTCTCTCTCTCCTCCTCATCTCTCCTCTCTCTCCTCTCTCTCTATCTCTCTCTCTCCCCCCCCCGTACCATTGTCTGGGTCCGTGGTAGAGGCAGTTGCCTCACCGCGAGCCATTAAGGACCAGTATTGACTGAACAATGGCAACACAGGAAGCGATAGACCACTGGCCACTCAGGACCACAGAGGGGAAGGAAAGAGGCCGGACGGGGGCCGCAAAACCCACACCACACCCCACCACACACCCACCACACACCCACCACACGATCCCACCACACACCCACACACACTCCTGATCCACACAACCCACCACACTATCCCACCTCACACCACCCACCACACACCCACCACCATCAAGACCCACCACACACCCAACCACACACCCACAAACACCCACCAACACGCACCCATCCATATCAGCACCCACAACACCACCCCACAACCATCCACCCCACACACCCATCCAACAACGACCCCACCTACACTATCCCACAAACACACCCAAACTCACTCACCCACAAACACACTCACACAGCACCCACAGACACATTACCCACAACGACCCTACAAACAAACCCACAAACACACCCACCACCACTCCCCAACACACCCACAGCACCCATCAACACCCCCACAACACACCCACAACACCCACACACATCCCACAACACAACCACCACACACCCACACACACACACAACACACCCTACAAACACACCCACCACACACACACAATCACACCCACCCACACACATGCAACCACCAACACCGACACCCGACAACACACCTCACCATCACACCCACAACACACCCACAAACACCACCACAAACACACCACCGACCCACCACAACCACCCACAACACCCACCCACACACAACACACACCACCACACACCCACAAACTCCACACCCCCAACACCACCCTTCCCACCACCCACAACACAGCCCACATACACACCCAGCCACACAGCACCACACACACCTCACCAACACATCCCACCACACCCCCACATACCCACAACACATCCCACCACACACTCCACAAACACACCACAACACACACCCCCACCCACCACACCCAACACACCCCACAACCCACCCCCCGCCACACACCCGCCACACACACCCACAAACACCACCCACACACCACCACACACACACACCCCCAACACACCCACAACACACCCTCAAGCACCACCCATGAACAGCACGGCACAAACACCACCAACACACCCACCTACACACCCACAACACACAGCCACACACTCCACACACCCACAACACACACCACACACCCACAACGACACCCCACACACCTCACACAGCACACCCCACAATCACCACTCACACACCACCACACCACCACACACCACCATCACATCCCACAACACACCCACAACACACCTCCACCACCCACAACACACCCCACAACCACCACACCACACACCCACCACACACCATCCCCACCCCACAACACACCCACAACACACTCACAACACACCGCACAACACACCCACAACCACACACCTCTCACACACATCCCACCACACACCCAACACAAACCCACAACACACCACACACCGACCCACCACACACCACAACACACCCACAACACACCCACTAAACACACCCGTCCTCTAACAGACCGTCGTACCTGTTCCGTATACACCACCCTAAAGCCAAAAATCATCGTCCTACAAAATGGCAGCGGCTCTCGAAATGAACACAGTCCCGTTTTCTGCTTTTGGGGTCCTCTGGAAAGGTTAGGATAACGCAATTTATTACAACTGTTTCTAAAACGTTGGGGAACCTACAGCGGGCTCAAACCTCAACCGAACAAGCTCATCTAGGTGAGTACACAGCTAGGTGAATACAACTAGGTGAGTACATGGTTCAGACATTCAAGAACTGTGTTGCAGATTTATGATCAATGCAACTGTTGTGGTGGAGGACTGCGGTGCAGAGCCCAGCGTCGCTCTCCGTCATGAATCAGGGTTCAAGTCCCGTCCTGAACTCAAGTGTAATTAGACGCGATGCGGGATTATCCTGTTGTTAATGAGGTATTTAGAGTTGGATCTTTGACAAGCGGTACCGGAATACCTGAGTATTGTGTGTCTCTTTGTCGTGTTCTC
This sequence comes from Procambarus virginalis, assembly GCA_020271785.1. Lineage (NCBI taxonomy): Eukaryota > Metazoa > Arthropoda > Malacostraca > Decapoda > Cambaridae > Procambarus > Procambarus virginalis. The sequence continues at coordinate 41,151 of WNGS01005139.1, read as the reverse complement.
TCAGCCATGTGTCCGCTCTTCGCTCAATC
>WNGS01005139.1:0-14222 GCA_020271785.1 Procambarus virginalis | reverse complement strand
TAACCGTCAGTAACCGTCAGTAACCACCAGTAACCACCAGTAACCACCAATAACCGTCAGTAACCACCAGTAACCGTCAGTACCGTCAGTAACCACCAGTAACCGTCAGTAACCGTCAGTAACCACCAGTAACCACCAGTAACCACCAGTAACCGTCAGTAACCGTCAGTAACCACCAGTAACCACCAGTACCACCATTAACCGTCAGTAACCGTCATAACCACCAATAACCGTCAGTAACAACCCAGTAACCACAGTAACCACCAGTAACCGTCAGTAACCGTCAGTAACCGTCCGTAACCGTCAGTAACCACCAGTAACCACCAGTAACCACCAGTAACCACCAGTAACCGTCAGTAACCACCAGTAACCGTCAGTAACCACCAGTAACCACCAGTAACCACCAGTAACCGTCATTAACCACCAGTAACCACCAGTAACCACCAGTAACCGTCAGTAACCACCAGTAACCACCAGTAACCACCAGTAACCACCAATAACCACCAGTAACCGTCAGTAACCACCAGTAACCCCAGTAACCGTCAGTAACCACCAGTAACCACCAGTAACCACCAGTAACCACCAGTAACCGTCAGTAACCACCAGTAACCACCAGTAACCACCAGTAACCACCAGTAACCACCAGTAACCGTCAGTAACCACCAGTAACCACCATTAACCACCAGTAACCACCAGTAACCACCAGTAACCGTCAGTAACCACCAGTAACCACCAGTAACCACCAGTAACCACCAGTAACAGTCGTAACCACCAGTAACCACCAGTAACCACCAGTAACCACCAGTAACAGTCAGTAACCACCAGTAACCGTCAGTAACCACCAGTAACCGTCAGTAACCGTCAGTAACCACCAGTAACCGTCAGTAACCGTCAGTAACCATCAGTAACCGTCAGTAACCGTCAGTAACCACCAGTAACCGTCAGTAACCGTCAGTAACCACCAGTAACCGTCAGTAACCATCAGTAACCGTCAGTAACCGTCAGTAACCACCAGTAACCGTCAGTAACCACCAGTAACCACCAGTAACCGTCAGTAACCGTCAGTAACCACCAGTAACCGTCAGTAACCATCAGTAACCGTCAGTAACCGTCAGTAACCACCAGTAACCGTCAGTAACCGTCAGTAACCACCAGTAACCGTCAGTAACCGTCAGTAACCACCAGTAACCACCAGTAACCACCAGTAACCGTCAGTAACCGTCAGTAACCATCAGTAACCGTCAGTAACCGTCAGTAACCATCAGTAACCGTCAGTAACCGTCAGTAACCGTCAGTAACCACCAGTAACCGTCAGTAACCACCAGTAACCGTCAGTAACCACCAGTAACCACCAGTAACCACCAGTAACCACCAGTAACCGTCAGTAACCGTCAGTAACCACCAGTAACCGTCAGTAACCACCAGTAACCACCAGTAACCACCAGTAACCACCAGTAACCGTCAGTAACCGTCAGTAACCGTCCGTAACCGTCAGTAACCACCAGTAACCACCAGTAACCACCAGTAACCACCAGTAACCGTCAGTAACCACCAGTAACCGTCAGTAACCACCAGTAACCACCAGTAACCACCAGTAACCGTCAGTAACCACCAGTAACCACCAGTAACCACCAGTAACCGTCATTAACCACCAGTAACCACCAGTAACCACCAGTAACCGTCAGTAACCACCAGTAACCACCAGTAACCACCAGTAACCACCAGTAACCACCAGTAACCGTCAGTAACCACCAGTAACCGCCAGTAACCGTCAGTAACCACCAGTAACCACCAGTAACCACCAGTAACCACCAGTAACCGTCAGTAACCACCAGTAACCACCAGTAACCACCAGTAACCACCAGTAACCGTCAGTAACCACCAGTAACCACCAGTCACCACCAGTAACCACCAGTAACCACCAGTAACCGTCAGTAACCACCAGTAACCACCAGTAACCACCAGTAACCACCAGTAACAGTCGGTAACCACCAGTAACCACCAGTAACCACCAGTAACCACCAGTAACCGTCAGTAACCACCAGTAACCGTCAGTAACCACCAGTAACCGTCAGTAACCGTCAGTAACCACCAGTAACCGTCAGTAACCGTCAGTAACCATCAGTAACCGTCAGTAACCGTCAGTAACCACCAGTAACCGTCAGTAACCGTCAGTAACCACCAGTAACCGTCAGTAACCATCAGTAACCGTCAGTAACCGTCAGTAACCACCAGTAACCGTCAGTAACCACCAGTAACCGTCAGTAACCGTCAGTAACCACCAGTAACCGTCAGTAACCATCAGTAACCGTCAGTAACCGTCAGTAACCACCAGTAACCGTCAGTAACCGTCAGTAACCACCAGTAACCGTCAGTAACCGTCAGTAACCACCAGTAACCACCAGTAACCACCAGTAACCACCAGTAACCACCAGTAACCGTCAGTAACCACCAGTAACCGTCAGTAACCACCAGTAACCGTCAGTAACCACCAGTAACCGTCAGTAACCACCAGTAACCGTCAGTAACCGTCAGTAACCACCAGTAACCGTCAGTAACCGTCAGTAACCACCAGTAACCACCAGTAACCACCAGTAACCGTCAGTAACCACCAGTAACCACCAGTAACCACCAGTAACCACCAGTAACCGTCAGTAACCACCAGTAACCACCAGTAACAGTCAGTAACCACCAGTAACCACCAGTAACCACCAGTAACCGTCAGTAACCACCAGTAACCACCAGTAACAGTCAGTAACCACCAGTAACCACCAGTAACCACCAGTAACCGTCAGTAACCACCAGTAACCACCAGTAACCACCAGTAACCACCAGTAACCGTCAGTAACCACCAGTAACCGTCAGTAACCACCAGTAACCGTCAGTAACCGTCAGTAACCGTCAGTAACCGTCAGTAACCACCAGTAACCGTCAGTAACCACCAGTAACCGTCAGTAACCGTCAGTAACCATCAGTAACCGTCAGTAACCACCAGTAACCGTCAGTAACCACCAGTAACCACCAGTAACCGTCAGTAACCACCAGTAACCGTCAGTAACCACCAGTAACCGTCAGTAACCGTCAGTAACCACCAGTAACCGTCAGTAACCACCAGTAACCGTCAGTAACCACCAGTAACCACCAGTAACCGTCAGTAACCACCAGTAACCGTCAGTAACCACCAGTAACCGTCAGTAACCGTCAGTAACCACCAGTAACCGTCAGTAACCACCAGTAACCGTCAGTAACCACCAGTAACCACCAGTAACCGTCAGTAACCACCAGTAACAGTCAGTAACCACCAGTAACCATCAGTAACCGTCAGTAACCGTCAGTAACCACCAGTAACCGTCAGTAACCATCAGTAACCATCAGTACCCGTCAGTAACCACCAGTAACCGTCAGTAACCACCAGTAACCACCAGTAACCGTCAGTAACCACCAGTAACCGTCAGTAACCACCAGTAACCGTCAGTAACCGTCAGTAACCATCAGTAACCGTCAGTAACCACCAGTAACCGTCAGTAACCACCAGTAACCACCAGTAACCGTCAGTAACCACCAGTAACCGTCAGTAACCACCAGTAACCATCAGTAACCGTCAGTAACCGTCAGTAACCACCAGTAACCGTCAGTAACCACCAGTAACCACCAGTAACCACCAGTAACCACCAGTAACCACCAGTAACCACCAGTAACCGTCAGTAACCACCAGTAACCGTCAGTAACCGTCAGTAACCACCAGTAACCACCAGTAACCGTCAGTAACCACCAGTAACCGTCAGTAACCACCAGTAACCGTCAGTAACCACCAGTAACCACCAGTAACCACCAGTAACCACCAGTAACCACCAGTAACCACCAGTAACCACCAGTAACCGTCAGTAACCACCAGTAACCGTCAGTAACCACCAGTAACCACCAGTAACCACCAGTAACCACCAGTAACCGTCAGTAACCACCAGTAACCGTCAGTAACCACCAGTAACCGTCAGTAACCACCAGTAACCACCAGTAACCACCAGTAACCACCAGTAACCACCAGTAACCGTCAGTAACCGTCAGTAACCACCAGTAACCACCAGTAACCACCAGTAACCGTCAGTAACCGTCAGTAACCACCAGTAACCGTCAGTAACCACCAGTAACCACCAGTAACCGTCAGTAACCACCAGTAACCACCAGTAACCACCAGTAACCGTCAGTAACCACCAGTAACCGTCAGTAACCGTCAGAAACCACCAGTAACCGTCAGTAACCGTCAGTAACCACCAGTAACCACCAGTAACCACCAGTAACCGTCAGTAACCACCAGTAACCACCAGTAACCACCAGTAACCGTCAGTAACCACCAGTAACCACCAGTAACCACCAGTAACCGTCAGTAACCACCAGTAACCACCAGTAACCGTCAGTAACCACCAGTAACCACCAGTAACCGTCAGTAACAACCAGTAACCACCAGTAACCACCAGTAACCACCAGTAACCACCAGTAACCGCAGTAACCACACCAGTAACCGTCAGTAACCACCAGTAACCACCAGTAACCACCAGTAACCACCAGTAACCACCAGTAACCACCAGTAACCGTCAGTAACCGTCAGTACCACCAGTAACCGTCAGTACCACCAGTAACCACCATAACCACCAGTAACCGTCAGTAACCACCAGTAACCACCAGTAACCACCAGTAACCACCAGTAACCGTCAGTAACCACCAGTAACCACCAGTAACCACCAGTAACCGTCAGTAACCACCAGTAACCGTCAGTAACCGTCAGTAACCACCAGTAACCGTCAGTAACCGTCAGTACCACCAGTAACCACCAGTAACCACCAGTAACCGTCCCGTAACCACCAGTAACCACCAGTAACCACCAGTAACCGTCAGTAACCACCAGTAACCCCAGTAACCGTCAGTAACCACCAGTAACCACAGTACCACCATAACCACCAGTAACCACCAGTAACCACCAGTAACCGTCAGTAACCACCAGTAACCNCCACCAGTAACCACCAGTAACCGTCAGTAACCACCATAACCACCAGTACCACCAGTAACCACCAGTAACCACCAGTAACCGTCAGTAACCACCAGTAACCACCATTCACCACCAGTAACCACCATTAACCACCAGTAACCGTCAGTAACCACCAGTAACCACCAGTAACCACCAGTAACCACCAGTAACCGTCAGTAACCACCAGTAACCACCAGTAACCACCAGTAACCACCAGTAACCACCAGTAACCACCAGTAACCGTCAGTAACCGTCAGTAACCGTCAGTAACCACCAGTAACCACCAGTAACCGTCAGTAACCGTCAGTAACCATCAGTAACCGTCAGTAACCGTCAGTAACCACCAGTAACCGTCAGTAACCGTCAGTAACCACCAGTAACCGTCAGTAACCATCAGTACCGTCAGTAACCGTCAGTAACCACCAGTAACCGTCAGTAACCACCAGTAACCGTCAGTACCGTCAGTAACCACCAGTAACCGTCAGTAACCACCAGTAACCGTCAGTAACCACCAGTAACACCAGTAACCGTCAGTAACCGTCAGTAACCACCAGTAACCGTCAGTAACCGTCAGTAACCACCAGTAACCACCAGTAACCACCAGTAACCGTCAGTAACCGTCAGTAACCATCAGTAACCGTCAGTAACCGTCAGTAACCACCAGTAACCGTCAGTAACCGTCAGTAACCGTCATAACCACCAGTAACCGTCAGTAACCACCAGTAACCGTCAGTAACCACCAGTAACCACCAGTAACCACCAGTACCACCAGTAACCGTCCCAGTAACCACCAGTAACCGTCAGTAACCACCAGTAACCGTCAGTAACCACCAGTAACCGTCAGTACCACCAGTAACCGTCAGTAACCGTCAGTAACCACCAGTAACCGTCAGTAACCGTCAGTAACCATCAGTAACCACCAGTAACCACCAGTAACGTCAGTAACCACCAGTAACCACAGTAACCACCAGTAACCACCAGTAACCGTCAGTAACCACCAGTAACCACCAGTAACCGTCAGTAACCACCAGTAACCACCAGTAACCACCAGTAACCGTCAGTAACCACCAGTAACCACCAGTAACCGTCAGTAACCACCAGTAACCACCATAACCACCAGTAACCGTCAGTACCACCAGTAACCACCAGTAACCACCAGTAACCACCAGTAACCGTCAGTAACCACCAGTAACCGTCAGTAACCACCAGTAACCACAGTAACCGTCAGTAACCGTCAGTAACCGTCAGTAACCACCAGTAACCGTCAGTAACCACCAGTAACCGTCAGTAACCGTCAGTAACCACCAGTAACCGTCAGTAACCACCAGTAACCCCCCGTCAGTAACCACCAGTAACCACCAGTAACCGTCAGTAACCACCAGTAACCGTCAGTAACCACCAGTAACCGTCAGTAACCGTCAGTAACCATCAGTAACCGTCAGTAACCACCAGTAACCGTCAGTAACCACCAGTAACCACCAGTAACCGTCAGTAACCACCAGTAACCGTCAGTAACCACCAGTAACCGTCAGTAACCGTCAGTAACCATCAGTAACCGTCAGTAACCACCAGTAACCGTCAGTAACCACCAGTAACCACCAGTAACCGTCAGTAACCACCAGTAACAGTCAGTAACCACCAGTAACCATCAGTAACCGTCAGTAACCGTCAGTAACCACCAGTAACCGTCAGTAACCATCAGTAACCATCAGTAACCGTCAGTAACCACCAGTAACCGTCAGTAACCACCAGTAACCACCAGTAACCGTCAGTAACCACCAGTAACCGTCAGTAACCGTCAGTAACCATCAGTAACCGTCAGTAACCACCAGTAACCGTCAGTAACCACCAGTAACCACCAGTAACCGTCAGTAACCACCAGTAACCGTCAGTAACCACCAGTAACCATCAGTAACCGTCAGTAACCGTCAGTAACCACCAGTAACCGTCAGTAACCACCAGTAACCAACAGTAACCACCAGTAACCACCAGTAACCACCAGTAACCACCAGTAACCGTCAGTAACCACCAGTAACCGTCAGTAACCGTCAGTAACCACCAGTAACCACCAGTAACCGTCAGTAACCACCAGTAACCGTCAGTAACCACCAGTAACCGTCAGTAACCACCAGTAACCACCAGTAACCACCAGTAACCACCAGTAACCACCAGTAACCACCAGTAACCGTCAGTAACCACCAGTAACCGTCAGTAACCACCAGTAACCACCAGTAACCACCAGTAACCACCAGTAACCGTCAGTAACCACCAGTAACCGTCAGTAACCACCAGTAACCGTCAGTAACCACCAGTAACCACCAGTAACCACCAGTAACCACCAGTAACCACCAGTAACCGTCAGTAACCGTCAGTAACCACCAGTAACCACCAGTAACCACCAGTAACCGTCAGTAACCGTCAGTAACCACCAGTAACCGTCAGTAACCACCAGTAACCCCAGTAACCGTCAGTAACCACCAGTAACCACCAGTAACCACCAGTAACCGTCAGTAACCACCAGTAACCGTCAGTAACCGTCAGAAACCACCAGTAACCGTCAGTAACCGTCAGTAACCACCAGTAACCACCAGTAACCACCAGTAACCGTCAGTAACCACCAGTAACCACCAGTAACCACCAGTAACCGTCAGTAACCACCAGTAACCACCAGTAACCACCAGTAACCGTCAGTAACCACCAGTAACCACCAGTAACCGTCAGTAACCACCAGTAACCACCAGTAACCGTCAGTAACCACCAGAAACCACCAGTAACCACCAGTAACCACCAGTAACCACCAGTAACCGTCAGTAACCACCAGTAACCGTCAGTAACCACCAGTAACCGTCAGTAACCACCAGTAACCACCAGTAACCACCAGTAACCACCAGTAACCACCAGTAACCGTCAGTAACCGTCAGTAACCGTCAGTAACCACCAGTAACCACCAGTAACCACCAGTAACCGTCAGTAACCACCAGTAACCGTCAGTAACCACCAGTAACCACCAGTAACCGTCAGTAACCACCAGTAACCACCAGTAACCACCAGTAACCGTCAGTAACCACCAGTAACCGTCAGTAACCGTCAGAAACCACCAGTAACCGTCAGTAACCGTCAGTAACCACCAGTAACCACCAGTAACCACCAGTAACCGTCAGTAACCACCAGTAACCACCAGTAACCACCAGTAACCGTCAGTAACCACCAGTAACCGTCAGTAACCACCAGTAACCGTCAGTAACCACCAGTAACCACCAGTAACCACCAGTAACCACCAGTAACCACCAGTAACCGTCAGTAACCACCAGTAACCGTCAGTAACCACCAGTAACCGTCAGTAACCACCAGAAACCACCAGTAACCACCAGTAACCACCAGTAACCGTCAGTAACCACCAGTAACCACCATTAACCACCAGTAACCGTCAGTAACCGTCATTAACCACCAGTAACCGTCAGTAACCACCAGTAACCGTCAGTAACCACCAGTAACCACCAGTAACCACCAGTAACCACCAGTAACCGTCAGTAACCACCAGTAACCACCAGTAACCACCAGTAATCACCAGTAACCGTCAGTAACCACCAGTAACCACCAGTAACCACCAGTAACCACCAGTAACCGTCAGTAACCACCAGTAACCACAAGTAACCACCAGTAACCGTCAGTAACCACCAGTAACCACCAGTAACCACCAGTAACCACCAGTAACCGTCAGTAACCGTCAGTAACCATCAGTGACCGTCAGTAACCACCAGTAACCGTCAGTAACCACCAGTAACCGTCAGTAACCACCAGTAACCACCAGTAACAGTCAGTAACCACCAGTAACCGTCAGTAACCACCAGTAACCGTCAGTAACCATCAGTAACCACCAGTAACCGTCAGTAACCACCAGTAACCACCAGTAACCACCAGTAACCACCAGTAACCGTCAGTAACCGTCAGTAACCACCAGTAACCACCAGTAACCACCAGTAACCGTCAGTAACCACCAGTAACAGTCAGTAACCACCAGTAACCGTCAGTAACCGTCAGTAACCACCAGTAACCGTCAGTAACCGTCAGTAACCACCAGTAACCGTCAGTAACCACCAGTAACCACCAGTAACCACCAGTAACCGTCAGTAACCACCAGTAACCACCAGTAACCACCAGTAACCACCAGTAACCACCAGTAACCGTCAGTAACCGTCAGTAACCACCAGTAACCGTCAGTAACCACCAGTAACCACCAGTAACCACCAGTAACCACCAGTAACCACCAGTAACCGTCAGTAACCACCAGTAACCACCAGTAACCGTCAGTAACCGTCAGTAACCACCAACCGTCAGTAACCGTCAGTAACCACCAGTAACCACCAGTAACCGTCAGTAACCACCAGTAACCACCAGTAACCGTCAGTAACCGTCAGTAACCACCAGTAACCGTCAGTAACCACCAGTAACCGTCAGTAACCACCAGTAACCGTCAGTAACCACCAGTAACCACCAGTAACCACCAGTAACCACCAGTAACCACCAGTAACCGTCAGTAACCGTCAGTAACCGTCAGTAACCACCAGTAACCACCAGTAACCACCAGTAACCGTCAGTAACCACCAGTAACCGTCAGTAACCACCAGTAACCACCAGTAACCGTCAGTAACCACCAGTAACCACCAGTAACCACCAGTAACCGTCAGTAACCACCAGTAACCGTCAGTAACCGTCAGAAACCACCAGTAACCGTCAGTAACCGTCAGTAACCACCAGTAACCACCAGTAACCACCAGTAACCGTCAGTAACCACCAGTAACCACCAGTAACCACCAGTAACCGTCAGTAACCACCAGTAACCGTCAGTAACCACCAGTAACCGTCAGTAACCACCAGTAACCACCAGTAACCACCAGTAACCACCAGTAACCACCAGTAACCGTCAGTAACCACCAGTAACCGTCAGTAACCACCAGTAACCGTCAGTAACCACCAGTAACCACCAGTAACCACCAGTAACCACCAGTAACCGTCAGTAACCACCAGTAACCACCAGTAACCACCAGTAACCGTCAGTAACCGTCAGTAACCACCAGTAACCGTCAGTAACCACCAGTAACCGTCAGTAACCACCAGTAACCACCAGTAACCACCAGTAACCACCAGTAACCGTCAGTAACCACCAGTAACCACCAGTAACCACCAGTAACCACCAGTAACCGTCAGTAACCACCAGTAACCACCAGTAACCACCAGTAACCACCAGTAACCGTCAGTAACCACCAGTAACCACCAGTAACCACCAGTAACCGTCAGTAACCACCAGTAACCACCAGTAACCACCAGTAACCACCAGTAACCGTCAGTAACCGTCAGTAACCACCAGTAACCGTCAGTAACCACCAGTAACCGTCAGTAACCACCAGTAACCGTCAGTAACCACCAGTAACCACCAGTAACAGTCAGTAACCACCAGTAACCGTCAGTAACCACCAGTAACCGTCAGTAACCATCAGTAACCACCAGTAACCGTCAGTAACCACCAGTAACCACCAGTAACCACCAGTAACCACCAGTAACCGTCAGTAACCGTCAGTAACCACCAGTAACCACCAGTAACCACCAGTAACCGTCAGTAACCACCAGTAACAGTCAGTAACCACCAGTAACCGTCAGTAACCGTCAGTAACCACCAGTAACCGTCAGTAACCGTCAGTAACCACCAGTAACCGTCAGTAACCACCAGTAACCACCAGTAACCACCAGTAACCGTCAGTAACCACCAGTAACCACCAGTAACCACCAGTAACCACCAGTAACCACCAGTAACCGTCAGTAACCGTCAGTAACCACCAGTAACCGTCAGTAACCACCAGTAACCACCAGTAACCACCAGTAACCACCAGTAACCACCAGTAACCACCAGTAACCGTCAGTAACCACCAGTAACCACCAGTAACCGTCAGTAACCGTCAGTAACCACCAGTAACCGTCAGTAACCGTCAGTAACCACCAGTAACCACCAGTAACCGTCAGTAACCACCAGTAACCACCAGTAACCGTCAGTAACCGTCAGTAACCACCAGTAACCGTCAGTAACCACCAGTAACCGTCAGTAACCACCAGTAACCACCAGTAACCGTCAGTAACCGTCAGTAACCACCAGTAACCGTCAGTAACCGTCAGTAACCACCAGTAACCGTCAGTAACCGTCAGTAACCACCAGTAACCACCAGTAACCGTCAGTAACCACCAGTAACCACCAGTAACCACCAGTAACCACCAGTAACCGTCAGTAACCACCAGTAACCGTCAGTAACCACCAGTAACCACCAGTAACCACCAGTAACCGTCAGTAACCGTCAGTAACCACCAGTAACCGTCAGTAACCACCAGTAACCGTCAGTAACCACCAGTAACCACCAGTAACCGTCAGTAACCGTCAGTAACCACCAGTAACCGTCAGTAACCACCAGTAACCACCAGTAACCACCAGTAACCACCAGTAACCACCAGTAACCACCAGTAACCGTCAGTAACCACCAGTAACCGTCAGTAACCGTCAGTAACCACCAGTAACCACCAGTAACCGTCAGTAACCACCAGTAACCGTCAGTAACCACCAGTAACCGTCAGTAACCACCAGTAACCACCAGTAACCACCAGTAACCACCAGTAACCACCAGTAACCACCAGTAACCGTCAGTAACCACCAGTAACCGTCAGTAACCACCAGTAACCACCAGTAACCACCAGTAACCACCAGTAACCGTCAGTAACCACCAGTAACCGTCAGTAACCACCAGTAACCGTCAGTAACCACCAGTAACCACCAGTAACCACCAGTAACCACCAGTAACCGTCAGTAACCGTCAGTAACCACCAGTAACCACCAGTAACCACCAGTAACCGTCAGTAACCGTCAGTAACCACCAGTAACCGTCAGTAACCACCAGTAACCACCAGTAACCGTCAGTAACCACCAGTAACCACCAGTAACCACCAGTAACCGTCAGTAACCACCAGTAACCGTCAGTAACCGTCAGTAACCACCAGTAACCGTCAGTAACCGTCAGTAACCACCAGTAACCACCAGTAACCACCAGTAACCGTCAGTAACCACCAGTAACCACCAGTAACCACCAGTAACCGTCAGTAACCACCAGTAACCGTCAGTAACCACCAGTAACCGTCAGTAACCACCAGTAACCACCAGTAACCGTCAGTAACCACCAGTAACCACCAGTAACCACCAGTAACCACCAGTAACCGTCAGTAACCACCAGTAACCACCAGTAACCGTCAGTAACCACCAGTAACCACCAGTAACCGTCAGTAACCACCAGTAACCACCAGTAACCACCAGTAACCACCAGTAACCACCAGTAACCGTCAGTAACCACCAGTAACCGTCAGTAACCACCAGTAACCGTCAGTAACCACCAGTAACCACCAGTAACCACCAGTAACCACCAGTAACCGTCAGTAACCGTCAGTAACCGTCAGTAACCACCAGTAACCACCAGTAACCACCAGTAACCGTCAGTAACCACCAGTAACCGTCAGTAACCACCAGTAACCACCAGTAACCGTCAGTAACCACCAGTAACCACCAGTAACCGTCAGTAACCACCAGTAACCGTCAGTAACCGTCAGTAACCACCAGTAACCGTCAGTAACCGTCAGTAACCACCAGTAACCACCAGTAACCGTCAGTAACCACCAGTAACCACCAGTAACCACCAGTAACCGTCAGTAACCACCAGTAACCGTCAGTAACCACCAGTAACCGTCAGTAACCACCAGTAACCACCAGTAACCACCAGTAACCACCAGTAACCACCAGTAACCGTCAGTAACCACCAGTAACCGTCAGTAACCACCAGTAACCGTCAGTAACCACCAGAAACCACCAGTAACCACCAGTAACCACCAGTAACCGTCAGTAACCACCAGTAACCACCAGTAACCACCAGTAACCGTCAGTAACCGTCATTAACCACCAGTAACCGTCAGTAACCACCAGTAACCGTCAGTAACCACCAGTAACCACCAGTAACCACCAGTAACCACCAGTAACCGTCAGTAACCACCAGTAACCACCAGTAACCACCAGTAACCACCAGTAACCGTCAGTAACCACCAGTAACCACCAGTAACCACCAGTAACCACCAGTAACCGTCAGTAACCACCAGTAACCACAAGTAACCACCAGTAACCGTCAGTAACCACCAGTAACCACCAGTAACCACCAGTAACCGTCAGTAACCGTCAGTAACCATCAGTAACCGTCAGTAACCACCAGTAACCGTCAGTAACCACCAGTAACCGTCAGTAACCACCAGTAACCACCAGTAACAGTCAGTAACCACCAGTAACCGTCAGTAACCACCAGTAACCGTCAGTAACCATCAGTAACCACCAGTAACCGTCAGTAACCACCAGTAACCACCAGTAACCACCAGTAACCACCAGTAACCGTCAGTAACCGTCAGTAACCACCAGTAACCGTCAGTAACCACCAGTAACCGTCAGTAACCACCAGTAACCACCAGTAACCACCAGTAACCGTCAGTAACCACCAGTAACCACCAGTAACAGTCAGTAACCACCAGTAACCGTCAGTAACCGTCAGTAACCACCAGTAACCGTCAGTAACCACCAGTAACCACCAGTAACCACCAGTAACCGTCAGTAACCACCAGTAACCACCAGTAACCACCAGTAACCACCAGTAACCGTCAGTAACCGTCAGTAACCACCAGTAACCGTCAGTAACCACCAGTAACCACCAGTAACCACCAGTAACCACCAGTAACCGTCAGTAACCACCAGTAACCACCAGTAACCACCAGTAAACGTCAGTAACCACCAGTAACCACCAGTAACCGTCAGTAACCGTCAGTAACCACCAGTAACCGTCAGTAACCGTCAGTAACCACCAGTAACCACCAGTAACCGTCAGTAACCACCAGTAACCACCAGTAACCGTCAGTAACCGTCAGTAACCACCAGTAACCACCAGTAACCGTCAGTAACCACCAGTAACCGTCAGTAACCGTCAGTAACCACCAGTAACCACCAGTAACCGTCAGTACCGTCAGTAACCACCAGTAACCGTCAGTAACCGTCAGTAACCACCAGTAACCGTCAGTAACCGTCAGTAACCACCAGTAACCACCAGTAACCGTCAGTAACCACCAGTAACCACCAGTA
>WNGS01005138.1:0-14246 GCA_020271785.1 Procambarus virginalis | reverse complement strand
TTCGGAGCCATAGAGAAGTGTACTCTCACCACATGCCATATAGACTCGTCTAACACTACCTATAGCCCAACCTAGGCGGCTTAGTCACCCCACCCTGTTTTAAAGATCAATTATACAATCGTTAACCGCCCTTATCTGATTAAAGAAATATTTTTTATGTATATGTATTTATTTGGGACTATTACCATGATAGGCTGATAGCTATTGGATTGAATTAAAATATCCTGGTATGGAACCCATTAAAGATGCCTCCCTGGGGTGGTGTCTTCAAACGATGTTCATATGTTGACTAACAATCTCTATGTGCTGGGTGGGCTGAACTTTGTTCCATAAATCGCTGGACATAAGCCTTGTGTTTTTTTTTTTTTGGCAGGGATATCCCTGCGCGGGCCCTAAGCCTCTGGCTGGCCCACTAAGTGTTGCTTGTTTCCGTTTTACTTGGGCGGAGTATGAGTATTTATTACTCGTATGGTCGCTTCAGTAAGATGTTGGCATATGTGTTTAACAACTTCTTCTGCTCTGTTGAATCGAAGTTGAAATCTTATGGGTTTGTAACTGTGCACTGTGTTAGATAATGTTCCAGAGGTCTGTCGGGCATTTCTCCACAGTGTGACATTTCCTCTCATCTTCCGGAACCTGTAAGCCTATTTCCTGCACATGGGTATCCAAGCCTGATGCGATATAAGTGTACTTCTGTTGCTCTACTGCTCCCCTTCATTAACATAAGTGGTTCGTAGTTGGTTGAATTCCTGTACCAACGCAGATCGTGATGTTGCAACAGCTGAGTGTGTCACTGTACAACTTTTGCATTGCTCTGTTTCGAATTACTTTCTTAATCTGTGACAGACTCTGTGGTATCAATGTCTACAGTTCTTCTCTTAGTTGCAAGTTTTCAGCTTCGTCTGCAATGTCATTTTCTATGATCCCACATCGACCGGCTCTGTGTTCTGATTTGTTGCACTGACTCGGCACCCAGTTGAGAGACCCGTCGGCCTTGTCGTTTGAGTGTTTGCATTAATGATATGACATTTGTGATCAGATGTATGTTATCACATATGCGTTCTTGTTGCAAGGTTTCAATGGCGGTTCTCGAATCTGTATGTATGATAACATGTTGTCGGTGTTGAGCAAGAGCATGTTCCAAAGCCTTTTGAATGGCTAGCATCTCTGTTTGTAAAGTCGAACACCCATTTGAGAGCCTCCAACTATGTACAGAGTTTCCTGCTTTAACTGCAGCTCCGGTTTCGTGTCCCTGCTGGTCTACTGATCCATCGGTGAAGTATGTGAAGCTGTCGGATGCCATGTTTGCTTCTATATGCATCTGTGCAATGTTACGTAGCAGAAGAGGATTTGTCTGGTTCTTTTTTCCTACAATAACCATAATCTTAAAGTCTGCTGGCGGAGATTCCCAAGGGGCTTGCATAACAAAGTCTGCATGTATTTCGTCGACACCCTTCTCAGTGACTGTGTTTGTTATATCGAATGTATTGATGGTGTTTATCGCACAATGGGTCCACCTGTTGCTATTGGAGGCTCTTCTGTCCAGAGTTAGTGCTCCAGTGATTATATCTTTAAGTGAACTGATTCTAGGTCTAGTCAATATCTTGGTGAGCATGCACGCAGCGATCCCTTTTACCCTTATTTCAATCGACGTTAGCTTGGTTTCCAGTCTTAGGTTCAGTATTTTAGTCCATCTGGGAGCTCCTGTTATGATTCGCAATGCATCGTTTTGAAGAACCTCAACGTTTGCCCACTGGCCAGGAGAAAGAGTGAGTAAGGCAGGCGCTGCATAATCAATTAGGGAACGAACGGCGTGTATGTAAAACATTCTTAACACTTTGTGTCCCGCTCCTAGACGGGGCCCTGTGATTGCTCTCATTATATTTAGTCGTGATTTTACTTTCTCCTTTAGATATTGAATTTGCTTGTTGAATGTCATGTTAAAATCTATCCACACTCCGAGATATTGATATTGTGTAACCCACTGAAGGTTAATGTCTTGAATGCGTAGGTGCCTGTCTGGAGTGTGGCCGCCTAGTCTCATTGCCTTAGACTTCTGTGCAGATATTTTTAGCCCTAAAACGCTGCATTCAGATGTTACTTTATCTAATGCACCTTGTGCTTTATTGAGAAGTGAAGGACCTGTAATGACTAATGCTAGATCGTCAGCATAGCTTAGCAATTTAACCCCTTCTGTAAATGTCATGGTAACAAGTTTTTCCATAAGGATGTTAAAAAGACTAGGACTGAGGACTCCTCCTTGTGGAGTCCCATTCTCATGCAAGCGGTAGTCCGACACTTGTCCTTGCAACTTTACTCTGGCATACCTGTGACTTAGGTAATCTTGAATCCATGCTAGCATTTTTCCCTTTACACCTTTTGAACTAAGGTGTGTAAAATTGCTTGCGGGCTTGCAAGTTCGAATGCTTTTTCTAGATCAAGGAAGATCACTATAGCTGGACCTGAGTTAACTGTTCCTAGTAATGTTGCTATGCAGTTGGCAGTACCTACTCCTCTAGTGAAGCCAAATATGTGTTTATGCAGGTCTCCAGTCTTCCACAGTAGCCTATTTAAGACCATCCGTTCTGCAGTTTTACTAATGCATGATGTTAATGAAATGGGTCTGTAATTGCCAGGTTCTTTCGGCTTAGGAATCGGTATGATGTCTGCTTTCTTCCAAGAGGTCGGTAGTTTGCCTTGCTGCCAAGATGCGTTGATGACGTCCAATATTCCTTGTTCTCCAGCAGGACCTGCATGTGCGATCATTGAGTATGTAATGGTATCAGCACCTGGTGCAGTGTCCTTACCACCTTTTTTGGCTCTGATTAGTTCTTGTGTGGTGAAGGGACAGTCACATTCGTCATTTATAGCTATACTCGCATGAATGACTGTCAACCTCTCTTGTGTTAATTGTTCTTGCTGCCTGCGGACCACAGCAGGAAGCTGATATGAAGCTGTTCGTTCTGCAAATTGGAGGGCAAGTCTCTCAGCCTCCTGCAATGGTTGAATACATGCCTGTGGTCGGGCTGGTCGACCTGATATAGTTTTAATCTGACCCCATATCTTGCCAAGACTACTATGTTCGTTCAGAGTTTGACACCACTCAAACCATCTTGCCTCCTTTACTTCTCTAGAAACGCGTCTTGCTTCAGATACCACCGCTCTTAGCAGAGTTCTTCCTTCTGGTGTGGGGTTTCTCTTTAGATGTTTTCTAAAGATGTTGACTCTGTGGTTCTGTTCTTTAACTTCACTACTATAGAACCAATAGTTCTTCCGTGTTGTGTTTCCTGTGATAATGATTGGAATAGCTTTGTTTGCAGCAGCTGCAATGGCTTCCTGCAGATTGGTCTCGTGTATGTTCAAATCCGCAGGTGGCGTGTATGTTGCAAACCAATTTTCAAGTTCTTCTTGGTATATATTCCAATTGGCCTTTCTTAAATTCCACCTAGGTTGTGCAGGTGGTGTAGGAGGTCGTTCTATGTTTAGTGTTGTGACAGTAGCATAGTGGTCACTGGTGATCACCGGGTCTACTTCCCACTTCGCCCGATGCTTGAGTGCTGTTGAGATTAATGTAAGATCAAGGGATCCTCCTAGAATGTGAGTGGGTTCCCCAGTGTTGAGAAGTGTAATTTCAGGTACATCTCGCAGAGCTGCAGCTAAATGGCGCCCATCAGCATTGGCTGGCCCAGTCGCACCTAACTCTCGATGATGAGCATTAAAATCCCCAGCAATAATTACATTTTCCTGCGTGGCCAAGGCAAGTGCCGCCTCTGCTTCTAGTTTACGTCTAGGGGGCTTGTAAACGTTGTATATGAGGAGCTCAATATTAGCCATATCCACTGTTACTGCTAATACCTCTACTCCATCCCCACATGAAACTGGGTCTATTTTCTTGCTGGGTATGGTGTTCCTGACTGGGGTCATTAATCCTCTTTGTCTCCCCTGCTCATACGGCATAACATAGTGCTGATATCCAGCTAATCTGAAGGATTTCGTGGCTGGGAAAAGAGTTTCTTCCAAAACGATTATATCTGCTTTCGTGCTGATTGCAGCCTCCCGAAGTGTGTGGCTTTTATTTCCAAGACCTTGTATGTTCCACTGCAGTATTCGTAATGGCCAGACGTCGGTTTCGGTTGGTGTTGCCTGTTCTAGTAGAACTCCTCTGCGCGATCGACCTCTATATTCTCCACCTCGCAAGTCGTGTCGCTGCAAATCGGACTGCATTGATCGGTCGTGGTCAACCCCGACATTGTTGGAATCTGTGCATAACTGTGGTCCATCACTGTGTTGTTGGTATTGCTGCATGTCGGACTGCATTGATCGGTCGTGGCCGTTTCTTGTGTTGTTGGAACCTGTGCATCTCTGCTGTTCAATACGTCTGTGTTGGTGTAGTTGCATATCAGACTGCATGGGCTGTTGTTGTCTGTCTCTTGTGTTGTAAGATTCTGTTGATCTTGGGTGGTCACTGCTTCTTGCAGTTGCGTTTGTAAATGTCGACGTTCTGGTGTCTTGACTACCCGACTGTTGTTGGAAGTCTGTATGTCCGTGATGCGTTGTTTGTCCACTTGTGCTCCGTCTTGTCTCAGACTGTCTATATGTTGTGTAACTGGGGTCTGCTGCACGATCTTGTCCATTATCACACAAGCGATTTCTTGAGTCTGTCGCTGTGAGGCGTTCTGCGTCATCTGTAGGCAATCGATAATGGTCTCTGCCATGATCTTCACGATGTTTTTCAGCTGGACCTCGGTAAAACTGTATATCTGGTGTGTCGATTCCGAAAGTAATTGTTTTTTGCCCTTTTGCATTTGCTGTATTTCTGCGCACCTTTGTGTATTTTCTGGTTTGGAATTAATAGATTCGGGAAATTTTGCTCTGTGAGTGCGTGAGTCTGTTGCGGCTGTGCACGAATGTTCCAGACGTTGGTGTTGGTGTATGTGGTGCTGGTCAGTGTGTGTATCCTGGCCTGAGCTGTCTGCACTTTTTCTTTCCGTGCAGAGCAGGTTGTGTTCCAGGCATGATGTTTGCCTCCACAATTTGGACATTTGGCTGTTGTGGCCTGGTTTGCCTTGTGCTTGGCTATGCAGTCTTTGGTTGGATGTCTCAGGCTGCACACTCCGCATCTCTCCTGTCCAGTGCAGCGTGACTGATGGTGGCCGTACTTCTGACACCTGAAGCAGCGCAGGGGTTCTGGGACGTACGGTCTCTGTCGGTATGTTCCCCAATTTCCAAGACTGAACGTTTCTGGCACCGCCCCATGACGGTCACCAGAACTTGACGTGTCGCTGCCTTGTCTACTTTTGTGCGGCATCGTTCCGCACTCAGGATTTGCTTGTGTTCGAGTACTGGATCCAGGAGAAAGTCGATTGGGTACCCCAAAAGCACGACTCGTGTGCGTCTTTCCGAAGGGTCCAGCTTTTCCAAGCATACAGGTTTCCCTTGCAGGACCCGTACTTTTTCTAAGTAATTTGCAGTCTGTTGGTCTTGTGGTGCTATTATTATTTCTCCTTTCAGGTTGACTGTAATGGAAAGTTTGAGCTCTGGTTGTTCTTTTTCCATTGCCGTTACTACTCCATATGCTGTAGGAAAGTGGTCTGACTGCATTATCTTGAATTTGGGAAGATGTGCAGAGGCTGGCGATGTCTGGTGTGAGACTGGTGGTGTCCTCTCCTGTCTCATACTGTTGTCCTGTGGCTGGGCTGTGGAGAGAGGTAGAGTGTCTGACACTGGCTGGTGTGAGACTGGTGGTGTCCTCTCCTGTCTCATACTGTTGTCCTGTGGTTGTGTTGTAGACAGAGAAGCATTGTCTGACACTGGCTGGTGTGTGACTGATGCTGCCCCCTCTAGGTCCATTACGTCTGCTGCCTTGCTGGTAGAGGCACGTGGCGAAGCCTCGAGAGCAGTTTTCTTCGGTGCCTGCTGCACATCGGTCCACCGTCCCTCCTCGTCTGAAAGCTGCCAACATTTCCTCTTTCTCTTAGCCTTCCCCATGACTCTCTCCACGTAGTGAGGACCGAATCACTGCCCTACCTAATGCCCGAGACACTCCTAGGCCTGGAGAAATTCATTCCCCTCCAACGGAGGTCGTAGAATGATTCCCCCAGGTGGAATCAGGGATACCTAACACCTAAACGAGCTGTTTGGTCAACCTTTCCCTGTAGGCTCAGTACACCTTCTAAAGTGCTCCCTTGTGGCAATGCCCGCGGGATATCGCCTCGCCCTTCAGGGTAGGACTCTAAGTGGGTCCTACCCACTGTGTCATGTTCAAAATATACATATTGCATGTTATCAGGTCAGTGATACGGTCCTAAAAAAAAAAAAAAAAAAAAAAGTGCGGTACGAGAGTTTGGGTCGCTTGCGTACTGGGTTGCGCAGAAAACCAGTCAGCTGGACAGCAGGTAATCAACAACGTTGCTTTACCGTCAATTGTAGGCGAAATCGGAATTGTTTACCTCAAAACAAGATATTGTCTGGGCCTTGGAGTACAGATGTAGCGTTCCTCACAAAATCGCGATGAATAGAGCTGATGGGTGCACAGAATCGTGAGTTTTCCGGGAACAAATCCGTGTGCGGCCAGCTAGCTATGGCGCCGGCAGCGAATACGAGCCTTGTGGTCTCTCATACACCATATAACTCACAGGTGTTATACTCTATTTTGAAGGAAAATTTCCACATCTTTATGGGAAGGAAATGAGAGCTTGGAGTCCATTATTTAGATTGAGGCAAGACAAAAATTTGCCATGTTTACTCTCCATCGTTTTGAAAGTACAAACGCAAATTTTGTTTGCACCTCTGTGCTGCTGTCCTTTGCAAACGGATGGGCTGTATTGATATTTGTAGATTTTCATGTGCTGGTGCTGTGGGTTGTCCAGGATCTGTCACCCCCCCCCATCCTTTTTTATTCTAAGTGTACTAGTTTTTCTAGTGTTTTCAAGGGCGTAGCTTCTTTAGACAGAACTTTAACAATCCATATTACTTTTCCTGTCAATCTGACCTTGGTCCATTAAAGTCCACCAGGTTGTATATTAACTTTGTTACATGGAGAATTTACCCCATAATGGTGCTCGCTTAGAGAGATTAGGTACTCCTAAGTCCATATTTCATTCCACTTACGTATTATGTTGGACAGATGCTTGTTTATTTGAACTACCTCAATCACCCACGTATGAGGGATCCCTGATTCCTCATCTGGTAAGGATGGTACATAGAACTAATATAAACTAATCATACCATGACATTAAATACATCAGCACACCCTCAGTATTTAACCTCAACATATTCTGTGCCTATCCTATCTCAAAATCACCCCAAAAGCACAGCTCTAATAGCCTCGGTCTGACTTTAGTTGGATAAAAAATTCTGCCAGTAATCTATGTCTCTGTGATATTGTTCTTTAATCATTCCAAATATCCAGCAGGGGGTCTCCCCAAATAAAGATATTCGAACGCACATTAGATGAACTTCCTAAGCTGAACCGATAGCGCCAGCCTTGTAAAATGACCTTTATAGGTGTCCTACACTATGAAGACTCGGCAATAAAATGTTGGTAATACTAGCCTGAGGTAAGAAAAACATTGTTGCTATCATTTAACCAAAGTTTCTATTATTGGAATCTAAAAGTTGCTATTTGACGATACTTGATGGATGAAAGAGAAACATTGTTGACATCATCAGTGAAGAAAGATAACCTTTATCATTGTTAAAGATACACTAAACCTAAACTCCACCATTCGTTATTTTACATTGCTAGCTTTATGTACAAATAACAAGATGTTATCTTCATCAATTAATATTATTGGAGTTTATGATATCATGCTTCACACTAGCTGATATCTAACTATACTGACTTGAGAGGAGGGGCAATATTTTGTTATCATTGTCAGATGAACAAGATGATCACTTACGATATCCTTCATCAACCAAGTTGTTATATGATCACACAACCTTGAGACAAGGAAAACAAGGAGTTGACATTGTTAGTTAAACAATATTACTAATAAAGATTCTATGCATCCCATCCGTTGTTATCTGAGAAAAACGACTTGAGAGTGAAGCAAACATGTGTTAACTATGTAATTAAAACATCATTACATAATTCTTGTATCTCACAATTGTTAGCTGACCATTAGATATTGAGACAAAAGCAGGAGAGTTTCACTATTTTAAGTTATATATGAAGAACATATTTTCTACACAGCACCAGTCACTGTACTAACATGCAACTAGAGCATCAAGGAGTTGTAATTGTTGCACTCTCATTTATATGAATAAATGAAACTTCTAGCGACATATTGCCCATATTCATTCATACTGAAAAAACTTATGTATGTATATGTCTACCCTTCGCTTGCACCAATCCTGCATTCCAACGTCTATTATGTTGACTGGTAATCACTTCAATAACTCCTGTTTCCAAAACAATATTTACCTATGTATTTTCAGAATCTAAACTTATCTAGTATGAATCAGAGTAACGACACGTGATTTAAGATAAGAAAGCATTACTTATGATTTTTAAGTAGTTTACTATCATGTTCAGCCTTAACATGTTAAGTGTTCTTCATCATGTTCAGTCTTAACATGTTATGTGTTCATCATGTTCAGTCTTAACATGTTATGTGTTCTTCATCATGTTCAGTCTTAACATGTTATGTGTTCATCATGTTCAGTCTTAACATGTTATGTGTTCTTCATCATGTTCAGTCTTAACATGTTATGTGTTCATCATGTTCAGTCTTAACATGTTATGTGTTCTTCATCATGTTCAGTCTTAACATGTTATGTGTTCTTCATCATGTTCAGTCTTAACATGTTATGTGTTCATCATGTTCAGTCTTAACATGTTATGTGTTCTTCATCATGTTCAGTCTTAACATGTTATGTGTTCATCATGTTCAGTCTTAACATGTTATGTGTTCTTCATCATGTTCAGTCTTAACATGTTATGTGTTCATCATGTTCAGTCTTAACATGTTATGTGTTCTTCATCATGTTCAGTCTTAACAGGTTATGTGTTCTTCATCATGTTCAGTCTTAACATGTTATGTGTTCTTCATCATGTTCAGTCTTAACATGTTATGTGTTCTTCATCATGTTCAGTCTTAACATGTTATGTGTTCTTCATCATGTTCAGTCTTAACATGTTATGTGTTCTTCATCATGTTCAGTCTTAACATGTTATGTGTTCTTCATCATGTTCAGTCTTAACATGTTATGTGTTCATCATGTTCAGTCTTAACATGTTATGTGTTCTTCATCATGTTCAGTCTTAACATGTTATGTGTTCTTCATCATGTTCAGTCTTAACATGTTATGTGTTCATCATGTTCAGTCTTAACATGTTATGTGTTCTTCATCATGTTCAGTCTTAACATGTTATGTGTTCTTCATCATGTTCAGTCTTAACATGTTATGTGTTCTTCATCATGTTCAGCCTTAACATGTTATGTGTTCTTCATCATGTTCAGTCTTAACATGTTATGTGTTCTTCATCATGTTCAGTCTTAACATGTTATGTGTTCTTCATCATGTTCAGTCTTAACATGTTATGTGTTCTTCATCATGTTCAGCTTAACATGTTATGTGTTCTTCATCATGTTCAGTCTTAACATGTTATGTGTTCTTCATCATGTTCAGCCTTAACATGTTATGTGTTCTTCATCATGTTCAGCCTTAACATGTTATGTGTTCTTCATCATGTTCAGTCTTAACATGTTATGTGTTCTTCATCATGTTCAGTCTTAACATGTTATGTGTTCATCATGTTCAGCTTAACATGTTATGTGTTCTTCATCATGTTCAGTCTTAACATGTTATGTGTCTTCATCATGTTCAGTCTTAACATGTTATGTGTTCTTCATCATGTTCAGTCTTAACATGTTATGTGTTCTTCATCATGTTCAGCCTTAACATGTTATGTGTTCTTCATCATGTTCAGTCTTAACATGTTATGTGTTCTTCATCATGTTCAGCCTTAACATGTTATGTGTTCTTCATCATGTTCAGTCTTAACATGTTATGTGTTCTTCATCATGTTCAGCCTTAACATGTTATGTGTTCTTCATCATGTTCAGTCTTAACATGTTATGTGTTCTTCATCATGTTCAGCCTTAACATGTTATGTGTTCTTCATCATGTTCAGTCTTAACATGTTATGTGTTCATCATGTTCAGTCTTAACATGTTATGTGTTCTTCATCATGTTCAGTCTTAACATGTTATGTGTTCTTCATCATGTTCAGTCTTAACATGTTATGTGTTCTTCATCATGTTCAGTCTTAACATGTTATGTGTTCTTCATCATGTTCAGTCTTAACATGTTATGTGTTCTCATGTTCAGTCTTAACATGTTATGTGTTCTTCATCATGTTCAGTCTTAACATGTTATGTGTTCTTCATCATGTTCAGCCTTAACATGTTATGTGTTCTTCATCATGTTCAGTCTTAACATGTTATGTGTTCTTCATCATGTTCAGCCTTAACATGTTATGTGTTCTTCATCATGTTCAGTCTTAACATGTTATGTGTTCATCATGTTCAGTCTTAACATGTTATGTGTTCTTCATCATGTTCAGTCTTAACATGTTATGTGTTCTTCATCATGTTCAGTCTTAACATGTTATGTGTTCTTCATCATGTTCATCCTTAACATGTTATGTGTTCTTCATCATGTTCAGTCTTAACATGTTATGTGTTCTTCATCATGTTCAGCCTTAACATGTTATGTGTTCTTCATCATGTTCAGCCTTAACATGTTATGTGTTCTTCATCATGTTCAGCCTTAACATGTTATGTGTTCTTCATCATGTTCAGTATTAACATGTTATGTGTTCTTCATCATGTTCAGCCTTAACATGTTATGTGTTCTTCATCATGTTCAGCCTTAACATGTTATGTGTTCTTCATCACGTTCAGTCTTAACATGTTATGTGTTCGTCTCATGTTCATCCTTCATTTATTACGTTTCAGTGAAAGTAACTTGTGACGGTAGAGCGACTAATTTGCTTGAATATAATCTTTGATGAGGAGCCACATGTGACGACAGAGGGAACCATTAGACAGAATGGGTAACCTGCAGGTTAACAGTGAGGGGAACTCAACACTCACGCCTGGATAAGCAATGTCTGAAGAAGCCGGACTCAGAAATAAGGTTGACCTGAGGGTGAAGGGTTTATCCTTATAATTATTGTGTTTGAAGATGTCTGGGATCTGTGGGTTCCATCAGCTGCAAACTCAATCATTCTAAAACATTATTAAATAACAGAGGACTCAATGGTAATGTGGTAATCCCAGAAGTATCGATTCGTAAAGGTAAATTTATACATGTAATACCTGGTTGATGGGGTTCTGGGAGTTCTTCTACTCCCCAAGCCCGGCCCGAGGCCAGGCTTGACTTGTGAGAGTTTGGTCCACCAGGCTGTTGCTTGGAGCGGCCCGCAGGCCCACATACCCACCACAGCCCGGTTGGTCCGGCACTCCATGGAGGAAACAATCTAGTTTCCAAAATAATAAAAAAGTCGAACTGGTGACCGCGTGAACACCGGGTCTGACCTCCCTGTCTGGCCACGACACTTCCTCAAAATATATATATGAAACCAATGGATACCTGATCAACCAGGCTGTGATTCATACGTCAGGCTGCGAGCAGCCTCGTCAAACGGCCTCGTTGACCAATCCAGCAACGAGGAGGCCTGGTCGATGACCGGGCCGCGGGGACGCTGAGCCCCGGAACAACTACAAGGTAAGGTGTTGCATGTTAGTGTGATGACAGATGTGTACTCACCTAATCGTGCTTGCGGGGGTTGAGCTCTGGCTCTTTGGTCCCGTCTCTCAACCGTCAATCAAATGATGTACAAATTCCAGAGCCTACTGGGCTCTATCATATCTACATTTGAAACTGTGTATGGAGTCAGCCTCCACCACATCACTTTCTAGTGCATTCCATTTACTAACTACTTTGACACTGAAAAAAGTTCTTTCTAATGTCTCTGTGGCTCATTTGGGTACTCAGCTTCCACCTGTGTCCCCTTGTGCGTGTGCCACCCCATGTTAAATAATCCATCCTTGTCCACCCTGTCAATTCCCCTGAGATTTTTGTACGTGGTGAACATGTCTCCCCTAGCACTTCTGTCTTCCAGCGACGTGAGGTGCAGTTCACGAAGTCTGTCCTCATAATTCATGCCTCTTAGTTCTGGGACTAGCCTAGTGGCATACCTCTGAACTTTTTCCAGCTTCGTTTTGTGCTTGACTAGATACGGGCTCCATGCTGGGGCTGCATACTCCAGGATTGGTCTTACATATGTGGTATACAAGGTTCTGAAGGATTCCTTACACAGGCTTCTGAAAGCAGTTCTGATGTTAGCCAGCCTCGCATAGGCCACTGATGATATTCTTTTGATGTGGGCTTCAGGAGACAGGTTTGGCGTGATATCAACTCCCAGATCTTTCTCTCTGTCCGTTTCGTGAAGGACTTCATCTCCTATTCGGTATCCAGTGACTGGCTTCCTAGTTCCTCCTCCTAGTTTATTACCTTACATTTACTTGGGTTGAACTTTAGTAGCCATTTGTTGGACCATTCCTTCAGTTTGTCTAGGTCATCTTGTAGCCTCATACTATCCTCCTCTGCCCTGATCCTCCTCATTATTTTTGCATCATCAGCAAACATCGAGAGGAACGAGTCAATTCTTTCTGGGAGATCATTTACGTATGTCAGAAACAGTATAGGTCCAAAGACTGATCCCTGTGGGACTCCACTGGTGACTCCCCGCCACTCCGAGACCTCACCCCTCACGGTGACTCGCTGTGTCCTGTTGCTTAGGTACTCTCTTATCCAGTGGAGTACCTTCCCTTTCACTCCTGCCTGCATCTCCAGTTTGTGCACTAGTCTCTTATGTGGTACTGTGTCAAAAGCTTTCTGGCAGTCCAGAAATATGCAGTCTGCCCATCCCTCTCTCTCTGGCCTGATTTTTGTTGCCTGGTCATAGAACTCAATTAATCCTGTTAGGCGTGATTTTTCCATCTCTGAACCCATGCTGATGTTGTGTTACAAAGTTCCTTTGCTCCAGATGTTCCATTAGCTTTTTTCGCACAATCTTTTCCATCATCTTCCATGGAATGTAGGTTGGGGACACTGGCCTGTAGTTCAGTGCCTCCTGCCTATCACCCTTCTTGTATATTGGGACTACATTGGCCGTCTTCCAAATTTTTAGCAGTTCACCTGTGTGGCTTGTGTTGCATGTTAGTGTGATGACGTGTGTATTCACCTAGTTGTACTCACCTAGTTGTGCTTGCGGGGGTTGAGCTCTGCTCTTTCGGCCCGCCTCTCAAACTGTCAATCAAACTGTTTCTACTACTACTTTTTTGTGTGTTTATTGATGGACAGTTTATCATATTATTCAAAATCACTATATAAATATCATAATAACGCCTCCTTTGCATGATTTCTCTGGTTGGGGGAGTGTGGGGGGGGGGCACCTGGGACCTCACTAGCAACTATGGGGGTATTAAAGCTTTCATTTGAACCTCTTGAACAGCATCCCCTGTCCTCCCTGTGGTGGGAGTAAAAAGATATCACACCCCACTATAGAGCGGATAGGGGCACCTGGGACGTCAACCTGTTCTCTTACAAAGAACGTACCTTTTCGCTCATATTCATTACGGCCAAAAATTGTCATACTAGAAAATGGAATTTCATTTTCCAAAAGAAATGTACCCAAAGCACCAAGTTTTGGGTCCTCTGGTAGGTTAGGAGAGCAGAAACTCTCATAAGGTTTCAAAACGTCATGAAAACCATTTATTTAATGTGTCCTCTCCTAAACTAACAGACTAAGCCAGAGGACCCAAAACAAAAAACGGGATAGTACGTCACTTTCGCAAGCCACTTTCCTTTTCTAGTACGACCATTTTTAGCCTTAGTGCGCACACGAGTGAAAAACTGACGTTATTGATAGTTGTGGTGGTTGGTGGTGGTGAAGGTGGCTGTTGATAGTTTTGGTTGTTGGTGGAAGTGGTTGTTGATAGTTGTTGTGGTTGTCCGTGGTTGTTGTGGATACTTGTGGTGGTTGGTGATAGTGATGGTGGGGTTGTTGATAGTTGTGGGTTGTTGGTGGTGTTGTTGTTGATAGTTGTGGTGGTTGTGGTTGGTTGTTGTTGATACCTGTGGTGGTTGGTGATATGATGGTGTTGATAGTTGTGGAAGTTGGTGGTGGGGTTGTTGATAGTTGTGGTGGTTGATGGTGGTTGTTGTTGATA
>WNGS01005136.1:12957-30242 GCA_020271785.1 Procambarus virginalis | reverse complement strand
GATGGTGTTATAGAGCCAGGATGGTGTTATAGAGCCATTGTGGTGTTAAGAGCCAGGATGGTGTTAAAGAGCCAGGATGGTGTTATAGAGCCAGGATGGGTTATAGAGCCAGGATGGTGTTATAGAGCCAGGATGGTGTTACAGAGCCAGGATGGTGTTATTGAGCCAGGATGGTGTTATAGAGCCAGGATAGTGTTATAGAGCCAGGATGGGTATAGAGCCAGGATGGTGTTATAGAGCCACGGTGGTGTTATAGAGCCACGATGGTGTTATAGAGCCATGAAGGTGTTATAGAGCCATGATGGTGTTATAGAGCCATGAAGGTGTTATAGAGCCATGGTGGTGTTATAGAGCCATGAAGGTGTTATAGAGCCACGGTGGTGTTATAGAGCCACGATGGTGTTATAGTCATGATGGTGTTATAGAGCCAGGATGGTGTTATAGAGCCAGGATGGTGTTATAGAGCCAGTATGGTGTTATAGAGCCAGTTTGGTGTTATAGAGCCAGTATGGTGTTATAGAGCCATGGTGGTGTATAGTGCCACAATGGTGTTATAGAGCCATGGTTGTGTTATAGAGTCATGATGGTGTTATAGAGCCAGGATGGTGTTATAGAGCCAGGATGTGTTATAGAGCAGAATGGTGTTATAGAGCCATGATGGTGTTATAGAGCCATGGTGGTGTTAGAGCCATGGTGGTGTTATAGAGCCAGGATGGTGTTATAGAGCCATGGTGGGTGTTATAGAGCCATGATGGTGTTATTGGAACTCTATGATAAAATAACGAGGATAAGACAGGACAGAGATGATTGTGCAGACTGCATATTTCTGGACTGCCAAAAGCCTTTGATACAGTACCGCACATGAGATGCTGTTCAAACTCGAGAGGCAGGCGGGGTGGGGGGAAAGGCCCTAGCATGGATAAGGAACTACCTAACAGGAAGGAGCCAAAGAGTTACGGTAAGGGGCGAGAAGTCGGACTGGCGAACAGTAACGAGTGGAGTACCACAAGGATCGGTGCTGGGATCAATTCTATTTCTAGTATATGTTAACGACATGTTTACAGGCGTAGAGTCCTACATGTCGATGTCGTGGATGACGCAAAGTTGATAAGAGTTGTGACAGATGAGGATTGCAGGATCCCCAAGAGGACCTAAACAGGTTGCAAAGATGGTCAGAGAAATGGCTACTGGAGTTCACCACGAGTAAATGTAAAGTTATGGAAATGGGACTAGGAGATAGGAGACCAAAGGGACAGTACAGAATGAAGGGGAACAGCCAACCTGTGACGATGCGTGAAAGAGACCTGGGCGTGGACGTAACACTTAATCTGTCTCCTGAAGCACATATAAATAGGATAACGACAGCAGCATACTCTACACTGGCAAAAGTTAGAACATCATTTAGAAAAGTAAGGAAGGAGGAATTTAGGGCGCTTTACACTGCCTACGTGAGACCAGTCTTAGAGTATGCTGCCTCATCATGGAGTCCCCATCTGAAGACGCATATAAGGAATCTGGAAAAGGTTCAGAGCTTTGCAACAAGACTCGTCCCAGATTACGAGGGATGGGGTATGAGGAGCGCCTGAGGGAATTGTGCCTTACGACACTAGAAAGAAGGTAGAGGGGGGACATGATAGGAACATATAAAATACTCAAGGGGATTGACAGAGTGGACACAGACGAAATGTTTACACGGAATAGTTACAGAATGAGGGGACATGGGTTGAAGCTGGATACTTAGATGAGTCACAGGGAATGGAAGGGAACTATCAGGGGGGGGGGGGAAGCACCAAGCCATTACGACTATATAGCACTTGGAAGGGTCAGGATAAGATAAGGGATGGGACAGGGGAAAGGAATGGTGCCCAATCACTTGACGGTCGGGGATGGAACGCCGACCTGCATGAAGCCAGACCGTCGCTCTACTGTCCAGCCCAAGTGGTTGGACATGAGTCATAGGGATGATAGGAAGTTTTCTTTTAGCGGGAGAACAGTGGGAAAATGAAATGCACTGAAGAAACAGGTTGTGGAAGCAAATACTATTCATAATTTTAAAACTAGGTATGATAGGGAAATGGGGACCGAAGTCATTGCTGTAAACAACCGATGCTCGAAAGGCAGGATCCAAGAGTCATGCTCGATCCTGCAGACACAGTTAGGTGAGTACACACTCACACACACACACAACACACACACACACACACACACACACACACACACACACACACACACACACACACACACCCCGTATCCTCCATGTCCCCCCTATCTCCTTAACCCCACACCCTACCCGTTCCCCTTCCCTTAAACCCCCACCCCCCACCCCAAACCCTCTGCGACCCTGCAAACCACCTCACAGATCCTCTCACCCACGGAACAGCTTCCCACACAGTAGAATACTCGCCAAGAAAGGGATATGTAAATGAACAGAAGAAGTGAGCTTCAAGGCGATGTACACTAACATAGATGGGATTACAATAAAACTAGTGAACTTGGAGAGTGGGCACTAGAAGAAAAACCAGACATAATAGCACTCACAGAAACAAAGCTAACGAAATCATAACAAATGCAGTGTTTCCACAGGGCTACTATGTAGTGAGGAAAGAGAGAGAAGGGAGAGGAGGAGGTGGTGTGGCTTTGCTACTAAGAGAAGGTTGGAGTTTCGAAGAGATGGTAATTCAGAACTGTGAAGGTTTCAGGGACTACATATCAGGCACCATTGCAACTGGAGGACAGAAAATTATAATAGTAGTCATATATAACCCCCCACCGAATGACAGAAGACCCAGACAGGAATATGATAGAAACAACATGGCCACCATCAATATAATAGAGAGAGCAGCTTCTGTAGCTAGCAGGAACGGATCCAGACTTCTAATCATGGGAGACTTCAACCATGGGAAGATAGATTGGGGGAACAGAGACCCACACGGAGGCCCAGACACGTGGAGAGCTAAGCTGCTGGATGTGGCAACAAGAAACTTTCTAAGTCAACACGTCAAGGGACCGACAAGAATGAGAGGAGGGGACGAACCAGCCTTGCTTGATTTGATATTTACCCTAAATGAGTCGGATATAAGGGAAGTTAAGTTGGAAGCCCCTTGGGAATGAGTGATCATAGTGTATTGAGCTTTGAGTACCTGGTTGAGCTAGGAATTATCACCCCAAAAAAAGAACTGGGAACCAAAGGGCTGGCGTACCGAAAGCAAAGGATGAATCCGTGGTTTAATAGGGAATGTATGAAAGCAAAGGAGCTGAACAAAAGGGCATGGAGGAACTTCCGTAATAACAGAACACCAGAAAGTAGAGAGAGATACCAGAGAACCAGGAACGAGTATGTCAGTGTGAGAAGAGCAGCTGAGAAAAGGTATGAAAATGATATAGCTAATAAAGCCAAGACTGAACCAAAGCTACTACACAGTCACATCAGGAGGAAGACAACAGTGAAGGAACAGGTGATGAAACTTAGGTGGGCGAGGACAGGTACACAGAGAATGACAAAGAGGTGTGTGAAGAACTCAACAAAAGGTTCCAGGAGGTCTTTACAATAGAACAGGGAGATATCACGGCGCTGGGAGAGGTGGCAGCAAACCAGGTGACCTTGGATAGGTTCGAAATTACAAGAGATGAGGTCAAAAAGCACCTATTGGAGCTGGATGTGAGAAAAAGCTGTTGGCCGGATGGAATCTCGCCATGGGTATTGAAAGAGTGTGCAGGAGCAATTTGCTTACCACTCTTCATAGTGTATAGTAAGTCACTGGAAACGGGGGACCTACCAGAAATATGGAAGACTGCTAATGTAGTACCAATATACAAAAAGGGTGACAGACAAGAGGCACTGAACTACAGGCCAGTGTCCTAACTTGTATACCATGCAAGGTGATGGAGAAGATTGTGAGAAAAAACCTAGTAACACATCTGGAGAGAAGAGACGTGACAACCCATCAACATGGGTTCAGGGAGGGTAAATCTTGCCTTACAGGCTTGATAGAATTCTACGATCAGGTGACAAAAATTAAGCAAGAAAGAGAAGGGTGGGCGGACTGCATTTTTTTGGACTGTCGGAAAGCCTTTGACACAGTACCCCATAAAAGGTTGATGCATAAGTGGAGAAACAGGCAGGAGTAACTGGTAGGGCGCTCCAGTGGATAAGGGAGTACCTAAGCAATAGGAAGCAGAGAGTTACAGTGAAGGTTGAGACCTCAGACTGGCGTGAAGTCACCAATTGAGTCCCACAGGGCTCTGTACTTGGACCTATCCTGTTTCTGATATACGTAAATGATCTCCCAGAGGGTATAGACTCATTCCTCTCAATGTTTGCTGACGACACCAAAATTATGAGAAGGATTAAGACAGAGGAGGACAGCTTGAGGCTTCAAGAAGACCTGGACAAGCTGCAGGAATGGTCGAACAAATGGCTGTTAGAGTTTAACCCAAGCAAATGTAATGTAATGAAGATAGGGGTAGGAAGCAGGAGACCAGATACAAGGTACCATTTGGGAGATGAAATACTTCAAGAGTCAGAGAGAGAGAAAGACCTGGGGGTTGATATCATGCCAGACCTCTCCCCTGAAGCTCATATCAAGAGGATAACATCAGCAGCATATGCCAGGTTGGCTAACATAAGAACGGCCTTTAGAACCTTGTGTAAGGAATCTTTCAGAACATTATATACCACATATGTCAGACCAATCCTGAAGTATACGGCTCCAGCATGGAGTCCATATCTAGTCAAGCATAAGACTAAGCTGGAAAAGGTTCAAAGGTTTGCCACCAGACTAGTACCCGAGCTGAGAGGTATGAGCTACGAGGAGAGACTACGGGAATTAAACCTCACTTCGTTGGAAGACAGAAGAGTTAGGGGGGACATGATCACCACATTCAAGATTCTCAGGGGAATCGACAGGGTTGATAAAGACAGGCTGTTTATCACAAGGGGCATACGCACTAGGGGACGAAGGTGGAAACTGAGTGCCCAAATGAGCCACAGAGATATTAGAAAGAACTTTTTTAGTGTCAGAGTGGTTGACAAACGGAATGCATTATTAAGCGATGTGGTGGAGGCTGACTCCATACACAGTTTCAAGTGTAGATATGATAGAGCCCAATAGGCTCAGGAAACTGTACACCTGTTGATTGACGGTTGAGAGGCGGGACCAAAGAGCCAGAGCTCAACCCCCGCAAGCACAACTAGGTGAGTACACAAACACACACACACAGGTGTGTGTGTGAGGTAGTGTGAGGTATTTGAGTGATACCATGTGCATTTGAGTGGGGGTAGTGTCTACCCCCACTCAAATGTTCAGCTAAATCTCCCTACCCCCCACACCCAATCCCCACCTCTACCCTCTTCTCCTCCCACCAAGTCCTCCCTCCCCCCCTTTCCTTTCTGTCCTCCCTCCCCTTTCACCCCATGTCCCTCCCCCTTCACTGGATCCCCCTTCTCATCCAGTATCCTCTGAGACCTGTTATCCACCTCGCAGGTCCTCACACCCATGGAACAGCTTCCCCACCAGCAGAACACAAACCAAGGAGGCGATTTGAGAAGCGACAGAAGAAAGCAAGCCTCAAAGCAATGTACACTAACATAGATGGAATTACAAATAAAGCAAATGAGCTTGGAGAACGGGTGCTAGAGGAAAACCCAGACATAATAGCCCTCACAGAAACAAAGCTAACGAAAACGATAACAAACGCAGTGTTCCCACAGGACTATTATGTTATAAGGAAAGAGAGGGAAGGAAGGGGTGGTGGTGGTGTAACTCTGCTGGTAAGAAAAGGCTGGGATTTTGAGGAGATGGTTATTCAGGGCTGTGAAGGTTTCAGTGACTACATAGCAGGTACCATAACAAATGGAGGGAAAACAATTATAGTCGTAGTCATATGTAATCCACCACCAAATGACAGAAGACCTAGACAGGAATATGATATAAACAACATGACCACCATTAACATAATAGAAAGAGCAGCTTCTGTTGCTAGCAGGAATGGAACTGAACTGCTAATTATGAGAGACTTCAACCATGGGAAGATAGATTGGGAGAACAGAGACCCGCATGGAGGACCAGAAACATGGAGAGCTAAGCTGCTGGACGTGGCAACAAGAAACTTTCTAAGCCAGCACATCAAAGAACCAACAAGAATGAGAGGAGAAGATGAACCAGCAATGCTTGATTTGATATTTACTCTAAATGAGTGGGATATAAGGGAAGTTAAGATGGAAGCGCCCTTGGGAATGAGTGAGCATAGTGTATTGAACTTTGAGTACCTGGTAGAGCTAGGAATTATCTCCCACAAAAAAGAACTAGGAATCAAAAGGCTGGCATACCGAAAGGGGAATTATGTACAGATGAGAAGTTTCCTAAGTGAAATACCTTGGGACACAGACCTCAGAGATAAGTCTGTACAGGGTATGATGGACTATGTTACCCAAAAGTGTCAGGTGTGGGGAAAACTCCAGGCAGTATATCTCTTTTTAAATTAACTTCAGTAAAATAAAGTTTTATCTTATTTATATTCTTAGTAAGTAAGAAATTAATTGAGTGAACTGTATGTACTTGTTAAAACTGCCTGAAATTATTCTCACATAATTGGGGGGGACAATTTGTAGCTTAAACCACTTTAAGATGACTCCTTCTTAAACTTCCAATTGTTTACCTAAGTAGAATTTATATCATACCACATATGGTGGTCTAATCTACTATTATTTCAATAATTATTACTAGTTATGAACACTACTTCTACAATAACTAGAGTGGGCTTAGCTGTTCCTGTAGTATGGGCCCTGCTAAGGCTGTGTAATTGTAGCATCAAATGGGTGTGGCCCTGTGCCTCTGAGTGCCACGTAATGGCGGCTGTGGAGGCTACAAGCGTTGGCAAACAGCTATAGGCAAATTATGTATAAGGTCCAACTGTCTGCACCGCTTCTTGCTGCTCCTAATCACAATTTACCTGTATGGAATGCAAGGAATTAATCAAAGTTCCCTAAACATATTAATTACAGGTATAACATGAAATAGATGGGTGTAAAATTGGGTACACGTACATTGTGGTGTTGTTATTCATTCATCTTAACCATCTACCTATTGTGATTAAAAGTGCACTTAATAATCTACAAATACTTGGTAAGACGGATACGATCGTTGCTGTGGCTGTTGAGAGGCTGTGTTGCTCGTTGTTGACACGTATATTGGTGTCTGTGTGTTGCAGCTTCGGGAGCACTCTCAGCGTGGGTTGTTGTTGATGTGTAGTGGAGCGTCAGTAAGTGATGCTCTGGGCTACCCGACGCCCCTGATCTCTTGGTTCCATTTCTAAGTTAAATTTACGTTAACAAGAGAGTCAAGCTATATTATGGTGTTAGTAATTATATTCAGTCTTATTGAGTACTTCTTTGTTCAATGTAGATACAAGACTGGTATTATATTTTATTATTATTATATTAACAGTATTATATTTTGTAAATATACGAGTTGTCTCTGACGTCACAGGATCTCCCATTTTCTATCCTGAAGGAATACAGACTAAGGGGAGACTATGTTATTATCTGTGTGTCAGATTCCGACATCAGGACGCAGTAAACAGGTTCATCCCGGCCCAAAGGGAAAAATCCGAGAAGCAACAGAAGAGTCTATGGGATAATAGGGCATGTATGGAAGCGAAGAAACTGAACAAAAGGGCGTGGAGGAACTTCTGGAATAACAGAACACCAGAAAGCAGAGAGAGATACCAGAGAACCAGGAATGAGTACGTCAGGGTGAGAAGAGAAGCAGAGAAAAGTTTTGAAAATGATATAGCAAACAAAGCCAAGACCGAAGCAAAGCTACTCCACAGTCACATCAGAAGGAAAACAACAGTAAAAGAACAGGCATTGAAACTTAGAACAGGCGAGGACAGGTATACAGAGAATGACAAAAAGGTGTGTGAAGAACTCAACAACAGGTTCCAGGAGGTCTTTACAATAGAACAAGGTGAGGTCACTGTGCTAGGAGAAAGGGAGGTAAACCAGGCGGCCTTGGAAGAGTTCGAAATTACGAGAGAGGAGGTCAAGAGACACCTGCTGGATCTGGATGTTAGAAAGGCTGTTGGTCCAGACGGGATCTCACCATGGATACTGAAAGAGTGTGCAGAGGCACTTTCCTTGCCACTCTCTATAGTGTATAGTAAGTCACTGGAGACGGGAGACCTACCAGAAATATGGAAGACGGCAAAAGTGGTCCCAATATACAAAAAGGGTGACAGGCAAGAGGCACTGAACTACAGGCCAGTGTCCTTGACTTGTATACCATGTAAGGTGATGGAGAAGATCGCGAGAAAAAACCTGGTAACACATCTGGAGAGAAAGGACTTCGTGACAAATCGCCAACATGGATTCAGGGAGGGTAAATCTTGCCAGACTGGCTTAATAGAATTCTACGACCAGGTGACAAAGATTAAGCAAGAAAGAGCGGGCTGGGCGGACTGCATTTTCTTGGATTGTCGGAAAGCCTTTGACACAGTACCGCATAAGAGGCTGGTACATAAGCTGGAGAGACAGGCAGGTGTAGCTGGTAAGGTGCTCCAGTGGATAAGGGAGTACCTAAGCAATAGGAAGCAGAGAGTTACGGTGAGAGGTGAGACCTCCGATTGGCGTGAAGTCACCAGTGGAGTCCCACAGGGCTCAGTACTCGGTCCTATCTTGTTTTGATATATGTAAATGATCTCCCAGAGGGTATCGATTCATTTCTCTCAATGTTTGCGGACGATGCCAAAATTATGAGAAGGATTACTTCAGAAGAAGACTGTTTGAGGCTTCAAGAAGACCTAGACAAGCTGAAGGAATGGTCGAACAAATGGTTGTTAGAGTTTAACCCAACCAAATGTAATGTAATGAAGATAGGTGTAGGAAGCAGGAGACCAGATACAAGGTATCATCTTGGAGAGGAAATTCTTCAGGAGTCAGAGAAAGAAAAAGACTTGGGGGTTGATATCACGCCAGACCTGTCTCCTGCAGCACATATCAAGAGGATAACATCAGCGGCATATTCCAGGCTGGCCAACATACGAACGGCATTCAGAAACTTGTGTAAAGAATCATTCAGAACTTTGTATACCACATATGTCAGGCCAATCCTGGAGTATGCAGCCCCAGCATGGAGTCCATATCTAGTCAAGCATAAGACTAAATTGGAAAAGGTTCAAAGGTTTGCCACCAGACTAGTACCCGAGCTGAGAATTATGAGCTACGAGGAGAGACTACGGGAATTAAACCTCACTTCGCTGGAAGACAGAAGAGTTAGGGGGGACATGATCACCACATTCAAGATTCTGAAGGGAATTGATAGGGTAGATAAAGACAGGCTATTTATCACAAGGGGCACACGCACAATGGGACACAAGGGGACAAGGGGACAAGTCCTCCATGTCACACATGCCTGGGCGGGGAGCGAGCCATCGTGGGCGGCTATCCTCTTTGGAGTTTGACACTTAACTGGCTAATGAAGCGTTACAGCACACCTTACCCACACAACCAGCAGGCCCCCAGCCCCCTCCCCCTACATCTAGTACTCAAGTCTGTTTACTTTCCCCACCCTCCAAGGTTGTGGGGGCTTACATGCGTGTACGAGTATTCATAACAATTTCTCAGGTAAAGTCAGTAGTCATTTTTACTGAATGTGGGAAACATAACTTTTGGAGTTTTTTTTTAACTTTTTTTTCTTTTTTTTTTTTAACTTTTTCACACTTATGTGGTGGGTGTGAGCCGCATATACTTAGTGCTCTGGAAGCAGAGTAGAGGGTTGCAGTTCAGTACACTTATGTCAAACTCTCAAGAGGCTACCCGACACCCCCAAAGCCTTCCTCCAGACCCGCGGACTGAGGAAATGTGAAGTGTGTGGAATTGTCAAGTAATTGACGATGAGTGTCACCTGCATGGAGGGGGGTGAGGGCGGAAGGGGGGAGGAGCGATATACGACCCCTCCACCTAATGCCAACACACAGGTTACTCAAGCAAGGGACGCCAAAGGGTAAACACGAGGCTGGGGCGCCAAGGGTCCACACGGGGCTGCCCTCATGGAGGTACAATGCTCCTATGTGATCTGCTGGTGTGTGCTGAGAACCTCATGTCTATGTGGACACACATGTGCGCGTGTGGTCGTGTGATGCTCCGCTCTGGAAGCATGCTACGTGTGGGACAGAGAGTCCCACCCACCCACACTGTTTACAGAAAAAAACTATTTACAGCTCACTGACGCTCTACCGCCAACACAACCCTGTCTGACGTGTATCTAATCACCGTCATTGAACACCAACGACTCAAACAGAATTGGGTGAGAAAGTTAAATGTTTCTTTTTCCGGCATAAAACAGACATTCTTTAAGAAAAAATAATGGCTCCCTCCACTATCAGACAAAGCCACCACCTGCTCCCCTCTCCCCTTTTCCCTCCTTCTCAGCCCATACCCATCTTAAGAGCCTGGTCTCCTACCCTGTCAGGGGTAGGGGGGCCCCTCCCCCCCTTAACATATCTCTGTCCGGGTAGGGGGGCCCTCCATNAGTAAGTAGGTCATGCTCATCAGCTAGCTTGGCTAATTTTAAAGATCATTGGTTTGTTATTTCAGCCATAAACAAAGCTAATTCTCTGGTAGACATCCAATTACTTCCTCAGTTACTATGAGGTCTCTCAAAGTCTCAAACTCTGAATATTAAGTGCTTAATCCATCTATTAAAGTGATTTAATTTTACTCTTACAAAATCAGAAATAGTCTGGTCCTGTGCTCTTTTTAACTTCTGAATTTTATTCTATGTGCCTCTGGGATCTGCTGGTAAGCATTTAAAATACTTTGCTGAACAAATTTAAAATCGAAAGAATTCTCAGCAGGCAATGATGCAAATACCTCTTGAGCTTTACCCTTAAATTGTCCTTGTAATATGCTAACCCATTGATCTACAGGCCAATTCATGCTGACTGCTAGTTTCTCAAAATGCAAGAAAAATATTCTGGATCTTCTTCATTAAACTTAGGCAAATCTACACGTTTACTGTACTTAGAAGAACTATTTGTACTCTCTGGATTATTACTAGTGTCACCCAAACCTGCCGCAATCCTCTGCTGTTCTAACCTGTTATTATTTCAGCCATACTCTGCTGAATTTCGAGTTGTTTAGTCTCCTGCTCTGCCAGTTGTACTCGAGCCTCCAACATCTGCTGTTGAGTTACCAACTCAAGTTGTTTTTGCTGGTTCTGTAACTCCAACTCTCTTATCTGCTTCCAGCCTAGCCATTTCTAATTTAGTCTCCAACTCCAACTTTAAGATTGCCACCTTGTCACTGACTCTTCGTCTAACTCTCCCAAACACTCTTCGTCAAGTCTCTCCTCTTCCACCAAGTGTGTGACAATAACTCTTAACACTTGAGCTTTCAACATTTTACTGGAAACTGCTAGGTTCAATTTATCAGCCAACAACAACAAACCAGACTTCTTTAAGTCTTTAATTTTACCAAAATTTGGCTGATCTACCAGCGCAACA
Source organism: Procambarus virginalis (assembly GCA_020271785.1). Lineage (NCBI taxonomy): Eukaryota > Metazoa > Arthropoda > Malacostraca > Decapoda > Cambaridae > Procambarus > Procambarus virginalis. Next base: position 18,740 of record WNGS01005136.1, on the reverse strand, counting down.
ACCTGATCCTCCATGGTTGGCTCAATAATCACAACTTACACTTGAAACAACACTGAAAATTATGCTTGGCCCCTGGCACAAGCTGAACACTTACCTCAAATCGTGAAGCGTTGAAGTTTTCACAGCAGCTCAGATTGAACAGATAATTACACAGGCTTGATTAGGCGTCACTAGATAATCACAGAGTACCTAGGAAGGCAATTGCTATTAATAATTAGCACTGTTAATTGTACAACATTACAGGGAATTAATGGTATAAGATCCCGGACACAGGCCTCCATTTTTACCACCCTCGAGACTAAATAAGGTTCTTCTCCCAGCAGTGTACATAAAATAATTAGTATAGGCCTTTCTAATAGAAGTCTAGGGGTATAGGAATAAGCACTGCATAAAATGGGGAACAATATATTTATGCTGAGGGGGACAAACATAACAATTAAATGGTACGTAAATATAGCCAGAAATATTTATCAGCATGCAAATTAAAATAAAATACTTCTCGAGCAATGAGCAATATTAATAGCACTTAAAACTATACATGGGAGAATACAATATCATCTGACCAGGAAATAAAAACTTTGAATGACTAAATATACAAATCAAGGACTTAACTTAATACATGTTATCCCTCGAACACACCACCACGCAACTAACCCCACGCGTCTCTCCACAGGCCAAGCGTCTACCAACAAAACAACTAACTATCCACACAACATTGTGGAATTACTAATAAAAATGGTAGTACAAAAGAACAACATATTATTAATTATAAGAGTACACCATTACATTAGTTTATACTATAGCATTACAAACCATTAAGTAGGAGTTATAAATCAGGGTTCAATCATCAACACTCGCTTGACAATACTTTCCCACGCTACTCACATATCCAACCTGATCAACCCCCACAGAGAAACACATGAGAATTGTAACACGAAAGCCTCATACAAATAATATGCAACTCAAGCACACTAATACATTCAATAATATATATCATATAACATACAAATCTCACATTACACAACTGGATGCTATAATGATTAAAGAATAAGACAATACAGTAATAATAATTAAGAGTAATAAGAGGATCTTAACAAGATTCGTAACAGGGTGGTGTCTGTGAGCTGAACATCATGGCTCAAAACAGAGGTCTGGGTAAGAACTTCTCCAAACAGATTAGAATACTGATGTAGTAACACTCAACTCTCCCTGTTTAACCTCATCCAAGTGTCCCATCATCTCCTCAAAGCTAGAATTACAAAAGGTAGGATTAGACAAGTATCAGATATATGGTTCTCAGGGGGTGACTGTGTCCTGTACCACACATGACACTGGCCTGGAGCCTAGAAATGCTTTTAACCTGTTAATGTGCACTACCAAATCCTTGGAAAGGTCCGGCAGACTTTTAATTTTATAAGTTAACTCAGAACGTCTGCAAACAACTTCAAACAGACCTTCAAAATGATGAACCAAAGCAGTTTCCACTCTGGACCTTAAAACAAGAACAAGTTCACCTGGCTGAAAACATCTCAACTTCACCCTGAATTTCTTGTCATGGTGTTGTTTCATCTTCAACTGCGACTTCTTCAGGTGCTCGCTTGCCACGTCTTGGTACTTCTTCAACTTTGACTGGATCTCACTCAACAGACGACTTCCATCAGGGAGAGAGACGTTTCCCAACAACCTTTCACTCAGCAACTGGATTGGGCCTCTCACTTGGTGTCCATAAACTAATTGGAAAGGAGAACAACCCAAGGAATGTTGTAAACTATTTCGAGCTGCAAACAAGATAAAAGGTAAGTCCTCATCCCAATTACGTCTGGAGTCTTCACCAACAGTTCGTAACATCTGCTTCATAGTCTGGTGAAATCTCTCCAAGGCACCTTGACTTTGTGGATGATGAGTACTGGACATGCGGTGTTCTATGTACTACTCCTCACAAAATCGTTTGAACTCTGCAGACCGAAAATTGCTTCCGTTGTCAGTCTGGATAACTCTAGGTAGTCCAAACAAAGTACAGAATTTGGTCACATGATGGATAACTGTCTTTGCTCTAATGTTTCTCACAGGATAAGCTTCTGGAAACTTGGATGTGGCACACAATAAGGTTATTAAAAATATATGACCAGACATTGTCCTATTAACGGGCGAACACAATCGATAATAATTTTGGGAGAAAGGTTCCTTGGAACTACAATTGAATGCAGGGGAGCTTTAGGTACACTCGGATTAGGTTTACCCACTATTTGACAGGTTACACATTGACTACAATATTTCCAATATCTTTTTTAAGACTGGGCCAATAAAAATATTTTGATATCTGGTATAACATTCGACTAATCCGTTGGTGACTGCTTAATGGATCGTCGTGGGCAGCTGATAGGACTTGTTCACAGAATGCTTTGGGGACCACAAGCTGGGTAAGACTCTCACAGTCTTCTGATGAAGGAGATAACTTAGTTCTCCATCGTCTCATCAGCATCTGATCTCAGAGGAAGTATCCAATATCATCTGCCAAAGCATCCTCCCCCTTAACAGCTTAAAAAACAGGCATTTAAACTAGGATCACTCTGTTGAAGTTGGGTTAAGGTGTGGAATTTTACATCAAAATTAGGGGAAGAGGTAGTAAAAGGAGGTACAACGTCCTTACTTGGCACAACTCCATCAACTGTACTAACTTCATCCAGCCTAGACAAAAAAGTGTCAACCAAGTTGATTTCTGGGTCTAACGTTGGAGGTTTTCCAGCCGTCCCTCCGGTTGTAGGTTTGGAAACATCACTCTGGGACTTGGCGACTTGAGATCTGCTGACTGCGCAGGCTGGATACACTTCAGGAGCAATCTCAGTCGTTTTTGAGAGAACTCTACCTGGGTCATTGAACATGATGGGAAGATGACTGTTTATCATAATATCATTTCCAAGAATTATATCGACACCAGGAATAGGTAAGGTATCACACACACCTACAGTACATAGTCCAGGAGTATAGGGGAATTTAATGTAAACTTGCATCAGGGGAACACGTTGCACTACCCCAACTATTCCGTGTATAAGAATTACTTCGTCCAGGTCAATCTTCTTGACCTTGGACAACATACTGGAAGTAATCAAGGTTAACGATGCACCAGTGTCTCTAAACATAACTACAGGAATCCACTTGTCTACAACTCCAACCATTTTAGCATGAATCATGTAAGGGTCAAAATCAGCAAGCCACTGGGGGCTTACCCCTACAAAATGTCTCAGAATTATGACATTGCCTTCTTTTACTCACCACCAAGGCATTTGGTTGTAATTCTGGATGTAACCTGAAACAATGACGAACAACATGCCCTTTCATGTAACAATAATTACATTGTTTCACATCAGTCGAACTTGTCAAAACTGATGTAGCTTTACTAAGGTTAACAGTTCCCTTAGATTTACTTGATGCTCGGTCTATCCTGGCTGTAGGAACAGACTTAACATTATAATGATTACTCTTTGACCTCTCAGGATTTGCCTGCTTAGAAGTGAATGTTTTAGGTGCCATGTTAAAATTGTTATACGGTATCTTAAAAATCGTCTCATGTTCATCTGCCAACATAGCTAAATCATGAACATTCTTGTAAGAACGTTTACCAGTAGCTAGTGCCATGGTCAACTTTACAGGCAAAAAAAAAAAAATAGTTCTTCAATTAGGATGAGCTGCTTAAGGGACAAAAAATCATGAGTATTATTTCGGTTAAGCCACCTGCTAAAAATTGACTCTTTTACTCCAGCAAAATCTGTAACTGTTTGATCAGGTGCACGCTTGAGACCTCTAAACTTTTGTCTTAATTCTTCTGCATTGAGTTCATACGCTTGCAAGATCCTCTTTTTAACTGTGGGGTAATGAAAGCTGTCTTCGAATGGGAGCGAAGCAAAAATCTCTTGTGCCTTCCTGCACAACTGACCTTGCATAATGGTCACCCAAGAATCCTCTGGCCATTTTAAACTAGTAGCTAGCTTTGAAAATGTAAGAAAAACAATTCAGGGTCCCTCTCATCAAATTTGGGTAATTCAAACCCTTTAGGGAAGTAAAGTCCACTACTGTAACTACTACTACAACTTCCCTTAGCACCCTTACTACTGGCAGCGGCTGCAGCTTCTAGCTTTTTCTCCTGAAGCCTAATCTGCGCCTCAGCCATCTGCTGTTTTATTCTAACTGTCTCTAACTCTTATTCTCTCTGCTTACTTTCCTCTTCTCTTTGTTTAGTTTTCTCTTTTCTTTGTTTAGTTTCTTCTACACACTTAAACCTTTCTAACTCAACTTGCTTTAGCTGAAGTTCTAACTCCTGCCTTCTTAATCTGGCAGTACTCTCAAACTCATCAGGGTATTCTTCTTATACCTCATCACTTAACAAACCACCTTCTACTAGATGCAGAAAATTAATTCTCAGTAATTTAGCTTTAGTCATTTTGGGTGCCACTTCTAACTCTAGGAGTTTTCCACTGATTTAGTTAAGGTCTTAATCCTATTTACTGATGGATTCTGCAAAATTTAATTTACTAATTGCTCCATAATCATTAATTATTAATACACTTTCTAAAAAAAATTATTATACCACAATAAGAATATACTCGATTAGCATATGCCCCACCTGCACAAAACATGTACACTTACCTCTGTCGTGCAGCGTTGCAAGTGCAGTAATAACTAGGTTCACAAAGGACTGCAAGCTGAATCAACGCAGAGACACAAGTCATCAAAGCGTCTTGAAGGAAATGATACTGCAACATTCAATTCAAATAGGCACAACAAACTAGAAAATAATCATGGATCAGTTCTTCTGTGTCATACATAATTATTAATCCTGAACACTAGGATTACAGCAATAATGGTCCTGGAAACACAGGAGTTACATCATAAAGATCCTGAAACAACAGGACTTACCTGATTGATGATCACGGACTAAAACACTAACAGGTCCACTCGCCTGAAGAGGTCAGAGAGTAGTATCGCCTTCAACCAACCTTGCCGAGAGACGACACTGTAACCAACTCCAATAAGTCAACTGACCTTCAACTTTCAAACTGACCTTCAAAAAATGTGGTTAAATAGAAATAATATCCACATATTAATGTTATGGTCAGAGAGATAAGACCCCCCATATTTATATCTAAAGGGAGTAACTTACAGCATCACTGGAACACACAGCCTGGCCACATATCAATCAAGGTTCTAGGGGAGTAAAAGGCTAGCGGACTGCATGTGAGTACAATTGTCCCCACAACTATGTGTGCAGAATTTTGTTAGCAGGTTGAATCAGAATATACAGTCCACTAACTAGCTAAGAACTAAGAACTAACTCAGAAGAAAAATGATATAACATTAAAGACAATTGAAAAATATATTAAATTAAATATTTGAATAAAAAATAGAATAAAACAATTAAAGCCTGCTATGTTGTTGTTGTTAAAGATTCGCTAACTGAAACAAAAAGTTCCAGGTAACACGGGCTATGGAGAGCCCGAAAAAAGCCTGCTAGGATTTTTCTACACAACCCATAGGCAATAGCAATTTAGTGAAAGTGTCAGATTGTACTAAGTGGACAACTACAATAGGAGTACGACATCTGTGCCACGAGGGAGGAAACTTGGAGCTGGCAGCGGTGTGGTCAACAATAACTACTGCTGCTACAGATGCTTCATACTTACCTAGTGTGCTCTGGTGGTTGAGCTGGCCGGTAAGAGCCTCTAGTGTCAATTCAAGGGTGTGCAGTGTTTAGTATAAAAAATAGTCTGGATATCAGCTAAAGAACG
>WNGS01005136.1:0-12932 GCA_020271785.1 Procambarus virginalis | reverse complement strand
TAAAGACTTGAAATATCCGGCTCATGTGGTACTAGTTTCTGCACCCAAGATGTACCAAGACCACACTGCCAACCCACCCCCCAACCTCACCACCCGCAACACATCACACACCACACACACCAGCAACAAACCACACCACACACACCCACACACACACCACACACACACACACACACACACACCACCACACACATGCACACACACACACACACACCTAGTGGGAACGCGACGACGGAGCATCATCATCAACCCTACAACGTCTTACTCATCTAGTTTGTGTGAGAGTGAAACAGCTGGTATGTACCCCCTTTCTGGTCTCAGATTACAGGGTACAGTGTGAGGTTATGAAATAGATCAAATTCTTGTTCCGCGATAGCTAGATATATATTTAAATCTCAGCGTGGCTCATTCTGCGGTAGAAGTTACGCTTACGGGAACTAGTGCACAGCACCACGCAAGCACTTAAGCCCACTACTCATGCACACACACACACACGCACACCAGCCTAGGAGGGAGTAATTAACACATTTTCGTGGAAAGGGAGATAAACACCTCCCATAATCCACCCCTCACTCTACTGCCGTAAGCTGACACACCTCCCTCACCTCTTGAACCCCATCCCCAACTGTCGCACACACTTCATCTCTCTCTCTCTCTCTCTCTCTCTCCTCTCTCTCTGCTCCTCTCTCTCTCTCTCTCTCTCTCTGGCTCTCTTCTCTCTTCGTCTCCTCTCTTCTCTCTCATCTTGGTCCTCCTCCTATCTTATCCTACTAATATCTTTTCTCTCTTCTCTCTCTCTCTCTCTCCATCTCTCTTCTCTATCTTCCTCTCTCTCCTCCCTCTCTCTCTCGCTTCTCTGCTCCCTCTCTGCCTCTCCTTCTCTGTGCTCTATCTTGTTTTGCTCTCTCTTTCGCTCTCTCTGGTTCTTTGCTCTCTCTCCTTGCTCTCTTCTCCTTCGTCCCTTGCTCTCTGTCTCTTGCTACCTCTCTTGACCAGGGGCCAAATGGCAGGAGGCCGCAACAGGGTCATGGGAAGCAGCCAGGATGATCAAACGCAGGAATTGCTAAACCAAGTTCTGGAGGAAATCAGGAGGGAGAAGCAGGAAATGAAGAATACAATAAACAACCTGCAAATTGAGCTGACATCAGCAAGGGATGAGATCAAATCTCTCACAGCGAAAAATAAGAGACCGAGCATCAGATTATCATCCAAAAAGAAGGTGGGAATGCTACATTGGAAGGAAATGCCTCTGTACCTGAAACATTTGCGGACATACTGAAAAAAGAGCTCAGAAGCAATGGCCACAGTGAGGGAGTAGCCATGCAAGCTGCTAACCTCACAGGAAGCAGCAAGTGCACCACAACTTGTACTGTACTTGTCTCTGCAACTGCACTCCCAAACAGGACCAGTCAATGTAATTAGTGCATATGCACCAACCCTGACTTCTCCAGTAGAGGCAAAGGAAAAATTCTACGATGACCTCAACAGAGTCATAGCGAGAATCCCTGTAAAGGAGCCACTGTTCATCCTCGGCGACTCAACGCCAGAGTGGGTGCCGAGCACAAACATTTGGCCCACTTGTCTGGGTCAATTCGGCATAGGGAGGATGAATGAGAATGGGCAACGTCTGCTAGAACTCTGCTGCCTTCATGGTCTCTGTGTCACCAACACGTTCTTCGGCACCAAGCCTCAACACGAGTATCTTGGAGACACCCCAGATCAAGCACTGGCACCAGCTTGACCTGATTCTTACCAGGCGTGCAAGTCTACCCAGCGTCAAGATTACGCGTAGCTACCAGAGTGCTGTCTGTGACACCGACCACTCCCTGGTCTGTAGCAGGGTCAAGATACAACCAAAGAAGATTCATCACTCGAAAAAAGGCGGGCAGACCTCGCATCGACACCACTAAGACCCGAAACCAGACAAGGTGAAAGATTTTGCACGGTGCTCGAGGAAGCTCTCCCTGGCCAGCCGGGGTCACTGCCTGTAAAAGATGGGAGCACTTCAGAGACGCTGTGTTCAACGCTGCCATTTCCACCTTTGGCAAGAAGACCAGCAGGTCGGCTGACTGGTTCGAGGCTCACTCGGAAGAGATGACACCTGTCATGAAGAGAAGAGAAACGCCTTGGCAGCCTACAAAGCCTGCCCAAGTCAGCGCAACTTACAGATCCTTCGGCCATCCGCTGCAAAGTACAGCAGAGCGCCAGGCGATGTGCCAACAACTATTGGCTCCAGCTCTGCTCCCAGATACAGACTGCAGCGGATACAGGCAATGTAAGGGGAATGTATGACGGCATCAAGCAGGCCCTCGGCCCAATCCAGAGGAAGACCGCTCCTCTGAAATCTGCCACGAGGTGATTCAGGACCAGACACTGCAGCTGAAGCGCTGGGTCGAGCACATACTGTGAGCTATACGCCAGGGACAATGTGGTCACCGAAGACCCTGAGCGCCATTGAGTGTCTGCCTGTGCTAATGGAGCTCGACAGCGAACCGACCCTCGAAGAACTCAGCGATGCCCTAGACTCCCTTGCTCCTGGTAAAGCTCCTGGCAAAGATGGCATTCCTGCTGAGACCTTGAAGTGCTGCAGAGGTAGCCTGCTCATGGAGCTGCATGAAATTCTCTGCCTCTGCTGGGAAGAAGGAGAGGTGCCACAGGACATGAGGGATGCCAACATCGTCACGCTGTATAAGAATAAAGGTGACAGGGGCGACTGCAACAACTACCGTGGAAATCTCCCTCCTCAGTACTGTCGGAAAGCTGTTGCTCGAGTCGCATTGAAGAGGCTCCAAGTACTTGCAGAGAGAGTCTATCCAGAATCACAATGCGGATTCAGAGCTGACAGGTCCACAATCGACATGGTCTTTTCCCTCAGACAACTGCAGGAGAAATGCAAGGAACAGAAGCAGCCACTCTTCATAGCCTTCATAGATCTGACGAAGGCCTTCGACCTCGTCAGCAGGGATGGCCTGTTCAAGATCCTCCCCAAGATCGGATGCCCACCCAGGCTCCTCAGCATCATCAGATCTTTCCATGAGAACATGAGGGGCACCGTGGTCTTTGATGGACTAACATCAGACGCCTTTGACATCCGAAGTGGAGTAAAGCAGGGCTGCGTACTGGCTCCAACCCTATTCGGGATTTTCTTCGCAGTTATGCTGCGGCACGCCTTCGGATCTGTCATGGAAGGCATTTACCTCCGGACCAGGTCGGATGGAAAACTCTTTAACCTCGCCAGGCTGAGAGCCAAGACGAAGGTTCGGCTGAGGTGTCTGCGCGACTTCCTTTTCGCCGACGACGCAGCAGTCACTGCCACTCAGCCGAAGACCTCCAACGGCTCATGACCCGCTTCAGCGAGGCCTCTCAGGCTTTCGGACTCACCATCAGCCTGAAGAAAACACAAGTCATGGGACAAGGAGTGGACTCCCCACCTGACATCCGCATCTCCGATTCCAAACTGGAAGTCGTTCACGACTTCGTGTACCTGGGCTCCACAATCTCTGACTCCCTCTCTCTTGATACGGAGCTAAACAAACGCATCGGTAAGGCATCTACTACCATGTCCAGACTGACAAAGAGAGTGTGGGCCAACAATAGGCTGACTGAGTATACTAAGATTCAGGTTTACAGAGCCTGTGTCCTGAGCACTCTCCTTTATGGCAGTGAGTCTTGGACACTCCGCGCCCGTCAGGAAAGACAGCTGAATGCCTTCCACATGCGCTGCCTTCGACACATCTTGGACATCACCTGGCAGGACAAGGTGACAAACAACAACGTCTTGGGGAGAGCAAGAATCACCAGCATGTACACAATGCTGAAACAGAGACGAATGCGCTGGCTCGGGCACGTTGTGCGACTGGGCGACGGCAGGATTCCCAAGGATCTCCTGTACGGAGAGTTGAGGCAGGGAAAGCGTTCAACAGGCAAGCCCCAGCTACGGTACAAAGACGTATGCAAGAGGGACCTGAAAGCCATGGACGTCGATCTTGCTATATGGGAGACACTGGCTGCAGACCGTTCAGACTGGAGGCAGTCTGTTCAAAGAGGTCTCTCCAAGTTCGAGGAGTCACTTGCCAAGGAATCGGAGGCAAAGAGACAGAGAAGGAAAGCCAGTAGCCAGGAAGACAGACCAGAATCGGACTTTGTTTGTGCTCGGTGTGGGATGGACTGCCACTCTCGGATTGGCCTCATCAGTCACACCAGACGCTGCACCAGGATTGACAACCAGAGCGCAACTCCATAGTCTCCCGAGACTGAAGAATGCCTACTACTACCTGTACTTATATGTTTAGGGAACCATTAATAATTCTAAACATTAGGCAGGAATGAGTGATGTGAAGTTACCTAGGATTACAGCTGGCTCCCAACATAATTATGGAAATTTGTTACCCTGCTGTACATCAAGCCTTACAGGCCTCCAGATAGCCGCCATTACGTGGCACTCTGAGGCACAGGGCCACACCCTAATCTGATGCTACAATTATTCAGCCTTAGCAGGCCCCATCTACAGTTTCAGCTAAGGTGCCCTTTTATTTTATACTGTAGATAGATTAACTATAGGTATAATTACAGTAGATTAGACCACCATATGTGGTATGATTTATAATTTATATTAAAGACTAGGTAAACAATTTGTGGTTTATGAAGGATCCACTTCAAAGTGGTTTAAGCCGCAAATTGTCCCCCAAAGTATGTGTGCAGAAATGTTTTAGCAGGTTGAATCAGAATATACAGTGCACTAACTAACTAAGAACTAAGAACTGTCTCAGAAGAAAAAGAATATAATATTAAAGTCAACTGAAAAATAAATTAAAGTAAATATTTGAATAAAAAATAGAATAAAAGAATTAAAACTGCTAGGATTTTCCCACATAAATTTGGTCCTTTGAACCAAGATACAAGATCCTCATTAGGATCTATATAAACATAATTGCAATATTTACACATATATATATTAATTATAGCAGGAAGACACTGCTATACAATTTCTTGCCTAACTTTTTCAATCTCAGCTAACAAGTCAACAGAACTTACAACAAGCACTGTTATTGTTCCGAGGCCTGAACCAAAAGAACAATTGTGATTTTTCATTACAAGAGGTTGATAAGAAGCTAATTAATTTACTCATAAATGTATATACAATTTTATGTGTTTATATAAACATTACATAATATTTAATATTGCATGATTACTGAAACAATTACTGCATCTCACATTATTTACAACCAGTTCTTGCACAAGGGTAGGACATTTTAGGCTGGTGTTCTACAGAAACCTAGTCTAATTTATTGTGCTAACCTGGTGTAAGGGTAAGAATTTACACTTGTCTAGAGTTGAACCTGTATTACAATCTAGCAAGCACATATTTTAATGCAGTTTCTTAAGACACTCCGAGTTGTGTTGTCTACATAGTATTACCATAACTATAGTAATAATTTAACTATAATCATTTCACGTATGAGTGTTAATCTGTGTCTCTGTACCAACTAAGAGTGATTTTGAGGGGCTAACTTGAGGTAAATCTAGCATATATACAAGGTTACCTCTCAAATTATAGTGTGTATGATTATATAATGTGTATTTTAAATGATAAAGAGCTCTAGTTTGGAAACTAGTAGCTATACTAGCTCGAGTGCTAGTTGCAGTCCAAATCAAAGTCCAACAAGGCTTAACACTAGAACAATTGCAACATGGCTAGCAAATAGAGCCATCATGTCTAATGCAAAAAATGTAAAAGCGACCCTCACAGGTATGAAGGGTCATTTAACCCGACAGATAAAAAAATGTGATGATTTATGTAATCAAACTCCAGTTGATAATGTAGAACTGGAAGGCTATCGTAATGTAGAACTGGAAGGCCATCATTAGGTTGCAGAGAGCAAATTTCAGCAAGTACAAATGCAAATCCTGAAATATCAGGATGTTCTTGCTGCTACTAACATCGAAGAAGATGCAATGGAAGCTGTCGTACAAGAAAACACAGATTATGAAGATGCAATACAAAGTTTACAACACTTTATCAAGTTAATAACCATACACGAGGCCACTACAAACATTGCAGCCACAACTTCCGAAAACCCGACACAACCAGAAGTCAAATTGCCATCAATTAGTCTCCCAACTTTCTCTGGTACAGAAGACAAGAGTTGGGATAATTTCTGGAACAAATTTATCGATTCAGTGATTCTAATGTCACTATAGCAAAGACCACAAAATTTATATATTTACAAGCTGTTAAAGAATGAAGCGTTAATAAAGTTGTCTTTAATTTAACCTTCATGGATGATGGTTATGATACTGCAGTACAGCTCCTTAAGGAAAATTATGCTTAGCCAGAAAGGACTATCAGACTTCTAACCCAGAAACTGTTAGATATTTCCCATCCAGATGGATCAGCTGACTCACTGCAAGCCTTAGATTGGAGCTTGAGTTCTTGTTCAAGGCGCTTAATAATAAATTGAATCTGTATGCATCGGATTGGATAATCCAAGTCCATATGAGACACATTACCAGTGACGTACTGGATAAGTTGCTTGTCTTATATAACAAAATCTTCTCTGACAGTAAAGGAGATTACGGAAGGTTTAAGATCCATCATAGAAAGACAACGAGATAACACAGATGGAAAAGCGACATCTAAACATTCTGCAAACACTCATAGTAAACAACAGAGTACAAACAGTACTCCAAATAAATCTAAAACAACTTCCCCCTCCCCAAAGTGGAAACAAGGCAGTGTGGGCACATATGAAATGGGGTCCCTCAAAACCTACAGTTAATGTGTCACCCAAAACGGTGACTGCCCAAAATGCTGTTAACGTCTGGAGGCCACGTGTGTTCTGTGAAGAACAACATACCATGCACAACTGCAAAGCTTAACCTGATTGTGCTACACGTATAAAACGACTCAAGGAGTTACGTAAATGCGCCAGGTGTATAAGGTCACATAATCCCGACACCTGCGCAACTCAAATAGGCACCAGTAATAGGTGCCATAAGGGTCAACACCATACAGCACTTTGTGGGGACTCAAGTACAAAGTCTCCCAAACCACAAGTAGAGGAAGTAACTTCCACTTCAGTACAGCTTTCTACTCTACTACCAGACATAAGTGTCTTGTCAACAAGGTCTGATCATAAATCAGCTCTACTCACTGTTCAATTGATCATTAAAAATGGAAAGTCCAAGGTCACCATGTGTGGATTATTTGACCAAGGATCCCAAATGACTTTTATCTCAAGGAGTTGGTAGATGCCTTGAAACTTAAGCCTGTACGAGAGACACGAATAGACATAGCAGCATTCCTGACTAACTCAGGAGCCCAAGTCTTCAAGGTAGTACAACCTAAAGTACTTTTAGGCGGTTATGTCTGAACGATACAAGCTCTTGTAATAGATAGATTCCCATCAAACCTGTATGTGTATGATCTAGGGACAACAGCCAAATTCCTGGAAGAAAATGGAATCAAATTGGCTGACAAAATCCCATCAGACAACCTCTCCAATATTGGAATCCTTATGGGATCAGATGTATACCATAAATTTATCAAAGGCAAGGAAGAAAAAGAGGGAATGAACCTGTTACCGTCTGCGGGTGGCTACTTGCTAACAGGCCCAGTATTACGACTGAAGAAACTCGCACCTGTAGACCACCAACATGCCAACCCAGTAATGGTTGCATGACTAGGATAACAGTCTCCACTACAATTCAGAGACGTGTCTAAGGATGAGTTTGTATCCCCCTGTACATAAATTATGCCTCCTGGCAACTCTCGGCATTGTCCCTGAACAACCTAGTCCAGATGATGACTGGACTTAAAAACAACACCTAGATAAAGTTGTCTACAGAGATAATCAATACTGGGTCAGGTTATCTTGGAAGCAGAATCACCCTCAGCTACCCGTTAACCATTTTATGGCATAAAACCAATTAAGATCACAAGTGTTACACTTACAAAGACATCCTGAGAACTTGAAATTGTACCATGAAATAATCAAGAAACAACTCGATGACAAATTTATCAAAGTTGTGACAAATGATAACCCTAAGGAAGGACACTACCTGCTACACCACTCTGTACTGAAATATTCCGCTAATACCCTACTACGGATAGTATTTAATTGCAGTGCTAAGATAAAGCAGAGTAGTGTTTCCTTAAATGACTGCCTTCAAACTGGCCCTTGCCTGACACAAAGGCTATACGACTGTTATGACCATGCATACACCAGTATAATCATACTGAGATTGGTGTATGAGTATGCTCAAACTATAGTGATATCTTGGTTGATAGCTTCGTATCACGAATGTTGTGTATATGATGTAATCTCATGTTACCATACATTATTCTTATTTTTTGTATTGTCAATGTGTGACATACTTTTCTAAGTCTATATTAATTCTGTATCAAAGTTGTATGCCATGTAATTGTGGATATTAGATGTCTAGTTATAGCAGTAGCCTAATGTCATAGAGTATGAAAAACATGCTAATATGTTTATTGTAATTAATGCTACATCAATGCTATATAGGTAACATTATGTGGACCATGTTGGAGAATGTATACATTTAGTTTCTATATGTATTATTCAAATGTATACCGAGTAGTTTCCATTTTAGTGTTGTACCTTACATTGACCCATTGTCTTGACATTTAATGAATATATGGCACTTTGAAATGTTTTCCATTTAGACAATCTTTTGATACACATGTTGTATATATCTAATATATTTTATATCTTTGTATGCATATGTAAAACCGTTGGCGTATGTCATTGAATCCTTCCCCCCCCTCTCCCCTTCTGATGTACCGACATAATATGGGGGCCTGATAATAACATATTAATGTTATTATCAGAGAGATGAGACCCCCATATTTATATCTTAAGGCAGTAACTTACAGCATCACTGGAACACATAGCCTGGCCACATATCAATCAAGGTTCTAGAGGAGTAAAAGGCTAGCAACAAATATTCCAGTTTACTGGCATTAATAACATTCCACAACATTAATAAATAAAACATTCTACTAATACCACACATTATTACTTTATATCCAGCTTCTCAACAGCTGGGCGTAATCAATCGAATACAGGTCTGTAAACTGCATCAATCAACACTAGCTGACACCAGGAACTTTGCCTAGCACAGTGGAACACTAGTGCCTATATGCTGTTAATACCAAACAAGGCTGGTGGTGTGTCAACCAATAACACATGAGGTAAGAGGAATAATATCACATTCAGCACCTTGGCATTTCACAAGTTCCTCAAAATATATCACCTCACTAAGACACATAAAAATCACCTACCACCTGGTATACATGTTGAACACAAATAAATGATCCATTTAAATACATACTGTTACATGAGAGTAATCTAGCAAGCTTATTACCCATATAAGGTCACAAATAACGGACCAAAATGCTAACAGGTCCACTCGCCTGAAGAGGTCAGAGAGTAGTGGCGCCTTCAGCCAACCTTGCCGAGAGGCGACACTGTAACCAACTCCAACAAGTCAACTGACCTTCAACTTTCAAATCTCTCTAACTCCTTTACAACATAAACTCACTCAAGAACTTCTAATTTAATATATAGCAACTTAAGAGTATAAGGTACAACCTTACATAATGATATATAATAATAATTCAATATGTTAAAGAAATTATCATGAAACACAAAAAGTACACAAAGAATTTGCATGGATACGAGACGGTAATACTGGCAAAGTCGGTACATCAGAAGGGGAGAGGGGATGAAGGGAGGATTCAACGACATACGCCAACGGTTATACATGTGCATACAAAGATATAAAATTTATTAGATATGTACAACATGTGTATCAAAAGATTGTATAAGTGGAAAACATTTCACAGCGCCATATATTCATTAAATGTCAAGACAATGGGTCAATGCAAGGTACAACACTAAAATTGAAACTACTCAGTATACTTATAAATAATACATCTGAAAACTAAATGTATACATTCTCCAACATGGTCCACATAATGTTACCTATATAACATTGATGTAGCATTAATTACAATAAACATACTAGGATGTTTTTAATACGCAATGACATTAGGCTACTGCTACAACTCGACATCTAATATATATATCTACAATTACATGGCATACAACTTTGGTACAGAATTTATATAGACTTGGAAATGTATGTCACACATTGACAATACATAAAATAAAAAAAATGTATGGTAACATGAGATTACATCATATACACAATATCTGTGATACGAGGCTATCAACCAAGATATCACTGTATAGTTTGAGCATACTCATACATCAATCTCAGTATCCTCATACTGGTGTATGCGTGGTCATAACATCCCTCCATCGCATGAAATGACTACAATGTGAAACACAGTGTACACATTCTTACAGACATGGACAGCAAAAACCCATCAAGAATAATGAATAATACATAAATATTCATAATAATCTTCATAAGCTGCATAAATATACGGTGTAAGCACAATTACAGCATTAACTACTACAATATATAAAACATTTAATAAGAATATAACATCATCAAGTTTTAAATCAATTACAAGTAACTCAGCATTTAGAAGTAATTATGATCATTATCTCATCAAGTAAATCAGGAAATTTAGGGTGGTTCTTCACATTGGTTTTCTCAGGGGAAAACGTCTAGACAAGACATCAGCCAGAACATTTATCTTGCCAGGAATATGATGAATATGGAGATTGAATTCCTGCAGATACAATGACCACCTCAATTTTTTATTATTATGGATATTTTATTTATTGTTATTATTTTCATTCTGTCAATAAATATTGAAGGATTATGGTCAGTATATACATCAACCTTATTTCCATGTAAATATATATCAAACTTCTTGCATGCCAACACAAGAACATAAGCCTCCTTCTCAACAACATAGTAATTTACCTCTGTACTAGAGACCTTTCTCGAAAAATAGTATACAGGATGCTCAACATTATCACATCCAATCTGGATTAGGACAGCACCTGCACCCAAATCAGAAGCATCTATATACATGATAAAAGGCTTAGTAAAATCAGGACTAGCGAGGACTGGGGATGAAGATAAGGTACTTTTTAAACCATCAAAGGCTTCTTGACACTGGGTAGTCCACTTAAATCTAACTCTCTGCTGCAACAAATCAGTCAGAGGTGAAGTTACCATACAAAAGTTCTTACAGTACCTACGGTAATAGGCACACACCCCTAAAAATCGCTGAACCTGTTTTTTTGTTAGTCAAGATAGGATAATTTACAATGGCATTAATTTTATCAGATAGAGGCATCACCCTACCTTGACCAACCTCGTGCCCTAGATAAACAATTGCACCTGTAGCAAACTTACATTTTTTGGGTTAGCAGTAAGATTGGCCTCTTGCAACTTAGCAAACAACAAATTTAAACCCTGCAAATGTTCTTGCCAAGAATCACTAAATAAAACAATGTCATCTAAATAAGCACGGCAATTTGGAATATTCTGCAGCAACCAGTTCATTAATCTCTGGAAGGTTGCTGGGCCATTTATATGACCAAAAGGCATAACGTTATACTGAAAACAACCATCAGGTGTTACAAAAGCTGAATACTCATTAGCTCGACTTGTCAAAGGCACTTGATGATATCCCGTGGACAAATCGAGTTTAGATATAAAGTGACAGTGACCAATCTGGTCAATACAATCCTCAAGGAATGGCAATGGGAAAGTGTCTACTACAGTTACCTCATTTAACCGCTTGTAATCAGTACACAGGCGCCAACTCTCATCCAGTTCAGGAACTAACAAACATGGTGAACACCAGGAACTCTTACTGGGTGTAACTAGACCATTTTCCAGGCGGAACTCCACTTCCCTCCTGATAATATCTCTCTTTTCTGGAGATACTCTGTACGGATGCATACGAATAGGGGTGTGTTACCACCCTCGAGACTAAATAAGGTTCTTCTCCCAGCAGTGTACATAAAATAATTAGTATAGGCCTTTCTAATAGAAGTCTAGGGGTATAGGAATAAGCACTGCATAAAATGGGGAACAATATATTTATGCTGAGGGGGACAAACATAACAATTAAATGGTACGTAAATATAGCCAGAAATATTTATCAGCATGCAAATTAAAATAAAATACTTCTCGAGCAATGAGCAATCTTAATAGCACTTAAAACTATACATGGGAGAATACAATATCATCTGACCAGGAAATAAAACTTTGAATGACTAAATATACAAATCAAGGACTTACTTAATACATGTTATCCCTCGAACACACCACACGCTACTAACCCCACGCGTCTCTCCACAGGCCAAGCGTCTACCAACAAAACAACTAACTATCCACACAACATTGTGGAATTACTAATAAAAATGGTAGTACAAAAGAACAACATTTATTAATTATAAGAGTACACCATTACATTAGTTTATACTATAGCATTACAACCCATTAATAGGAGTTATAAATCAAGGTTCAATCATCAACAACACTCGCTTGACAATACTTTCCCACGCTACTCACATATCCAACCTGATCAACCCCACAGAGAAACACATGAGAATTGTAACACGAAAGCCTCATACAAATAATATGCAACTCAAGCACACTAATACATTCAATAATATATATCATATAACATACAAATCTCACATTACACAACTGGATGCTATAATGATTAAAGAATAAGACAATACAGTAATAATAATTAAGAGTAATGAGAGGATCTAACAAGATTCGTAACATCCCTCCCGTCCCCTAAGAAAAAATGAAATTAACTGAAGGTTGATTTCATTTTTTTGACTGCATGAATTAACACATGAAAAATTTCACCACATGAAAATACTTAAACTACAATCAAGTACATAGCAATGAAATTTCATACAGAAAAAAATATAAAATTACATACATCTTATGAATAAAGA
>WNGS01005135.1:10773-22553 GCA_020271785.1 Procambarus virginalis | reverse complement strand
CTGCGCAGCTGTGCCTCCAGCTGCAGCTTCATCATCTCCAGCTTGACGCTGCGCCGGCTGCCGCTGGATCCCCTACTGCTTCCACTAATGCTTAAATTCTCCCTTGCACTGGCAGGTGTCTGTGGCCGTTCCTCCCTTGAAGCCTCATCTCGGGCCTTGACCTGTGCCACAATCTCAAGCCTCCTTTCTCCCACTTTGGAGGACCTCAACTGGATTCCAAAGTGGTCAGCTATTAACTGCAGTTGTGCCTTGGTGCAATCCTCCAGCACCTGTTTATCCCTGGTATCAATAAACCTTGCTACCTTCTCGTCCTCCATACTTGTGCTATGAGTGAATACCTGTTACCTGTACCTAATACCTTTTGCCACTATCAAGCGCCACAATCGTAATAGTGATCCTGGCGAGGTTGCCAATGTCGGGGTGCGGGGGTGGGTGGTGTCTCTCGCCGTCTCTAGCCAGTCACCACCAAGTATTAGTAGTGATAAATGTTACTTCCTGTAGCCCCTACGGGTCTGCACTGGATCCTCACGGTGCCACTGTTCACCAGGAGAGTCTCTCAGTCTGGATCCGGCTGGCCTCATAGCCTAAAGACGAGTGAGAACACGATCACTTCACTTGATCATGTGCCCGCCCCGACAGAGGGCTCTGCCGCTCACTATAGGTCGCCAACTGGTGTTTACCGTGTCCAGAAACACCTCAGTGGAATAGTAGTAATATAGTAGTGGCCCCAGAGAATACTAATCAATTTGGTAACAGGTAAGTATATGCTTAAATCACACACTCTTAGATAGTCTCAATGCAACAAGGTAATGGAGGGTTGACACAAACACGGCAGTGGTTTTGTAGTTTACTTAAAAGATCAAAGAATCATAACTCTGCATCAACAACATGGCAAAGGAATAAATGAGCAGCCTTCTCTCCGCCTCTTCACAATTCTGGAACACTCCGGGAATGGCAACACTCCCAGTTGACGTGCGTTCCCATGCTCCACATACAGTGTTATCGAACGTTTGGCAACTCGCAAGATGCCACGCCCACTCACACTCCTCACTGTTCCTCACACTGCTCACTTCCTCACTATACTCACACTATTGGCGTGAGGCGCCTATTATTCCCTCGTATCCACAGTATATCACAACACTGGCATAATCACAGTTAACCACTAGACATATGAACATATTATTTAATAACTCAGATATATAGTTCACTTTATCAATATTTATAATAACGAGGTAACTCTAGGCACACAGCCTTACACTATTAAAATGTATATTTATATATATAACCTCTGGCACGAACTTATAATATAAATGACAGGTAATAAATATAAATGTCCTCGTCACAGTAATCTCTTCATCAAACCACAGGTGCAATCACACACCATATATATACCTCGTGAGAGCTCTATAGCATCTCCCTTCACAACTGTGTCTTACTAGAAACATAGACATTGGTGAGCCCTGCTCACGACATAGAAGATACTCTGGCTAATCACTAACTAAAGGGGAATGGGAGGGAAAACTGAATTACCTACTTCCACCATAAATGATGTGGACTCGTCCTCTGTTGAGGGTTGAATTGAAGCTCCTGGTCCCGGCTCACGACTTGCTGTAGGGAACACCCCCACACACACTGATGCTCTTCCCAGGACCTCAACCAACACCCAAAAAGCGTGTCTTCTCCATACTGCTTCTCTCTGCAGGCTCCGTGCTCCTCCACAACCTCTTGAAGGGTTGGAGTCGGTCTCCTGGCCGTCGCCTTCTCCTCACAACTACGTCTGCAGTCCTTATTCCCAGCTGCAGTCGTTCGTATTCCCATCTAGTTTCTTCTTCTTCCTCACGGTGAACTGGCCCAGCCGCTACGTCATCACCTGACTGGTGAAATTGTACAGTCGTCCTTGACTTCACTGCCCAGGCTTCATTCTTGCTAAGCACCTGTCACTGGAGCACTTGTTGCTCGTTTCCCGTCAATTCCTTCTTCTGTCCGCCTCACGGAGTTCAGGAAGACCTCACAGGATGCTCGCAGACCACTGGTGATGCATATATTCACCGGAGAGGGGCGAATACTGTCAGACTGACAGGACCCCCCTTATCGCACGTCCGCCCTTGACGTGTCGTATCTAACTCCTGGCGCCACATGGGCGCACGGCCCGATCTACCTCCACTCGTGATGTCACACTTGCCAGGGGCGTTTCTCATTGGCTCCCTGTACCACGTCACCGTTCTTGGCCAATCCGGTGCCACTGACATCATAACATTTTGGCGCGAAAACGTAGGAGTCGGCGCCATCTGGGCGTCCAAAAAGGCCTAAGCCACTGGCCAAAACACTCTTCTTTAGTTAATTTCTCTCCTATGCGAGAACACCTCATGCTCCCACATATGTCAAATTGTTCTCAGGAAGGCAGAGAACGTTCGGGTAAAGTAGATATGACTCTTACAGCTAGCGTGGGAGAAATATAAGGGGGGGAACACTGTCACAATATATATATATATATATATATATATTATATATATATATATTATATATATATATATATATATATATATATTTATATATTATATATATATATTTATATTTATATACATATATATATACTATATATATATATATATATATATATATATATATATATATATATATATAATATATATATATATATATATATATATATATATATATATATATTACTATACATATATATACATATACATATATATGTATATACATGCAAACAAGCCTGAATGGTCCCCAGGACTAGATACAACTGAGTTCTGGGGTGTGAGTTTTCAGATGTATATACATATATATAACATATATATATACATATATATATACATATATATGTATATATTACATATACATATACATATATATATATGTATATATAATATATATATATATATATATTTACTATACATTGATTTTCAGTTGCATATATGCAACTGAAAACTCACACCCAGAAGTGACTCGAACCCATACCGCCAGAAGCAATGCATCTGATGTACAGGATCCCTTAACCACTCTACCAACACGACCGGACAAAAGAGGATGGTAGCCGAGGCTAATTCCCCATTCCCCCCGCCGGCACTCTGTTGGTAATCTTGGGCATGGTATTTTATCAAATCACCTCATTCTTTGGGGCACACATGAGGAACACAAATGCGAACAAGCCTGATGCATCAGATGCATTGCTTCTGGCAGTATGGGTTTGAGTCACTTCTGGGGTGTGAGTTTTCAGTTGCATATATGCCTGGAGACCGTTCAGGCTTGTTTGCATTTGTGTTCCTCACGTGTTCCCCAAAGAATGAGGTAATTTGATAAAATACCATGCCCAAGATTACCAACAGAGTGCCGGCGGGGAATGGGAATTAGCCTCGGCTACCATCATCTTTTGTCCGGTCGTGTTGGTCGAGTGGTTAAGGGATCCTGCACATCAGATGCATTGCTTCTGGCAGTATGGGTTCGAGTCACTTTGTAATAACTCGCCTTGTATTATCTCGACTGCGCACCCGGCTACTGCCACTGAGCTAACCGCACAATTTCCGCTCTTCCAATGGTAATAACGGATGCTCTACCGATCATGTAAGATGTTAACACTCGGGCCGTCATACGAAGACGTAAACCAGTAAACAGAGAAGAGAGAGAGACAGAGACAGAGAGAGAGACAGAGAGAGAGATAGAGAGAGAGAGAGTGAGGAAGAGTGAGGCAGAGCGAGAATGAGAGCAAGGGGGAGAACGAGAGCGAGTGAGGGCCAGGGAGAGTGAGACACTAGTGAGGCACCACCCTGAATTACCGGACAGGGGACCGGAGTGAGATTCGTAGGTCTTGCAGATGGAATAACCTACCTGGACAGGTGTAGGGGACAATTGAATGGTACAAGGTTCCTGGCCTGACACTCGAATAATCCTGACCACTTGGGAACTATGGAGTACACAATAATAAGGCGGGACACACCCAATACTAAACCCTCAACATGGGACGGACGGGGGGAGGAGCACTGGATAATTAAGGACACTAGGCCACTAGGGCAAAGGGACGGTAGGCCCAATATCACTAAGCCAAGGGACCATTAATACACATTTAATAACACTTGACAAGATATGACTTTATTAGAAATAGTTAAATCGGCACTTCCCTAACTAATTCCTACCAGAGGCAAAGAGTACTGAATGAGGTGCTTTAGTTCAAGAGAGCCGTACTTACTCGTATGTTGTTCCACAGTTCTCCTGGAGATGATGTTCCCTCCCTGAGTCCACACACACCGTCCTCCTTGGGCTGTGCCCACTCTACTGTCCCTCTTCCCTGATCTCTTGCTCCTCAGCTGAACATGAGGGTTTGCATTTAATGTGGAGGAGTTAATCCCTGTAGCTTATCATGACGGCATCAACTCTTACCTCTTCGTGACTTGGTAACCGTTGACCTGTCCTCCTGGTTAACTGGTAAAGAGGTGTAACTTTTACATTGTCTGCCGCCGCCTGACTGGCGCCGGGCCTGTGGGTTGTTCACCCTCCACGTGGCTTGTTCATGCTGTTATGATGTTCATGTTGTACTACTATGTACTGCTTTCTTCTTACAACTTCTGGGTGTAAGTTTTTAGTTATATATATATATATATATATATATATATATATATATATATATATATATATATATATATATATATATATATATATATATATATATATATACTATATATATATATAACTATATATATATATATATATATATATATATATATATATATATATATATATATATATATATATATATAAATATATTGTGACGGTAACGTGTTGGAAATGGTGGTCGGCAGTCTTCCCAAATAGCAGATGTCAAGGCTGGGCCACATACATGTAAGTTATAAAAAAAAGGAAAGAAAAAAGAGTGACTGCTTGTCTGATAATCTGTGGTAAGGTAAGGTAAGACACGAAAACAAAATATAAATAAGGCACTTTAATTGATCTAGAAAACAAAGTAAAAATAAAGACGATTTCTTGGCATTTATAATAATATAAAAGTAAAACACGTAAAAATATATATATAACAAATTGAAAAGGGGGGAACTGGTTACGTTAACAAAGATAAATGGTGTTGGGAATATATGCGCAAGCTATCAACCTCTAATTGGTCACACAAGGTGAATCAAGTAGGTGTTCACAGCTAGAGCACTGGATATATTCTGAGGATGGTGCAGCTTGCTGGCGTCGTCGTTGCTTCAGTGAGGAACTTGGTTGGAGAAGGGCTGTAGTGGCGTGTTTCTGCACGGCCAATGAGAATGCAGGACGGCTGCAAGTCGGTAGTTAGGCAGTTGAAGGGTTCGGCGCGTCGACCAGGTGTGCAGCAGGTGCTGGAGTGGGGGGTAGGAGGGAGTTGTAGGTGCATGTGGCTGCCTTGATATATACGTTTAAGCCACTATAAAACGTATCTTGAATATTGTAGAGAACGGGATGAAGGAAGGAAATAGCAGGCTAAATCTCTGGGAAGAGATTATCGTCACAATATATATATATATATATATATATATATATATATATATATATATATATATATATATATATATATATAACTTGTTTATTTAGCCACGATAGTATTACAGAAAAGCCTGAGTGTGATAGTGACTGTGTACAATTTTTAAATATTAGTGATTCAATGCAGTTCACAATGTTCACAGCGCTAGCCACAGCACCACTGCATTATTTCGTCCATCTAGGAATCTTCAAATAAATGACTTCTTAGGTCCCCTTACAAAATATTCTTGTGGTCAATTATGTATTTACAGGATTTAGTGACCAGTATTGTGATAGCAGCAGGATTGTGGTGATAATAAGCACTGTGCGTAGTACTGTGGGAGGAGTAATTGTGGTGAGGGAGCGAGGGAGAGAATCGAGGTAGCCTCACTGTGTGGCAGCCACTCTTGTTTTGCTCATCATACTAGCTTAGTGGTTCACTATGGAGAACACATATGTACATGGGTAACACCGTAAGTAACATCCACTTTGATGTAACAGTGGTATGGTCAGATAATGAGGCAGTACTACAGTGGGTGAGAAATAACAATACTAAAATTCCTTACATGACTAACCACATTAAGGAAATTAGAGTTGTCAGCAGGGTACAAACTGAGATATGTACCCACCAAAGAGAATCCAGCTGACTATCTCTCCAGACGCCTGACTTTACGGCAATTAGCCAAAGCAGACATGTGGTTCAATGGACCTCGGTGGCTAGTCAATGACCAGTGGCCTGAACAAAAGCCAAAAGTCATTGTAAATAATGTCACTTCTTCCACTGAGAAACCAGAACTACCTCGGACTTTGGTAATTGATCCTAATCGATACTCTGAACTTAATAAGCTACTAGGTGTCACACAAGTGTTGTTTGATTTCCTAAACCAAATACGAATCATATATCAGTTCCCTAGTGCCTTAAAATACTAGGTCAAACAATCACAAACAAAAACATATGGGATGGATTTTGAAAACCTCCCTGAAAAATTAGTGAATAATTTGGGTCTCTGGTTTGACCCTGACAATAATAACATAATAAAGAGTGAGGGCCGCTTACAGCATGCCAATATAGATCTGTAAGTAAAAAATCCAATGTTTCTCCCCCCTCCCCCCAATCACCACATAGTAACCAGGCTAATTGTGTTACACAAACACGTCACTCTGCATGATGGGGGTACTAGATACCCTCACCGACCTAAGACAACAGCTCTGGCTTTCTCAAGGTCGCCAGACTGTAAAGTCCATAATCAAATCCGATGTAATCTGCCGGAGATACAACACTGAGGTGCGTCCTTATCCAGGTCCTCCACCACTCCGTAAGGAACGAGTTGTCCACCTTTGTCCTTTTGAGACCAGTTCCAGTGAAGGCATTCCTCTGCCTATTCACATGTGCCACAACAATGGGAGTACATCTAGAAGTAACTCCCGACATGAGTGCTGAGGCATTCATACAGGCTTTCCGGAGGTTTGCTGCCCATCGATCCTGCCCCAAGTTGGTGATCTCAGACAATGTATCTAACTTGGTGGCAGCAGAAGCAAGTCTGAGGAAAGTCTGGAATCACTCAGCAGTACACACTGCTCTGAATCAACGGCAGTGCCACTGGAAGTTTATACCTCCCAGAGCACTGTGGCATGGAGGCTTCTAAGAGAGAATGGTGGGAACAGTCAAATGCTGTCTTTTGAAAACCCTACACCATCAAAAAATCGATCTCCAGGAAGCTCCAAGACATTGTCAAGGAAATTAAGTCTCGGGTCAATAACCTACTACTAACCTACCTCTCTGACAATAACTTGGAACATGAGCCATTAAGTCCATCTCAGCTGATGTATGAGGGACTTCTTAGCCCTCTAGCATCTCTCACGGATGAGGGACTAGAAGATCCTTTATGTCAGAGAGATTGACTTGGTACAGCACTTTAAACATCTGTCATGAGTAATAGGTCGGTGGAATGATGTATGGACTGAAGAATACCTAACTGCTCTAAGGGAGTATCATTATGGGGCAAACAACCCCTACAACATAATTAACTTAAACCCTGGTGACATTGTTTTGGTGGACAGTGATGGATTATGGCTCAGAGTGGCCTATAGGTCGTATAGTCTCTGTTCATTCAGACAACCAGTGTATCTTGAGAATAGTAAAAGTAAAGTTCCAAGGCACCACTACTCTCAAGGCCTTAGAGAAACCAGTTCCTTTAGAGCTAACAGGAAAAGAAGTCGCTCAATAACTTCCAACACCTGCTGATCCAGTATGGGACATCCATCAAGAAAAGAATGCTGTACAAGAGTGCAAGTTGTAATTAAAACAATATTTTAATTCTGAAGGAGAGGATTTAAGTGTTCAGTAGTCCTAATTATTGGACTTGTAACCCGTGTTTCTCAAGGGAATATATCGGAAATTCTGACGCTAGATTACTAACACCCAATATGAGCAGCAAACATGGTTATACTTGTTAAATATTAAAATTACTAACCAATAAATCCACAAGGGCCGTGATGAAGGTTCGAACTTACGTCCAGGATGATCCCAGACAAGCCTTAATTGACTGTGCCATGACATGGATAAGAATTGCAACTGGGATTGCTACTGCTCTCACACGGATCCCACAGTCTCTCCGAATCCCACAGTCTCTCCGAGACACAAACCGGGGTTTTACAAAATTCCCTCACACACTCGGGCTCTGTCAACAACCTGTTCTACCTCGAACCCTCATCACGGCCCTTGTGGATTTATTCATTTGATATAGCATGCTATTGTGATTTCTGTGTGTATTACTAACCACTAACTTCATTAGAAGAAAAATGGGTTTGTGACCTTTCAGAGAAAACGGAAAATCTGTGACGTCAATAAAACATTCATTAAAGCCTCAACATGTATCATCAAAACCACCAGTCTAGGTATTTGAATTAATAGAAAAGTATTCTCTATGACTGGATTGAATTTAATTATCAATAAAACTAAAGTCTACCTCCCTAAGTCAATAATGACAAAATTTAGATCTGTGCTGATCACGCCCAGGGAGTAAGAGGCTGGTGGACAGAATGTAAACAAAGGCTTCCAGAGAAAGGTCTGCGATACGATACGCAACACTACAAAGATTCAAATATCAATCATCCAAAAGTGATTCTACCACAGCGACCTTGCTAACTCCAGGGAGTACCTTTATTTCTGATTTGGACTAATTATCTTTTATTGGAAAGCCTGATAACGTTAGATAAATTCAACTCGGTTATATAGTAGGCAAACACCAAAAAATGGTAAGCCTGGTTTTATCTATTACACAATCCTAATTCATGCATGTCACATTTATTTACAATGCTATTGTTGTACAATTGTTACGGTGTAAATATTCGACTGGTAACCTTTGATGAACTGAAGAAATCACAAAGAGTTGTTCACACCTCCATGAACCTGTACTACATGTGGAGGACAGTGTCTGATGTTAGATAACTAGGCTATACGCTACCTACCCACTAAGACATGGTTATCACTTAATTAACCCATTTTAGCTGTAGTACTAACATTAAATTTTGTTGCTTATTAATATTCACTATTTGTGATATAGGCTATGTATATAACCCCCCTCCCCAAACTTGTGTACAGGTAAACACCTAGCAGGATAACTTTAAATATACAGTTCACTTTGAATTAATAATAATAAATTAAAGTAAATTCCATTAATCAATATTTTAATATAAATAAATTAACCATCGATTAACCATTCTTTTCACTGTCAATTATCATCGACAGTAAAAAGAAACATAAGAAATATTGAGAAAATTGGTGTTAGAATTATTAATCTTACCTTTTTGGTCATATTTTACAACACACATATATATATATATATATATATATATATATATATATATATATATATATATATATATATATGCGAACAAGCCTGAATGGTCCCCAGGACTATATGCGAATGAAAACTCACACCCCAGAAGTGACTCGAACCCATACTCCCAGGAGCAACGCAACTGGTATGTACAAGACGCCTTAAACCACTTGACCATCACGACCGGACATAATGAGGTGATAGCCGAAGCTATTTGAACCACCCCACCGCCGGCACTCGGATGGTTATCTTGGGCATAGCATTTTACCAAATCACCTCATTCTTTGGGGCACACGTGAGGAACACAAATGCGAACAAGCCTGGATGGTCCCCAGGACTATATGCGAATGAAAACTCACACCCCAGAAGTGACTCGAACCCATACTCCCAGGAGCAACGCAACTGGTATGTACAAGACGCCTTAAACCACTTGACCATCACGACCGGACATAATGAGGCGATAGCCGAAGCTATTTGAACCACCCCACCGCCGGCACTCGGATGGTTATCTTGGGCATAGCATTTTACCAAATCACCTCATTCTTTGGGGAAACATAAGCCCAAGATAACCATCCGAGTGCCGGCGGTGGGGTGGTTCAAATAGCTTCGGCTATCACCTCATTATGTCTTCGAAGGGTCTTGCGAGACAGCGGTAGTAGTAGAGTCTGCTGGCTGCGGGCGTGCTGCTTGAGCACGGGTGGTCACCATAACAGGAGGAGAAACTTCATCACTCTTTTGAACCTTTGTTGGGACATGCTCAAAAATCGGGTTATCCAACACAGAGTTGCTTACCTGGGATATGTTCTTGACGATCAAGTTGGTCGGTTGTTGGTCTTCTGCCAAGTCGTTGCCTAGGAGAAGTTGCACTCCGGGCATGGGAAAAGGTTTTTCCCTGACGGCGATTTGGACTTCACCGGTCACGAAGGGACAATCCAGGTGGACTCTGGCGAGAGGATAAGGAGTAGTAGCAGTAAGGTCAGTGATGAAGACAGTCTCTCCTGTGTAGGCGACGTTGGGCACAGCCGATTTCAAGACGATCGATTGTAGAGCCGCTGTGTCTCGCAAGATCTTAAGTCCGAAACGTCCCTCTGAATCTGAACCATGGGTAGAGATAGTTCCTGGATATAGATGTTTGCTAAAAAGAGACAGATCATTAACATGAACACCAATATTCATTACAGGCTTACGACTAGGGTGAGTAGGTTTAGACTTAGTGGGTTCGTGTTACCTTTAGATAGGACTTACCACATTTTTCTATGGTATGTCCATAGAGTCGACAATACCTGCAGTACAGTTGAGAGGTACCTTGATATGGGCTCACTTTCTCGTAGCTGTACCAACCTTCTTACTGGTAGTTGTTCTGGTGTCAGCCATGGATGAGGCTGTAAGTGTCAGCTGACTTCGCGTATTTCACCAAATCGGTCTCTTCTTTGTCTGCTAAGTAGAGGCGGACAGGAGGGGGTACACGCCTCAAGAATTCTTCAACCAACATGAGGTTGACAAGCTCTGGAAAAGTAGAGACATGTGCTGCCTCCAGCCATTTCATGAAATACCTCCGTTTGGTGTTAGCAAATTCTAAGAAGGTGGTGGTACTTGCCTTGATGTAGTCACCGAACTTTCGTCGGTAGCTTTCGGTGGAGAGAAGGTAGGGGTCCAACACAGCTTGTTTCAGGGTGGTGTAGTCGTTTTCCGAAGCCAAAGTGCTGAGTGTGACTGCTGCTCTACCTGTTAAATGTACTCGGAGAAGGGTAGCCCCATTGGTCGTTAGGCCAATTAAGTTGATCAGCAAGGGTCTCAAAAGTGGTGAAAAAACACATCAACCTCCGTTTCTATGAACGGGGGCAATAACTTACTTGCGTGGGAGATATTGAAGCTTGGAGGAAGACTAGCTGCAGCTTGTTGGAGTTGAGCTTGGTGTGCAACGTCCCTCGTGAGTTCTAGGTCACGACAGTCTAGAACTGTTTCTGCCTGCCGTTTCTCGTGTTCGCGTTGCATTTCTAGTTGTCGTTGTCTTACTTCAAGTTGTACTTTTTCACGCTCTTTGAATAAGGCTATCTCACGTTCACTTTCTTCTTTCCGGATGGCAGCTGCTTCCTTGGCCAGGGCCGCCTCACGCTCTTTGAGGCGGATTTCTCTTTCTTGTTCTTCCATTCTGATTGCAGCTTCACGCTATCTGATGGCAGCTGCTTCCTGTTGTTGCTCCCGCTCGATCTTGACAAGTTCTAATTTGAGCTTCATTGCTCTCAAGTCATCCTTATCTGAAATATGTATTGTTCGTAAGTAGGAGAATCTATAATACCTTCATCCGCAAGGTGATCCAATATCATATTATTTATGGCAAATTTGTTGGCTCCATCGGGAACTTCCAAGTGATACTCATGTGCAAGAGTTAACAAGTCGATCCTCTTAGCATGACGTAAGTTCCCTATT
>WNGS01005132.1:0-18887 GCA_020271785.1 Procambarus virginalis | reverse complement strand
CTCCGTTTTATGAGCTGTGGAAAGAATTTCCTGTAAATTAGTCTAATAGGGGGTAAGGTGTTGTGTTAGTTGTGTATCTTCAGAGGTGCATGGTGTTTTCCCTTTCCTTCTTATGTGTCTTCAACGAAACCATTGGAGAAGCCGTTGTTGACTAGGACCTGCCTTACCCTACAGAGTTCTTCGTCGACTTGCTTCCATCTGAGCTGTGGCTGAGAGCACGCTCAACATAAGCGATAACACCACTCCTCTTGTACCTGTCTGGGCAGTCACTGTTGGCATTGAGGCACATTCCAATGTTTGTTTCCTTAGTGTAGACTGCAGTGTGGAAACCTCCGCTCCTTTCCATGACTGTTACATCTAGAAAGGGTAGTTTACCATCCTTTTCCATCTCGTAAGTGAAACGCAACACGGAATTCTGCTCAAATGCCTCCTTCTGCTCCTGCAGATGTCTGACATCAGGTACCTGTGTAAAAATGTCGTCAACATACGTGCAGTATATGGCCAGTTTCAAGTTCATATCGACTAAGACCTTTTGTTCAATGGTACCCATGTAGAAGTTCGCAAACAGGACACCTAGGGGAGAACCCATGGCGACCCCATCTACTTGCTTATAAATGTGCCCATCCGGGCTCAAGAAGGGTGCCTCTTTAGTACAAGCTTGGAGTAGTTTCCTTAGAATGCTTTCTGGTATGTCAAGAGGAGTACAAGCTGGATCACGATACACTCTGTCCACTATCATCCCGATTGTTTCATCCAGAGGTACGTTGGTAAACAGTGATTCTACGTCCAACGAGGCTCTTATCCCTGTGGCCCGTGTTCCCCGCAGTAAGTCAACAAATTCCTTTGGAGACTTCAGGCTGAAGGTGCAAGGGACATAAGGAGTCAGCAAGCCGTTGAGTCGCTTCGCCAGTCTGTACGTAGGTGTGGGTATCTGGCTGATGATTGGCCAAAGTGGGTTTCCAGGCTTGTGTGTCTTGACATTTCCATACGCGTATCCAGGTTTGTATTCTCCAATAATCTTTGGCAGGTGGAGTCCGAATTTCTTGGCGTTCACAGTTTCGATCAATTTGTTGACCTTTGATTTCAATTCGGCTGTAGTGTCCTTCGTTACTCTTTGGAATTCATTTTGGTCAGAGAGTATGAGGTTCATTTTCGCCAGATATTCGTCTTTTTTAAGAATGACGTATATTGGCGACTTGTCACCTCTCCTGACGACTATCTCCTTGTTCTCACGAAGGCTCTTAGCTGCCGCTCTAAGCTCAGTGGACAGTATGATGCTTCTGTAGTTGCCTCGATTCTTCGAGGCAACTATCCAGACCAGACCATCACCAGAGAAGTCTTAACAAAAAACACGGAAATCATCGATAGATACAGCGATAGCAGGCGGCTTGATATCTGCGAGGCACTACACATTAAGAAGTCAACACCAGCAATCAACAGCCAATTAATGCACATTTATATTCTACCCACTTCAAGACTCCGCTCCAATATCGAAGCATCAAGAAATATGGGCCAATAGGCCCTCTGCAGTTACTTCCATTCTTCCCTTTAGCTTATACCCCGTTATTTCGTGTTCTGGCTTGTGTTGAAAGTTTGTTTTCACCTCATCCAAAACTATTGTAACATATCACCTCACCGAAATGCAGGTAGACTCGAACCCATACTGCCAGGAGCAACGTAACTGGTATGTACAGGGACGCCTTAATCTGCGTGACCATCACGACCGGACAAAAGGAAGTGATAACCGAAGCTATTTGAACCA
This sequence comes from Procambarus virginalis, assembly GCA_020271785.1. Classification (NCBI taxonomy): domain Eukaryota; kingdom Metazoa; phylum Arthropoda; class Malacostraca; order Decapoda; family Cambaridae; genus Procambarus; species Procambarus virginalis. The sequence continues at coordinate 17,125 of WNGS01005132.1, read as the reverse complement.
CTTCCCCGCCGGCACTCCTGGGGACCATTCAGGCTTGTTCGCATTTGTGTTACTCACATGTGGCCCCAAAAAATGAGGTGATTTGATAAAATGCTATGCCCAAGATTACCATCCGAGTGCCGGCGGGGAAGTGGCTCAAATAGCTTCGGCTATCACTTCCTTTTGTCCGGTGATAGAAACCATTGGAGTAGCCGTTGTTGACTAGGACCTGCCTTACACCTGTCGAGCAACACCTTGGCATCCTCACAGATCGACATCACCTCAGCACCGAAACCAGGATAATCAAGAAACTAATAACATTATATGGCGGACCTATGGCAATTCCACGACCGAGAGACGGCTTCCTGAACCTTGCAGGAATCAACCTCACTGAGGACCAAGTCACTCTCCTAAATCTGGGTATAAACTGTCACGTTATGTCCAGACCAAGTGAGATGGCCCGGAAAGTGGAGTTGGAGATCCTGTTGGTCGACATATTCGACCTCGAGACACAAAAGAAGGTCACCACCAAAGACACCTTAGAAGCAGAACTTATTGCGGAAGGAGGAAAGAATCGAGGCAACTACAGAAGCACCATACTGTCCACTGAGCGTCCCCCCGTCAGGAGAGGTGACAAGTCGCCAATATACGTCATTCTTAAAAAAGACGAATATCTGGCGAAAATGAACCTCATTTTCTCTGACCAAACTAAATTCAAATGGGTAACGAAGGACACTACAGCCGAATTGAAAGCAAAGGTCAACAAATTGATCGAAACTGTGAACGCCAAGAAATCCGGTCTCCACCTGCCAAAGATTATTGGGGAATAGAAACCTGGATACGCGTATGGAAATGTCAAGACACACAAGTCTGGTAACCCACTTCGGCCAATCATCAGCCAGATACCCACACCCACGTACAGACTGGCGAAGTGACTCAACAGCTTGCTGACTCCTTATGTCCCTTGCGCCTTCAGCCTGAAGTCTCCAAAGGAATTTGTTGACTTACTGTGGGGAACACGGGCCACAGGGATAAGAGCCTCGTTGGACGTAGAATCACTGTTTACCAACGTACCTGTGGATGAAACAATCGGGATGACAGCGGACAGAGTGTATCGTGATCCGGCCTACTCCTCTTGACATATCAGAAAACATCCTAAGGAAACTACTCCAAGCTTGTACTAAAGAGGCACCCTTCTTGAGCCCGGATGGGCACAAGTATAAGCAAGTAGATGGGGTCGCCATGGGTTCTCCCCTAGATGTCCTGTTTGCGAACTTCTACATGGGTACCATCAAGCATAAGGTCTTAGTCAACATGAACTTGAAACCGGCCATATACTGCAGGTATGTTCACGACATTTTTACACAGGTACCTGATGTCAGAATCTGCTGGAGCTGAAGGAGGCATTTGAGCTCAATTCCGTGTTGCGTTTCACTTACGAGATGGAGAAGGATGGGACGCTGCCCTTTCTAGATGTAACAGTCATGGAAAGGAGCGGAGGTTTCCACACTGCAGTCTACACTAAGGAAACAAACATAGGAATGTGCCTAAATGCCAACAGTGACTGCCCAGACAGGTACAAGAGGAGTGTTGTTAACGATTATGTCGACAGTGCTCTCAGCCACAGCTCAGAATGGAAGCAAGTCGACGAAGAACTCTGTAGGGTAAGGCAGGTCCTAGTCAACAACGACTTCTCCAATGGTTTCATTGAAGACATCATAAGAAGGAAGGTGAAACGCCATGCAACCTCTGAAGAGAAAACTAACACAACACCTATACCCCCTATTAGACTATTTTACAGGAACTTCTTTTCCACAGCTCACAAAACGGAGGAAAGGGTCCTGAAAGAAATTGTTAATAGAAACGTTATCCCTACAGACAAAAATCAGAAGATACAACTGACTATTTACTATAAAGCAAAAAAAACGGCCAGCCTACTCATGAGAAACTCTCCAGACACTAAGCAGAACGCTTTAAAAGAGACCAACGTCGTCTATTCCTTCAAATGCCCACTTGGGGACTGTAAACCTCAAAGAACTCAGTATTAGGCAAGACAACAACATCTCTTTCCAGGCGATTAACGATGCATAAGCAACAGGGCTCCATTAAGGAACATATAATCTCTTCCCACAACCAGACCATCACCAGAGAAATCTTAGCAAACAACACAGAAATCATCGATAGATACAGCGATAGCAGGCGGCTTGACATCTGCGAGGCACTACACATCAAGAAGTCAACACCATCAATCAACAGCCAATTAATGCACAACTATATTCTACCCACTTCAAGACTTCGCTCCAATATAGAAGCATCAAGAAATATGGGCCAATAGGCCCTCTGCAGTTATTTCCATTCTTACCTTCAAATACCCATTGTTTCGTGTTCTATCCTGTGTTGAAAGTTCTGTTCACCTCATCCAAAAGTGTTGTAATATATCACCTCACCCAAAATGCGGGTATAAAATAAAATGAAAGCTGTTTATATCATAGCATAAGTAAGAACTCTGTTTAGTGTTTGCAGGTTATAGTTGTGTGTGTGTAAACTAAAAGTCTTTGAAAATGTAATAAGTTATTACGAAACGCGTTCAAGTATCGTGTCAGACTAGAAATAAAAATGAATTTTGAGAATTGATTTTTCAATTACCATCAACAGAGAAAAAAGAAACATAAGAAATATTGATAAAATTCGTGTTAAAATAATTAATCTTACTTTTTCGGTCATATTTAATAGTGTATATATATATATATATATATATATATATATATATATATATATATATATATATATATATATATATATATATATATATATATATATATATATATATATATATATATATATATATATGTGGCACCCTGGCAGGGACACAGGAGTCCATGCTAGAAGATCTACAGCTGATGAAATCTAAGGGAGAGGAGTTAGGACTCGCCCTAAACCCTTGAAAGTGTGAAATCATTTCATCTAGTCAACCAACCATAGATGCAGTGCAAACATACTGCCAGGAGCCCAAGTGATCGCTCTCACTGACAGTGTGCTGCTATGGGCACATCTGGGCTCGAGCGCCATTGAGGTAGTCCTCGAAGAAAAGCTGAACGACCTGAGGAGGATGGAGGGAAGAATAGGGGCCTTTGACGCCCACGATGCTTTGTACCTTCTCACAAGGTGCCTGGCTTTGCCCAGACTGACCTATTTCCTAAGGTGTGCTCCCTCCTTCGACAGCCTAAAATTAACAGAATATGACTCGCTCCTAAGGTCAATAACCGCGAAAATGTTAAACCTCTCCCTGCAAGATGACCAATGGGACCAAGCAACACTCCCAGTTAGACTCGGGGGAATAGGTATTCGCAAGGCGACACAGTTAGCATTGCCGGCATTCTTATCCTCGACTAGTGCTACAGGTGAATTAGTTAAGGACATACTACCGGAATACCTAAGAGACTCCATTGGAATTCATGATCCCAAATTCGCGGAAGGAGCCGGTCAGTGGGACACTCTTGTCAACTCTCACCCTGGACCAACTTCTCCAAATGACTGCAAACAGTCCAAATGGGACAGCCCCATAGTGGAAAACATCGCCACATCGTTGCTGGAGGCAGCTTCCAGGAAGGACAAAGCGCGTCTTCTAGCTGTGCAAGCGCCCCATGCCGGGGACTTCCTGTTGGCAGTCCCTAATTCCGCCTTGGGCACCCGCCTGGACCATCGGACCCTAAGTATTGGTGTTGCCCTGCGCCTTGCCGCCCCTATCTCCACCGAGCACCGGTGTATTTGCGGCCGTGCACAGGCAGACCAGTACGGCAGCCATGGTCTCATTTGTCGTAAGACACAGGGAAAGATTGCCAGACACGAAGCAGTCAATGACATCATCAAGAGAAGTTTGGCTACAGCTGGGTGTCCAGCACAAAGGGAACCCCAATTGTGCAGACCTGACAACAGCCAAAAACGCCCAGATGGAGTCACCATGCAGCCGTGGAGGGAAGGTAAGCAGGTCGTGTGGGACTACACGTGTGCATCCACATTGACCGATACCTATCTACCTTACAGCACAGCTGAGGGAGGCGGGGCGGCCACCTTCAGGGAGACCCAGAAATCTATCAAGTACAGGGACCTAGAACGTTGTTACAGGTTCGTGCCGATAGGCTCTGAGACTCTGGGCGCCTGGGGTAAATGTGCACTTAAGTTCCTGAAAGGAGGTGGGCGAGGAACTCATTGGGAAGACTAGAGACCCAAGAGCGGCCAGTTTCCTGTTCCAGCGCATGAGTGTCGCTGTTCAGAGGGGAATGTGTGCTGTATCTTGGGTACACACCCGACTGAAGAGCTGGACGAGGTCTTCGAACACTGATTGGTATATTGTTATATTGTTATATAAGTGTGTGTTTTCTGTAAACTGTAGCATTGCAATAAAATCAAATAAAAAAATATTAAAAAAAAACAATAGGGGTGGTAGGAGAGGAAAAGATTAAAGTATTCAGTGAGAATCCACAAGGTCTTCTCTGAACACTATTTATTTTCTTCTTCGAGGATGTGGGTCCCTTAATCAAACCAGTGGTGGTACCCCTATATATATATATATATATATATATATATATATATATATATATATATATATATATATATATATATATATATATATATATATATATATATATATATATATATATATATATATATATTGGTGTATACTGGCAGCAGGTTTTCTTTTAAACATGTCTCATTGAATATGACCGCCTATTCTGTGTTTACTCTCTTCTGATTTAGGGCTTCTATCCCTCTAACTATTTTCTTAGCATCAAGGCTTAGCTGAAAGAGGAGTTCTCCAAAACTCATTTCCGTAATTTCAAAGTGAAGAAAAAAGTAAATTACTATAGAATGTTTTACACTTATTTATACAATTTGCACAACGTTTAGAACCTCCATGGTTCATTCTCAAGTGAAAAGAATTTACAGAATTGGTTTATTTATACCCTCACTGGGTCAGGTGATAAGACAATAAAGGTAAAAACATGGGGGATACATAAGGGATAAATGGGGGATAAGAACATAAGAATAAAGGTAACTGTGGAAGGCCTATTGGCCCATACGAGGCAGCTCCTATCTACATTCAAAGATTAATCAGATGTAATTGGCCTGTTATGTTGAACGGTGTCTTCTGTGTTGGCATCGTTATGTTCTGGTCTTGTCCTTACTCTCATGGTGGGTAGAGTAAATAGTTCCGTGATTTGGGTGTTCATGGTAGGTTGTTCTATTCTTATGTGAATTGCTTCAAGAATTTGTAATCTTCTTGCATCTTGGGTTTTGTCTATTATACAGGTATTTTTGTTCAACACTTCTCTTGTTAGGGTGATGTCATGGGCTTGTCTCATGTGATTCCTGGGGGCACCGGATTGAAGATGGCATGTCAAACGCCTCGTCAGCTTGGTCGACGTCATACCTATGTACTTAGACTGAAGGTTGTGGTGTCTGTATATAGCTGAGGAAGTCTTGGTTGTAAGGTTGATGTTAAGTCATTCCTGGTTACTGAATTTAATAAACTGATTACATGACTATAGTAGCTCCCAAGCTGGTAGCCGTCCTGTAGCTTTGTTGACCTCCTCTCTTCTGCTGGCGTCCCAGCCGCCGCACATAGAAAACGGATGGTACCGTTTTCTATGAACATGACATCCCTCCGTTTCTTTAAAAAGAATGAATACAGGATGTCTACCATGCTTGTAGCACAAAGCAAAGTTATTGACACAAAGTAAGTTATTAACATATCAAGATATATTGCATACATTTAACATTAATTAAGCATAAAGAATTTAAACAATTTAATCTTTACCACACAGGATTTCAATGTTAAAAATACATATGCAATGTTAAACAAACATGAAAGAGACTGTAATACAAAGTTACAAAATATTGAATGAGAGGTCTGCATTATTCAAACAATATTAAATTTAGTTTAGCATAATAAGTAAATACTTTGCATTACATGGAAACACAATTAATCATCAAATCGTGTAGGGCGTTTAACATGACGTTTAGGACGAGAGTTCTTAAATACAAGAATATCCCTCGATGAATTGTTTATCGAGTTATAACTCATTTTTTCTTTTTCTTTTGTACGACTTTGCACTTCATCATTTTCTACACTAGTTGGAATCACTTTGAAATAAGCCATATTACGTGTTATACTATGATCTCTATTACTCGCTGTTACCATAGTTCCTTTTACACTAATCACTTTATATGGTTTTGTATCATACGGCATATCTAGCTTTCCCTCTTTTTTCTGTTTAACGAGAACAGTATCTCCAACCTTTATGAATTGTTCCTTTGCACGTTGATCATGAGCAATTTTCATTTTGCCCTTGGCTAGTGCATCCTTCTGAGCGAGACGTTTATCCGTTACCTTGGCTGGCATGACAGGTAGTGCGATTCTCATAGGACGTCCAAATAAAAGTTCGCCAGGCGACTTGTCCAGTGTTCCATGCGGTGTTGCACGGTAGTTCCTGAGAAAAGCATACTCAGCTTGTTTCCAGGATCGTCCTTCAGCATGAGCACAGCGTACAGCTTTCATGAGAGGTTGCATGAATCTCTCGACTTCTCCATTTGCTTGAGGATGTAGTGGCATCACACGGCGGTGTTTGAATCCAATATGCTCAGCAAAGTTGACGAAGTCTTGTCCATTGAATGGCGGTCCATTGTCTGTCTTGACAACTTCAGGAATGCCAAAGTTTGAAAAGATCTTGTCAAGTTTCGGGATGACGGCCTTTGCAGATGTGGAAGTGATGATTTCTACTTCTGGATAACGTGAGTGATATCAATGACTACCATCAAGTACTCTCCAGTTGGTAGTGGTCCACAGAAGTCCATCGATACTTCCATCCATGGTGCAGCAGGTAGTGGTGAAGGTTGTAGAGGTGTTGGTCTTGAAGTATCCACTGCAGCTTGGCAAGGGACACAGGCATCATGCATGTCCTTAGCTTGACGATCAATGCCAGGAAACCATACCTTTTCTCGTAGCAGCTGTTTGGTCCTTACAAGACCTTGGTGTCCTTGATGTGCAAGCTTCAGAGCACGTTGCTGGAGAACAGCTGGAATGACGATACGAGTACCTCGCAGCACGGTGTCGCGTTGTTGCATAACACTTAATTCTGTCTAGATGCGTTCAAGTGCTTTGAATGCATCTTGGTCAACTCCTGAGGGTGGGATGCGTGGAAACTTTTTCTTAGTCAATGCATCCACTGTTGCTTGCAGAGTTGGGTCCTCTAGGGTTGCAGTACGTATTTCATCAAGAGTGAGAGCCTTAGGGACTGCATCACAGGTTACAGAGTGTACATATTCCTTGGCAACTTGAATTACATCTGGGTTAATGTGCAGATGAACTTTGTATCAGATAAGGTAGGTTCTGTAGGTTCAAATCGATCAAAAAATTCAGCAACAATAGCATCAACATTGTTTGCAGATTCCACTGCTACAGCATTAGAAAGCTGAAGTAGCCCAATTTGGTTGAAGTCTTGTAACTGAGTAAAGACTCCTTTGCATTCCTAACAACATGGAATGTAGTAATGAGCATTGCATTCTTTGACTTAATCTCAGCAGTGAAGTTCCAATCACTGGCAAGGCTACCTTTGAAGCATAGGCAGTGGCTTTGCCATTGTAGCTTTCAAGCTTTGGGACTGTTTTTAAAATTTTCATAGTGGCACTCAGCAATGGTGACAATGTTTGATCCAGTGTCAATGAGAACTTTGAGACAAATGCAGCAATGTATACTATAGTCTTGGGTTGTTTGGAAGATCATTCCATTCTGTGATTGATTGTACTCAATAAATAATCACATTCACTGTCATCTGAGACTGGTGTAATGAAATGTTGTCTTGTATATATTAACATTCTGATTTGAGGTGCAATATTGTGTTTGCCACCTCGATCCCTATGACCTGATCCTCGTACAGTGCTTTTAGTATTGATTGTGGTTCTTTAGTGGACGAAACGACACATAGACCAAAATGACTAGTTTTATACACTCATAGCAATTCTTACCTTGAGCAGGACAAACATTCCCTTGGTGTGGGTAGTCTCTCCCAATTGTAACATTTATTGTTGACAACCTGTGATGTGAGTCGTTGTGACTGCTTGAGTCTTGTTCCATGACTCCAGTTGTGATGTGGTTTCTCGGCTCAATTAATGTTAGGTCTGGCATGTATCTTCTATGATTACGGTGTCTCCCCTGAACCTTACATACCTCATCCTGTTAGTAACAGTGGCAGAACGTTGTTGGCACTGCACTCCATGACACGAGCATCACGTGCAGCATCTTCCATTCGACGAGCCAACCAGTATCTTGGTAAGAGAACTTTCATCATCAACAAGTTCTAGAGCTCTTCGACGGAGCGTGTAGATGTGCATGGTTTCAATTAGTGTTGTTTGATTTCTTTGAAACATCAGCAAACTCACAATGGGTGCTAAACCCTGCAGACGTGTATGGTATGATCAACAGTTTCTTAGAGAGTTGTTTCGCTCTCTGAAATGCATATTTCCATAGCAGTATTTTGCCTTGGTTGAAATGCTCAGTTAATTTGGCTTTGGCAGTGTCATAATCNAAGAATAACGTCTGCGGCATATGCGAGGCTGGCTAACATGGCTTAAATCCTAAGGGATATGGAGATGACTGATTACACACAGGAACCTGTGTAAGGTTCCTGTGTGTAATCATTCAGAATCTTGTACACCACATATGTAAGACCAATCCTGGAGTATGCGGCCCCAGCATGGAGCCCGTACCTTGTCAAGCACAAGACGAAGCTGGAAAAAGTTCAAAGGTATGCCACTAGACTAGTCCCAGAACTGAGAGGCATGAGTTACGAGGAAAGTCTGCGGGAAATATCCCTTACGACACTGGAAGACAGAAGAGTGAGGGGAGACATGATCACTACCTACAAAATCCTCAGGGGAATTGACAGGGTAGACAAGAATAAGCTATTCAACACTGGTGGTACGCGAACAAGGGGACACAGGTGGAAACTGAGTAACCACATGAGCCACAGGGACGTTGGAAAGAACTTTTTCAGTGTCAGAGGAGTTAACAGAAGGAATGCATTAGGCAGTGATGTGGTGGAGGCTGACTCCATACACAGTTTCAAATGTAGGTGTGATAGAGGCCAGTTGATTGACAGTTGAGAGGCTGGACCAAAGAGCCAGAGCTCAACCCACGCAAGCACAAATAGGTGAGTACACATAAACACACACACACACACACACACACACACACACACACACACACACACACACACACACACACACACACACACACACACACACACACACATCCCTCCTCCCCCCCCTCACACCGTATCCTCCATGTCCCCCCTACCTCCCTACCCCATATCTAACCTGTCCCCCCTTCCCTTGAATCCTCTCCCCCTCTCCAGAATCCAGTGTGACCCTGTTAACCCCCTCACAGATCTTCACACCTATTGAACCGTTTCCTTCATCAGCAGAACGCTCACCAAGAAAGGGACAAGAGAATGAACTGAAGAAAGTGAGCTTCAAGGCAATGTACACTAACATAGATGGGATTACGAATAAAACAAGTGAACTTGGAGAATGGGCACTAGAAGAAAACCCAGACATAATAGCCCTCACAGAAACAAAGCTAACGAAAACCATAACAAATCTAGTGTTTCCACAGGACTGCTATGTAGTGAGGAAAGAGAGAGAGAAGGAAGAGGAGGTGGTGGTGTAGCTTTGCTGATAAGAAAAGGCTGGAGTTTTGAAGAGATGGTTGTTCAAGGCTGTGATGATTTCAGTGACTACACAACAGGTACCATAGGAATTGGAGGACAGGAAATTATAGTAGTAGTAGTCATATATAATCCCCCACCAAACGACAGAAGAAACAGACAGGAATATAATAGAAACAACATGGCCACCATCAATATAATAGAGAGAACAGCTTCTGTAGCTATCAGGAACGGATCCAGACCACTAATCATGGGGGACGTCAACCACGGGAAGATAGTTTGGGAGAACTAAGACACACACGGAGGCCCAGACACATGGAGAGCTAAGCTGCTGGACGTAGCAACAAGAAACTTTCTAAGCCAACACTTAAAGGGACCGACAAGAATGAAAGGAGAGGATGAACTAGCAATGCTTGATCTGATATTTACCCTAAATGAGTCGGATATAAGGGAAGTTAAGTTGGAAGCACACTTGGGAATGAGGGATCAGAGTGTATTGACCTTTGAATACCTGGTTGAGCTAGGAATTATCTCCCCCCAAAAAGAACTGGGAAACAAAGGGCTGGCGTACAGAAAGGGAAATTATGAGATGAGAAAATTCCTAAGGGATATACCATGGGAATCAGAACTCATAACTAAGTCCGTACAACACATGATGGACTATGTCACCCAAAAGTGGCAGGAGGCACTAAATAGGTTTATCCCAGCCCAAAAGGAAAAACCGAGAAGCAAAGGAAGAATCCATGGTTTAATAGGGCATGTATGAAAGCAAAGGAACTGAACGAAAGGACGTGGAGGAACTTCCGAAATAACAGAACACCAGACAGGAGAGAGAGATACCAGAGTACCAGGAACGAGTATGTCAGTGTGAAAGAGAAGCTGAGAAAAAGTATGAAAATGATATAGCTAATAAAGCCAAGACCGAACCAAAGATACTACACAGTCACATCAGGAGAAAAACAACAGTGAAGCAACAGGTGGTGAAACTTAGAACGGATGAGGACAGGTACACAGAGAATGATAAAGAGATGTATGAGGAACTCAACAAGAGGTTCTAGGAGGTCTTCACAATAGAACAAAGAGAGGTCACTGTGCTAGGAGTGGTGGCAGTAAACCAGGCGGCCTTGGAAGGGTTCGAAATTACAAGAGATGAGGTCAAGAGGAATCTGTTGGATCTGGACGTGAGAAAGGCTGCTGGCCCGGACAGAATCTCACTGTGGGTACTGAAAGAATGTGTAGGAGCGCTTTGCTTCCTACTCGCCATAGTGTATAGTTGGTCACTGGACACGGGAGACCTACCAGAAATATGGAAGACTGCTAATGTAGTCCCAATATACAAAAACAAGAGGCACTGAACTACAGACCAGTGTCCTTAACTTGTATTCCATGCAAGGTGAGGGAGAAGAACGTGAGGAAAAAACCTAGTATTACATGTGGAGAGAAGGGACTTCGTGACAACACATCAACATGGGTTCAGGGAGGGTAAATCTTGCCCTACAGGCTTAATAGAATTCTACGATCAGGGGACAAAGATTAAGCGAGAAAGAGAAGGATGGGCGGACTGCATTTTTTTGGACTGTCGGAAAGCCTTTGACACAGTACCCCATAATAGGCAGATGCATAAGCTGGAGAAACAGGCAGGATTAACTGGTAGGGGGCTCCAGTGGATAAGGGAGAACCTAAGCAATAGGAAGCAGAGAGTTACAGTGAGGGGGGTGAGACCTCAGATTGGCGTGAAGTCACCAGTGGAGTCCCACAGGGCTCTGTGCTTGGACCTATCCTGTTTCTGATATACGTAAATGATCTCCCAGAGGGTATAGACTCATTCCTCTCAATGTTTGCTGAAGATGCCAAAATTACGAGAAGGATTAAGACAGAGGAGGACAGCTTGAGGCTTCAAGAAGACCTGGACATGCTGCAGGAATGGTCGAACAAATGGTTATTAGAGTTTAACTCAAGCAAATGTAATGTAATGAAGAAAGGTGTAGGAAGCAGGAGACCAGATACAAGGTATCATTTGGGAGATGACATGATTCAAGAGTCAGAAAGAGAGAAAGACCTGGTGGTTCATATCACGCCAGACCTGTCCCCTGAAGTTCATATCAAGAGCATAACATCAGCGGCATATGCCAGGTTGGCTAACATAAGAACGGCCTTTAGAAACTTGCTTAAGGAATCTTTCAGAACTTTGTATACCACATATGTCAGACCAATCCTGGAGTATGCGGCTCCAGCATGGAGTCCATATCTAGTCAAGCATAAGACTAAACTGGAAAAGGTTCAAAGGTTTGCCACCAGACTAGTACCCGAGCTGAGAGGTATGAGCTACGAGGAAAGACTACGGGATTTGAACCTCACTTCGTTGGAAGACAGAAGAGTTAGGGGGGACATGATTCTCAAGGGAATCGTCAGGGTTGATAAAGACAGGCTATTTAACACAAGGGGCACACGCACTAGGGGACACAGGAGAAACTGAGCGCCCAAATGAGACACAGAGATATTAGAAAGAAATTTTTTAGTGTCAGAGTGGTTGACAAATGGAATGCATTAGGAAGTAATGTGGTGGAGGCTGACTCCATACACAGTTTCAAGTGTAGATATGATAGAGCCCAATAGGCTCAGGAACCTGCACACCTGTTGATTGACGGTTGAGAGCCGTGACCAAAGAGCCAGAGCTCAACCCCCGCAAGCACAACTAGGTGAGTACAATTAGGTGAGTACACACACACACACACACAGAAGCAGCCCATAACAGCTGTCTAACTCCCAGGTACCTATTTGCTGCTAGGTAACAGGGGGCATCAGAGTGAAAAAAATCTACCCATTTTTGTTTCCGCCGATGCCGGGAATCGAACCCTGGACCTCAGGACTACGTATCCAGCGTGCCGTTCACTCAGCCACCAGCGCCCACTAGCTGTGAGTGTGTGTGTGTGTGTGTTTACCTTCCTTCGAGGTCGTGTTCAATAACACGTACCCCCCCCCCCTTAACTCACATCCAACCACAACACAACTTATGAAACACACAGACCGACCTTAAATTAAATCATTTTGGCAAATGTCGGGAGAACCTCAGACCGAATTTCTCCCATACATTAACACCAGGATATACGACCATGGGCCTCCTCCTCCTACGACGAATGGAGCATTATAGCTCAGCGTTAAAAGAAAGCTTATATTCATGACCATTTTATGCCTCAAAGACTGTGTCGTGTGCGTGGCTGGGAGTTGGTAAATCTTATCTTGTGCGGCTTAAATTTTTAGGGCGCTGTGAAGGAGGCATATTCACGGTGTTGTGGTGGTGGTTTATCACGGGATGGAAGTGCGGTTAAGTTAGCCACATATGTTGGGGGTCTGAGCGGATATGTTGGCCACTTGTGTAGTTGTGTTGGTTGCATAGTTATGCTTGCCACTTGCATATTTATGTAGGCCACTAGCATAGTTATGTTGACCACTTGCATAGTTATGTTGCTTACTGCTTAAATGCAAGAGTCAAGAAAGGAAGAGAGAGAGTGTGGACAATGAGAACCAACTAAAACAAAGGAAGCGACGGTTCTCTTCAGAACCATCCTCGTGTCCTCACTCAAGGTAGCAGAGACCGCAGAGCTGGACAGAGTGTAGCAAGCCTTCACATCCCACAGAGAATAGGTAAATCATTTAAACATCAAAGATTGCACTCAAACTGCACTTCTTGGAATGAAGACCAGAAAGATATCTCCTAACACACACATGGGACATGCTGGAAGTTCAGGTTTCAAATCTGCACAATGAGATTGCAACATATTGCAGTGAGTGATTGAAAGTAAGCGCAAAAATAAATACAATGGAAAATCAGGGTACCATGAGCACAATTCCAGAACGCCTTCTTATTAATTTAAGAAAGGTAGCTGGAACAACAGTAGAAGATTTCAAGAGAGTACTGGTCTACTGCGGCTGATACCAGATGAGCGTGGTTGTGATGGCTACGTGGGTCTGTAGGCTATAAAGACAGAGTTTGCCAGACCAGAGAATCACCAGAGAAGGTAGGCAGCAGACCAGGCTGCGGGAGCACGACTCAAAATAGTCAACATTTTGGTTATTCCCTTTATGTAATTATAATGTGCCTCTTTTATAATTGTACATATGTGGCTATGTTGGTCACATATTATTTCGGTAACATTTATCACCCATCTCTGAAAAATGATGATATATGGGGTCCCTTATATCAGAATAATTAAGGTCATGTGTCCGCATATATGGTGCGAAAAGTTCTGGATATATTGTGATCGAAGATAATTTAATTATCACGTCTTAGTCCTCCACAAAACACGAGTCACCTGTGCGTAATTAGTGGACTGAAATTAATTACTTAGCTTACCCCACTTCGACTGTTGAGACTTCCTACTGAATACACCTGCTGGAGCTCTATTAAGCACCCGTGTGAGCCCGACGGCAAGACGAAGAGCTCCTCATCCTTCAGAGCTCAGAAGGGGCTCCTTACCTAAGATGAATAAAATGAAGAAAACTAATAATACACCGACCTGTTATTAGTCTTTTTCATTTTATTGTTATTTTCAATGATCTTCACAACCCGTCATCTCAACTAGTACGTCACATTTTGCACGTTATGACCCCAAGGTACAATATACAGTGTACTATGAAAAGTAGCGGCTCACAAATATCCACTTTTCTGTGCATCGGTAAGTGGCAGGTTAGGGGGTTGCTACATCATGAACTGGACATAGTGAAGTAATGGTCCAACAAATGGCAATAAGAGTCCCGAGCAAATACAAAGAAATGGTGAGAGGTGTAGGGAGGAGGAGGCCAGATACAAGGAAGAAGATAAAAGAGGATGGCAGCCGAGGCTATTTCCATCTCACACTCCGAGGCTGGGGTGTGAGTTTTCAGTTGCATATAGTCCTGGGGACCATTCAGGCCTGTTCGCATTTGTGTTCCTCACGTGTGCCCCAAAGAATGAGGTGATTTGATAAAATACCATGCCCAAGATTACCAACCGAGTGCCGTCGGGGATGGAAGTAGCCTCGGCTACCACCCTCTTTTGTCCGGTCGTGTTGGTCGAGCGTTAAGGGGATCCTGTATGTCAGCAGAGTGCTCCTGGCAGTATGGGTTCGAGTCACTTCTGGGGTGTGATTTTTCAGTTTCATATAGTCCTGGGGATCATTCAGGCTTGTTCGCATTTGTGTTCCTCACGTGTGCTCCAAAGAATGAGGTGATTTGATAAAATACCATGCCCAAGATTACCACCGAGTGCCGTCGGGGGATGGAAGTAGCCTCGGCTACCACCCTCTTTTGTCCGGTCGTGTTTGGTCGAGCGGTTAAGGGATCATGTACGCTAGCAGAGTGCTCCAGGCAATATGGGTTCGAGTCACTTCTGGGGTGTGAATTTTCAGTTATAGTCCTGGGGACCATTCAGGCTTGTTCGCATATATATATATATATATATATATAATTATATATATATATATATATATATATATATATATATATAATATATATATATATATATATATATATATATATATAATATATATATATATATATATATATATATATATATGTCGTACCTAGTAGCCAGAACGCACTTCTCAGCCTACTATGCAAGGCCCGATTTGCCTAATGGCCAAGTTTTCATGAATTAATAGTTTTTCGACTACCTAACCTACCTAACCTAACCTAACCTAACTTTTTCGGCTACCTAACCTAACCTAACCTACCTAAGTAAGATAGGTTAGGTTAGGTAGGGTTGGTTAGGTTCGGTCATATCTACGTTAATTTTAACTCCAATAAAAAAAATTGACCTCATACATAATGAAATGGGTAGCTTTATCATTTCATAAGAAAAAAATTTTGAGAAAATATATTAATTCAGGAAAACTTGGCTTATTAGGCAAATCGGGCCTTGCATAGTTGGCCAAAAAGTGAGTTCTGGCTACTAGGTACGACATATATATATATATATATATATAATATATATATATATATGTATATATATATATAATATATATATATATATATATATGCGAACAAGCTGAATGGTCCCCAGGACTATATGCAACTGAAAACTCACACCCCACAAGTGACTCGACCCATACTGCCAGGAGCAACGCAACTGGTATGTACAGGGACGCCTTAATCCGGTTGACCATCACGACCGGACAAAAGGAAAGTGATAGCCAAAGCTATTTGAACCACTTCCAGCCAGCACTCGGATGGTAATCTTGGGCATAGCATTTATCAAATCACCTCATTTTTTGGGGGCAACACGTGAGGAACACAAATGCGAACAAACCTGAATGGTCCCCAGGCCTATATGCAACTGAAAACTCACACTCCAGAAGTGACTCGACCCATACTGCCAGGAGCAACGCAACTGGATGTACAGGGACGCCTTAATCCACTTGACCATTACGACTTGACAAAAGAAAGTGATAGCTGAAGCTATTTGAACCTATTGACTTTTCAGTTATATATATATATATAATATATATAGATATATATATATATATAATATATATCTATAATATATATATTATATATATATATAATATATTTTGGTAGCAGTCTTTCCTGTAGACATATATATTAAATATGACCGAAAAAGTAAGATTAATAATTCTAACACGAATTTTCTCTATATTTCTTATGTTTCTTTTCACTGTCGATGGTAATTGAAAATTCAGTTCTCCAAAATTCATTTTTATTCTAGTCTGACGCGACGCTAGAACGCATTTCGTAATAACTTATTACATTTTCAAAGACTTTAGGTTACACACACACAAATAACACTAAACAGTTTAAACAGCTTTCATTATACCTGCTTTCGGTGAGGTGATATGTTACATAGCTTTGGATGAGGTGAAAACAAACTTTCAACACAAGCCAGAACACGAAATAACGGGGTATAAGCTAAAGGGAAGAATGGAAGTAACTGCAGAGGGCCTGTTGGCCCAATTTCTTGATGCTTCTATATTGGAGCAGAGTCTTGAAGTGGGTAGAATATAATTGTGCATTAATTGGCTGTTGATTGCTAGTGTTGACTTCTTAATGTGTAGTGCCTTGCAGATATCAAGCCGCCTGCTATCGCTGTATCTATCGATGATTTCCTTGTTTTTGTTAAGACTTCTCTGGTGATGGTTTGGTTGTGGGAAGAGATTGTATGTTCCTTGATAGAGCCCTGTTGCTTATGCATCGTTAATCGCCAGGAAAGAGATGTTGTGTTGTCTTGCCTATATACTGAGTTCTTTGAGGCTTCAGTCCCCAAGAGGGCATTTGAAGGCATAGACGACATTTTCTCTTTCAAAGCGTTCTGCTTTGTGTCTGGAGAGTTTCCATGAGTAGGTTGGCAGTTTTCTTGGCTTTATAGTAAATCGTCATTGTATCTTCTGATTTTTGTCTGTAGGGATAACGTTTCTATAAAATATCTG
>WNGS01005127.1:11202-39911 GCA_020271785.1 Procambarus virginalis | reverse complement strand
CGGTCGCTGCTGGGCTGCAGATCCTCTCCCCCGGTCGCTGCTGGGCTGCTATCCTCTCCCCCGGTCGCTGCTTGCTGCAGATCCTCTCCCTCGGTCGCTGCTGGGCTGCAGATCCTCTCCCTCGGTTGCTGCTGGGCTGCAGATCCTCTCCCCCGGTCGCTGCTGCTGGCTGCAGATCCTCTCCCCCGGTCGCTGCTGGGCTGCAGATCCTCTCCCCCGGTCGCTGCTGGGCTGCAGATCCTCTCCCTCGGTCGCTGCTGGGCTGCAGATCCTCTCCCTCGGTCGCTGCTGGGCTCCTCATAGTTTTCCTAGAGCAGTTTATAATAATGTGATTAGGTTGGCGAAGCTGGTTGTTGTATGGTGAAAAATTAATGGGTTGTTGTGAAAATGTTGTGGTTGTTGGTGAAGATGTTGTGGATTGTTGTGAAAATGTTGTGGGTGTTGGTGAAGATGTTGTGGATTGTGGTGAAAATGTTGTGGGTGTTGGTGAAGATGTTGTGGATTGTGGTGAAGATGCTGTTGGCTGAGGTTGTGTGATGATGTTTTGGGTGGTGAAGATGATGCTTTTGGTTGAGAGAAGATGATATGGTTGGTGACGAAGATGCTTTAGGGTTGTGTGAAGATGTTGTAGGTTGTTGTGAAGATGTTGCTGGGTGTTGAGTGAAGATGATATTGTTTGTTGTGAAGATGCTGCTGGGTATTGTGTGGTGAAGATAATATGGGTTGTGGTAAGGATGATGCTGGTGGTTGTGAGGAAAAGAAGCTTCTTGCGCTAAGTAGTGAACATGCTGCTGGAAGTATGTGCGGAAAATGCTGCTGGAGGAATGTGCTGAAGATGCTGCAGGAGGTATGTTCTGAAGATGCTGCTGGAGGTTTGTTCTGAAGATGCTGCTGGGATTGTGTGGTGAAGATGCTGCTGGAGTTATGTTCTGAAGATGCTGCTGGGATTGTGTGGTGAAGATGCTGCACTTGGTTATGAAGATACTATTTAGGCTAAGTAGTTAAGATGCTGCTGTTGTTCTGCGGAGTAAATGTAGCAGGGGTTATGAAGATGATGCTGGTGGTTGTGTGGTTGAGATCTTCTTTAGGCTATGTAGCGAACATGCTGCAGGGGTTATGTTGTGTAGATGCTGTTGTGGGTTTTGATGAATATGCTCCTGGGGATGTGATGAAGATGCTGCTAGGGTTTTGTGGTGACGATGATGTTAGTGTTTTGACGTGAAGATGCTGCTGGGGTTATGTGTTGAAGATGCTGTGGTGGTTATGTGCTGAAGATGATCCTTGGGGTTGAGTGATAGATGCTTCTGGAGGTTGTGTGAGGACGTTGTGGAATGTTGTTAAGATGCTGCTTGGGGTTGAAAGAAGATGATATGAGTTGTGATGAAGATACTGCTTGGATTGCCTGAAGATGTAGTGGGATGTGAAGAAAATGCTGGGGCTTGTATGATAGAGATGCTGCTGGGGGTCGAGTTGTGATGTTTTGGGTTTCTCGTGGTTGGGAGGAGAATGCTGCTGATGGTTGTGTGGTGAAGATGCTGCTGATGGTTGTGTGGTGAAGATACTGCTGATGATTGTGTGGTGAAGATGATGCTGATGGTTGTGTGGTAAAGATGCTGCTTATGATTGTGTGGTGAAAATGCTACTGATGGTTGTGTGGTGAAGATGCTGCTGATGGTTGTGTGGTGAAGATGCTGCTGATGGTTGTGTAGTGAAGATGCTGCTGATGATTGTGTGGTAAAGATGCTACTGATGGTTGTGTCGTGAAGATGCTGCTGATGGTTTTGTGGTCAAGAAGCTGCTGATGGTTGTGTGGTGAAGATGCTGCTGATGGTGGTGTGGCAATGATTCTGCTGATGGTTGTGTGGTGAAGATGCTGCTGGGGTTGTTTTGTGAAGATGCTGCTGATGGTTGTGTGGTGAAGATGCTGCTGATAGTTGTGTGGTGAAGATGCTGCTAATAGTTGTGTTGTGAAGATGCTGCTGGGGTTGTGTGGTGAAGATTTTTTTCGGGACTGAGTTGAAGATGCTGCTGTTATTGTTGTAAAGATTCTGCTGGGGGATGTGTTGCGAAGATGCTACTGTTATTGTTGTAAAGATGCTGCTGTTATTGTTGTAAAGATGCTGCTGTTACTGTTGCAAAGATGCTGCTGTTACTGTTGTAAAGATGCTACTGTTATTGTTGTAAAGATGCTGCTGGGGGTTGTTTTCTGAAGATACTGCTGGGGTAGAGTTAAGATGTAATGGTTCGGATGAAGATTCCGCAAGGTGTTATGTGAAGATCTTGTGGGTTGTTGTGAAGATGCTGTTGATTTGTGTAGATGATGCTGGGGATTGTGTGGTGAAGATGTTGCTGGGTGTAGAGTGAAGATTATATGGGAAGTTGTGAAGATGCTGTTGTGTTGTGTAGATGATTCTGGGGATGTGTGGTGAACATGTTGCCAAGGGATGTGATTTGGTATTAAGGAATGTGGATTTGTGTGAAGTTGCTGCTGATGATTGTGAGGTGAAAATTTTGGCTAGGGGTTGTGTGGTGAAAATGCTGTTTGAGGTTGACTGAAAATGATATTTGTTGTTTGGTGAAGATGCTGGTGAGGGTTGTGTTATGAAGATGCTGTTGAGGGTTATGTGGTGATGATGCTGCTGGGGGTTGTGTGTTGATGATGCTGCTGGGGGTTGTATAGTGAAGATGTCGGTGGGGGTTGTATGGTGAAGTTGCCGCTGGGGGTTGTATGGTGAAGATGCTGCTGGGGTTGTATGGTGTAGATGCTGTTGGGGTTCTGATGTAAAGATGTTTGGGGGGTTGTTGTGCATATGTTGTTTTGGGTTGTGATGTGAAGGTGCTGTTGTTGCAAAGATTCTGATATGTTGGTGTTGGGAAGACGCTGCTAAGATGTTAGGGGCCTGACAGCTGAGTGGACAGCGCTTCGAATTCGTAGTCCGGAGGATCTGGGTTTGATCCCCGGTGGAGGCGGAAAGAAATCGGCAGTTTCTTTCACCCTGATGCCCCTGTTACCTAGCAATAAATAGGTACCTGGGAGTTAGACAGCTGCTACGTGCTGCTTCCTGGGGGTGTTTAACAAAAAGGAAGTCTGGTCGAGGACCGGGCCGCGGGGATGCAAAGCCCCGAAATCATCTCAAGATAACTCAAGGAATAGGTTATGTGGTGAAGATGCTGCTGGGGGTTGTATGTGAAGATAGTGCTGGGGTTTGTGTAATGAAGATGCTGTAGGGAGTTGTATGGTGAAGATGTGCTGGGGTTTGTGTAATGAAGATGCNGGTGTCAGCTAGTATTGATGATGCAGTTTACAGACCTGTATTTGATTGATCATGCCCAGTTGTTGAGAAGCTGGATATGTAGTGTTAGTGTGTGTGATATTAGTAGAGTGTTTTATTTATTACTGTTGTGGAAGGTTCTTAATACTAGTATACTGGAATATTTGTTGCTAGGCTTTTACTCCCCTAGAACCTTGATTGATATGTGGCCAGGCTATGTGTTCCAGTGATGCTGTAAGTTACTCCCTTAATATATGTATATGGAGGTCTTATCTCCTTGACCATAACAAGTAATATGGGGGCCTAGTCCGTGAGCATCAATTAGGTAACTCCTGTTGTTTCAGGATCTTTATGAGATAACTCCTGTGTTTCCAGGACAATTATTGTTGTAATCCTAGTGTTCAGGATTAATAATTATATTTGACACATTAGAACTGATCCATGATTATTTTCTAGCTTGTTGTTCCTATTTGAAGTGAATGTTGCAGTATCATTTCCTTGAAGAAGCTTTGATGACTTGTGTTTCTGCATATGATTCAGCTTGTAGTCTTATGGGATTCTAGTTATTACTGCACTTGCAAC
This sequence comes from Procambarus virginalis, assembly GCA_020271785.1. Classification (NCBI taxonomy): domain Eukaryota; kingdom Metazoa; phylum Arthropoda; class Malacostraca; order Decapoda; family Cambaridae; genus Procambarus; species Procambarus virginalis. Next base: position 36,057 of record WNGS01005127.1, on the reverse strand, counting down.
GCTGCACGACAGAGGTAAGCGTTACATTTTTGTTGCAGGGTCATATGCTAATCGAGTATATTCCTATTGTGGTATAATATTTTTTTTTAAAGTTTCTTAATAATTCATTATGGAGCAATTAGTAAAAGAAATTTTGCAAAATCCATCAGTAGTTAGGATTAAGATCTTAACAAAATCAGTGTTGATTTGTATGGTAAAAGCCCTAAAGTTAAAAGTGGCACGCAGAATGATTAAAGCTAAGTTACTGAGAATTATTTTTCTGCATCTAGCAGAAGATGGTTTGTTAGGTGATGAGGTATTTGAAGTTTGATGAAACTTATTATTATTTGAAACCCTGATGAGTTTGAGAGTACTGCCAGACTAAGTAGGAGTTAGAACTTTAGTTAAAGCAAGTTGAGCTTGAATGGTTTAAGTGTGAAGAAGAAACTAAACATAGAGAAGAGAAAACTAAGCAGAGAGAAGCAGAGTTAGAGACATTTAAAATTAAACAACAGATGGCTGAGGCACAGATTAGGCATAAGGAGAAAAAGTTAGAAGCAGCAGCCACTGCCAGTAGTAAGGGTTCTAAGGGAAGTTTTAGTAGAAGTAGTCACAGAAGTGGACTTTAATACCCTAAAGGGTTTGAATTTCCCAAATTTAATGAGAGGGAGCCTGAATTGTTCTTCTTACACTTTTCAATGGCCAGAAGATTCTTGGGTGACCATTATGCAAGGTCAGTTGTGCGGGAAGGCACAAGAGATTTTTGCTTCGCTCCCTTTCGAAGACAGCTTTCATTACCCCACAGTAAAAAAGAGGATCTTGCAAGCGTATGAACTCAATGAAGAAGCATTAAGACAAAAGTTTAGAGGTCTCAAACGTGCACCTGATCAGACAGTTACAGATTTTGCTCGAGTAAAAGAGTCCATTTTGGACAGGTGGCTAAACTGAAATAATACTCATGATTTTTTTTGTCATTTAAGCAGCTCATCCTAGTTGAAGAACTTTTGTCTTGTTTGCCTGTAAAGTTCACCATGGCACTAGCCACAGGTAAACGTTCTTACAAGGATGCTCATGAGTTAGCTATGTTGACAGATGAACATGAGACGATTTTTAAGAGACCGTATAACAATGTTAACATGGCACCTAAAACATTCACTTCTAGGCAGGCAAATCCTGTGAGGTCAAAGAAGTCATTATCATGCTAAGTCTGTTCTTACAGCCAGGGCAGACCAAGCATCTGTTAGATCTAAAGGTACTGTTAACCTTAGTAAAGCGACATCAGTTTCGACAAGTTCGACTGATGGGAAACAATGTAATTATTGTCACAAGAAAGGTCATGTTGTTCGTCATTGTTTCAGGTTACATCAGGAATTACGACCAAATGCCTTGGTGGTGAGTAAAAGTAGGCAAGGTCATAATTCTGAGACATTTTGTAAGGGTAAGCCACAGTGGCTTGCTGATTTTGACCCTTACATGATTCATGCAAAAATTGTTGGAGTTGTAGACAAGTGGATTCCTGTAGTTATGTTTAGAGACACTGGTGCATCGTTAACCTTGATTACTTCCAGTATGTTGTCCAAGGTCAAGAAGATTGACCTGGACGAAGTAATTCTTATACAGGGTATAGTTGGGGTAGTGCAACGTGTTTCCCTCATGCAAGTTTACATTAAATCCCCCTATACTCCTAGACTATGTACTGTAGGTGTGTGTGATACCTTACCTATTCCTGGAGTCGATATAATTCTTGGAAATGACATTGCCGGCACTATGATAAACAGTCATCTTCCCATCATGTTCAACGACCCAGGTAGAGTTCTCTCGGAAACGAGTGAGATTGTTGACCAGACCACATACTAGAAGGTGAAGGGACGACGACGTTTCGGTCCGTCTTGGACCATTCTCAAGTCGATTGTGATGTGTAAGTAGAGACAGGCAATAAATAGGCAAGAGAGAGCTGAGGAGCAAAGTAAGGTGTAGTAGAGGGGATAGTAATAATAATAATAAGAGCTGCAGAAGGCCTATTGGCCCATACGGCCAATACGGAGAATGGTCCAGGACGGACGGAAACATCGTCGTCTCTTCACCTTCTAGTGTGTGGTCTGGTCAACATACTTTAGCCACGTTAAAGTGACTCATCGCCTGCACGAGTGAGATTGCTCCTGAAGTGTATCCAGCCTGCGCAGCCACCAGATCTGATGTCGCCAAGTCCCAGAGTGATGTTTCCAATCCTACAACCGGAGGGATGGCTGGAAAACCTTCAACGTTAGAACCGGAAGTTAACTTGGTTGACACTTTTATGTCTAGGTTGGATGAAGTTAGTACAGTTGAGGGAGTTGTGCCAAGTAAGGAAGTTGTACCTCCTGTTACTACCTCTTCCCCTAAGTTTGATGTAAAATTCCACACCTTAACCCAACTTCAACAGAGTGATCCTAGTTTAAATGCCTGTTTTTCTGAAGCTGTTAAGGAGGAGGATGCTTTGGCAGATGATGTTGGATACTTCCTCCGAGATCAGATGCTGATGAGACGATGGAGAACTAAGTTATCTCCCTCCTCAGAGGACTGTGAGAGTGTTACCCAGCTTCTGGTCCCCTAAGCATACCATGAAGAAGTCCCCTCAGCTGCCCACGACGATCCATTAAGCGGTCACCAAGGGATTAGTCGAATGTAATACCAGGTATCAAAATATTTTTATTGGCCCAGTCTAAAAAAAGATATTGGTATATATTGTAGACAGTGTGTAACCTGTCAAATAGTGGGTAAACCAAATCAGAGTGTACCTAAAGCTCCCCTGCATCCAATTGTAGTCCCAAGTGAACATTTTTCCCACATCATTATCGCTTGTGTAGGCCCTTTGAATAGGACAAAGTCAGGTCATGTATTTTTAACCTTAATGTGTGCCACATCCAAGTTTCCAGAAGCTTATCCTGTAAGAAACGTAAGAGCAAAGACAGTTATCCATCACTTGACAAAATTCTGTACTTTGTTTGGACTACCTCGAGTTATCCAGACTGACAACGGTAGCAAATTTCGGTCTGCAGAGTTTAAACGATTTTGTGAGAAGTACCAAATAGAACATTGTGTGTCCAGTGCTTATCATCCACAAAGTCAAGGTGCTTTGGAGAGATTTCACCAAACTATGAAGCAGATGATACGAACTGTTGGTGAAGACTACAGACGTAATTGGGATGAAGACTTACCTTGTATCTTGTTTGCAGCTCGAAATGGATTACAGCATTCCTTGGGTTGTTCCCCGTTCCAATTAGTTTTCGGACACCAAGTGAGAGGCCCAATCCAGTTGTTGAGTGAAAGGTTGTTGGGAAACGTCTCTCTCCCTGATGGAAGTCGTCTGTTGAGTGAGATCCAGTTGATGTTGAAGAAGTACCAAGACGTGGCAAGCGAGCACCTGAAGAAGTCACAGTTGAAGATGACAACACCATGACAAGAAGTTCAGGGTCAAGTTGAAATGTTTTCAACAAGGTGATCTTGTTCTTGTTTTAAAATCCAGAGTGGAAACTGCTTTAGCTCATCATTTTGAAGGTCCGTTTGAAGTTGTCTGCAGACGTTCTGAGTTAACATATAAAATTAAAAGTCCGGCAGGACCCTTACAAGATTCTGGTAGTGCACATTAATACGTTAAAAGCATTTCAAGGCTCCAGGCCAGTGTCATGTGTGGTACAGGACACAGTCACCCCTGAGAACCATATATCTGATGACTTGTCTAATCATACCATTTGTAATTCTAGTTTTGAGATGATGGGACATTTGGATGAGGTTAAACAGGGAGACTTGAGAATGTTACTAGACCAGTATTGTAATCTGTTTGGAGAAGTTCCTACCCAGACCTCTGTTTGAGCCATGATATTCAGCTCATAGACACCACCCCTATTCGTATGCATCCGTATAGAGTTTCTCCAGAAAAAGAGAGATATTATCAGGAGGGAAGTAGAGTTCCTCTTGGAAAATGGTCTAGTTACACCCAGTCAGAGTTCCTGGTGTTCACCATGTTTGTTAGTTCCTAAACCGGATGGGAGTTGGCGCCTGTGTACTGATTACAGGCGGTTAAATAAAGTAACTGAAGTAGACACTTTCCCATTGCCATTACTTGAGGATTGTATCGACCAACTTGGTCACTGTCAACATATATCTAAACTTGATTTGTTCAAGGAATATCAAGTGCCTTTGACAAGTCGAGCTAGTGAGTATTCAGCTTTTGTAACACCTGATGGTTGTTTTCAGTATAACGTTATGCCTTTTGGTCTTCAAAATGCCCCAGCAACCTTCCAGAGATTAATGAATTTGTTGCTGCAGGATATTCCAAATTGCCGTGCTTATTTAGATGACATTGTTTTATTTAGTAATTCTTGGCAAGAACATTTGCAGGGTTTAAATTTGTTGTTTGCTAAGTTGCAAGAGACCAATTTTACTGTTACCCAAAAAAATGTAACTTTGCTAGAGGTACAATTGTTTATCTAGGGCACGAGGTTGGTCAAGGTAGGGTGATGCCTCTATCTGATAAAGTTAATGCCATTGTAAATTATCCTATCTTGACTAACAAAAAACAGGTTCAGCGATTTTTAGGGATGTGTGCCTATTATCGTAGGTATTGTAAGAACTTTTCTATGGTAGCTTCACCTCTGACTGATTTGTTGCAGCAGAGAGTTAGATTTAAGTGGACTACCCAGTGTCAAGAAACCTTTGATGGGTTAAAAAGTATCTTAACTTCATTCTCAATCGTCGCTAGTCCTGATTTTACTAAGCCTTTATTCATGTATATAGAAGCTTCTGATTTGGGTGCAGGTGCTGTCCTACTCCAGACTGGATGTGATAATGTTGAGCATCCTGTATACTATTTTTCGAGAAAGTTCTCTAGTACAGAGAGAAATTACTCTGTTGTTGAGAAGGAGGCTTATGCTCTTGTGTTGGCATGCAAGAAGTTTGAGGTATATTTACATGGAAATAAGGTTGATGTATATACCGACCATAATCCTTTAACCTTTATTGACAATGAAATCCATAATCTAAATTTTTTGAGGTGGTGTTTGTATTTACAGGAATTCAATCTCCATATTCATCATATTCCTGGCAAGTTAAATGTTCTGGCTGATGCTTTATCTAGATGTTTTCCCTGAGAAAACCTATGTGAAGAACCACCCTAAATTTCCTGATTTACTTGATGAGATAATGATTGTAATTACTTGTAAGTGCTGAGTTACTGGTAATTGATTTAAAACTTAAAGATGTGATATTCTTATTATATGTTTTATATATTGTAGTAGTTGATGCTGTAATTGTGCTTGCACCTTATATTTGTGCAGCTTATGAAGATTATTGTGAATATATGTTGTTCATGATGTGTTTTTGCTGTCTATGTCAGGTTATCTCGAGATGATTTCGGGGCTTTTTAGTGTCCCCGCGGCCCGGTCCTCGAACAGACCTCCACCTCAGGAGGCAGCCCGTGACAGCTGACTAACACCAAGGTACCTATTTTACTACTAGGTAACAGGGGCATAGGGTGAAAGGAACTCTGCCCATTTTTTCTCGCCGGCGCCTGGGATCAAACCCAGGACCACAGGATCACAAGTCCAGCGTGCTGTCCGCTCGACCGACCGGCTCCCTGTCTGTAAGAATGTGTACACTGTGTCTCACATTGTACTCATTTCTTGCGATGGAGGGATGTTATGACCACATATACACCAGTATGATCATACTGAGATTGGTGTATGAATGTGCTCAAGCTATACAGTGATATCTTGGTTGATAGCCTCGTATCACAAATATTGTGTATATGATGTAATCTCATGTTACCATATATTATTCTTATTTTATATATTAGCAATGTGTGACATACATTTCCAAGTCTATATTAATTCTGTATCAAAGATGTATGACATGTAATTGTGGATATATATATTAGATGTCTAGTTATAGCAGTAGCCTAGTGTCATAGATTTGAAAAACATTCTTGTATGTTTATTGTAAGTAATGCTACATCAATGCTATATAGGTAACATTATGTGGACCATGTTAGAGAGTGTATACATTTAGTTTCCATATGTATTCATCACATGTATACTGAGAAGATTCCATTTTAGTGTTGTACCTAGCATTGTCCCTGTTACCACCCTTGAGACTAAATAAGGTTCTTTTCCAAGCAGTGTAAATAATTATTTAAATCGGCCTTGCCAATACGTGTCTAGGGGGTACAAAAACTTCACTGCATAAAAAAGGGAGAACAATATATTTATGCTAAGGGGGACAAACAACAATTAAATGGGAAATATAATAGCCAGAAATATTCTCAAGCATGTAATATCATAAATAAAACTCCATATTGAGCCATGAGCAATATCACCAGAAAATGAATATAAAAGGGAATATACACAATCATCTAACCAGAGAGTTAGCCCAATAATAGCTAAAAATAACAGACACGACTGACTTAACTTAATACATGACTCCTCTCGACAAACGCCTCCACGCTACTGACTCACGCCTCGGTCCACAGGCCAAGCGTCTACTAACAAATCAACTAACTATCCACATAACATTGTGGAAATTCTAATAATAATTTGTAGTACTGATAATCAAGACATTATTAATCTTAAGAGTACATAATGACATTCTGTTAACAATAGAATTTAATGGCAACTAAATATTTGAATTAAATCAAGGTTAAATCATAAACACTCGCTTGACAACACATTCCCACGCTAGCCACACAGGAACCAACATGAAAATTCTAACACAAAAGCCTCATACGATATAATGCAACTCAGACACACTACAGCATGCTACAATATATCATATACAAAATCTCATATCATACAACTGGATGCTATAATAATTAGAGAATAAGACAATACAGTAATACAAGAATCAAGAGTAATGAGAGAATCTAGCAAGATTCGTAACATCCCTCCCGTCCCCTAAGAAAAAATGAAATTAACTGAAGGTTGATTTCATTTTTTGACTGCATGAAATATAACATGAAAATTACAACATGAAAATACTTCAACTAAATCAAGTACAAAGCAATGAAATTTCACACAGTAAAAAGAAAATACAAAATTTACATACTTCTTATGAATAAAGAACACTACATATTATGGCACTGCAACAGGAAATCCCTGGATAAGGCATCAGCGATAACATTTTGCCTCCCAGGAATATGACGAATTACAATATTGAATTCTTGCAGAATCAATGACCATCTAAGTATTCTCTGGTTTTTACACTTCATAGAGTTGATAAATGTCAATGGATTATGATCTGTATATACTACCACTTCATTTCCTGACAAATATGTCTCAAATTTCTTCTCTGCCAGTATTAAACAAAGTGCTTCTTTCTCAACTACAGAGTAATTAATTTGTGTCTTGTCAAACTTACATGAAAAATAATAAACAGGATCTTCTAACTCATCTGGTCCTACCTGGAACAAAACAGCACCTGCTCCTTGATCTGAAGCGTCTATGTGAAGAATAAAAGGTTTATCATACTGTGGACTAGCTAACACAGGTGAAGTAGAGAGAATCCCTTTCAACTTCTGAAAAGAGTTCTGACACTCCTGCGTCCACTTAAATTTTACCTGTTTCCTTAAAAGATTTGTTATGGGAGCAGCAACAATAGAAAAGTTTTTACAATACCTCCTATAATACGCACACATTCCAATAAATCTTTGTACAGACTTCTTATTTGTTAGGACTGGGTACTCCACAATTGCCTGAATCTTGTCGTGCAATGGGACTATCCTTCCTTGTCCGACCTCATGTCCTAAATACACTATAGTTCCTTTAGCCCAACTACATTTCTTCATATTGACAGTCAGATTAGCCTGTTGTAAAACATAAAACAATTTCTTTAAACTAGACATATGATCTATCCAATTCTTACTGAAAATCACAATGTCATCCAAATATGCCCTACAGTCTGGCACATCCTTCAACAAAGAATTCATTAATTTCTGAAAAGTGGCTGGAGCATTCCTTAATCCAAAAGGCATTACATTAAACTCGTAAGCTCCATCAGGAGTGATAAATGCTGTCACTTCCCTGGCAAAATCTGTAAGAGGTATCTGAATGATAACCCTTAGATAAATCTAATTTAGATACAAAGTTGGCATGACCTATAGTATCAACACATTCTTCTAATAAAGGTAAAGGATATACATCAACTACAGTTACCTGGTTGAGTTTTCTATAATCCACTACTAATCTCCACTTATCTTCTGGTTTTGGTACTAATAGGCATGGCGAACTCCAGGAACTCTGACTGGGTCTAATGAACCCATGTCGAAGAAGATAATCAACCTCCTCCTGGATGATACGACGTTTCTCGGGTGTCACTCGATAAGGGTGCAACCGAATTGGAGTCACATTTGTCAGGGTGATATCGTGAGTAATGAGAGAAGTCTGAGTGGGGACCTCCCCAAACAAGCTAGAAGACACCTCCAAAAGGTCCTGGAACTCTGCTCTCTCCTCCTCCTGCAAATGACTCAACAATTCTTCCCCGGAACTACTGGAATTAGACAAACAACTATTACTATCTTGCTCAGCAACACTCGACTCTTCAGGAATTACCTCCTCAGCAACACAACAAGCCACAATACTAGGCCCACAATAAGCCTTCAACCGGTTTACATGTACACTCATGGTCTGTCGTTTCTGCTTGGGATGGCAAACCTTGTAAGTAACTTCCCCAAGACGTTTTACTACTTGATACGGTCCTGCGAATTTATTAGACATAGACGTACCCATACGAGGCTTCAAGACCAATACCAAATCTCCTGGCTCAAAAACTCTGAGTTTGGCCTTGAACCTCTGGTCATGTTTCTGCTTCATTACCTGTTGTTGTTCACCTAGATGTCGTAAGGCCAACTCCCTCGTTCTGGACAACTTTCTCTTGACATCCGTCAGGTAACGCTCACTGCTCACCTGATGTCCGAATACAAGCTCGAATGGAGAACAGCCTAGTGCACTGTGCAATCCATCTCTAGCCGCAAATAAAACAAATGGCAGATTATCATCCCAATGTCTGGGTGAATCTTCCCCAGTTGCCGTCAACATTTTCTTGAGAGTTTGGTGGAACCGCTCGATTCCCCCCTGACTCTGAGGATGGTAAGGACTTGAAAAATTGTGTTTTATACCAAATGTATTACAAAATTGGGTAAAGGTGGTGGAACAAAAATTACTCCCATTATCAGTTTGAGTTACACGAGGCATACCAAATAGTGAGAAGAATCATTCCAACTGCCTTATAATGGTAGAAGCTCTAATATTACGTAAAGCATACGCTTCAGGGAACCTGGTGGTCATACATAAAATTGTAAACATATACATATTTCCGGATTTGGTACGGGGTAAAGGTCCGACACAATCCAGTACCACATGAGTAAAAGGCTCCTCTGGCACTACAATAGGGTATAAGGGTGCTCGTGGCATAGTCTGATTTGGCTTACCAACAGTATGACACACAGCACAGTTGTGGCAATATCTGACCACATCTTTTTTAAGTTTTGGCCAATAAAAAAGTTTACAGATCTTATGATACATACTGGTAATGCCTTGATGGTCTCCCATCAGGTCATCATGAGCAGCTTGCAATACCTGCTCCCTATACTCTGTTGGCACAACGAGCTGGGTGTTAGACTCACAATCCTCTGATGAGGGAGTTCCTGATGGTCTCCATCTTCTCATCAGACATTGATCCTTGAAATAACAACCCGTACTCTCCTCCAAAGTATCAATGGAGTCGGCTGCTTCTGCATAACACTCAGCTAGACTGGGATCAGTACTCTGTAACTTACGCAAGGTCTGGAACTCTACAACTGGAGCGAGCGGGCAAGGAACTGGTACCTGGACCACATCTTCCAGACCATCTGGGTCAGAATAAATTAGGGCTTTGGCACCGGCCTCACTCTCGACATCCACGTGAGCTATAAATGTATCTTCAAGGTCCACCTCCACCTCCCTGTCTGAAGGGGTCCTGGCCTCGAGAACATCCACCTTGGTAGTAGCAGGACTTACCACATTCTGCTTACCCATGGATCTGGTCACAACACAGGCTGGATAAATGACACCATCATCCTCATCTGGTTGAGCCAGTACTGCATTAGGTTTAGTATACATAACAGGACAATTGGTCCCACTAAATTGACACTTGTCAAAATCATTACCTACAATTATATCAATCCCAGGAATGGGCAACTGCTCACTGACTGCTACAGTGCACCAACCTGGTGTAATAGAAGAATTCAGGTTAACCTTAATTAGTGGTACACGCTGGATATGCCCTCCAAGTCCCTGCAATAACACTACCTCTCCAGTGTCTTCTGTGCTAACATCAGTAAGAACACGGCGAGAAATTAAAGACTGGGAAGCACCAGTGTCCTTTAACAACTGAACTGGTTTCCAGGTTCCACTAGTACATAATAAGGTTCCCGAATGTAGGTATGGATCAAAATTAGTCATCCACTTGAGCATGACTGAAGCAACATTGGCATTAATGGTTTGCAAACCCCTACTCATAATTAGACCAGTTGGTCTCAACTCTGGGTGCAAAGCATAACATGAATTTACCACATGACCTCTTCTCCTGCAATGCGTGCAATACCTGCTAGTGGTCGGAACAGCCGAACCCACTGCAGGCTTAATCACTACATTACTTGAGGTTGACAACCCTGTCGGTTGTTTCTCAGATTTAGGCTTTACAGGAGAAGGGTTAAGGGGAGAAGGTGAAGTAGCTGGTCGAGTCTGGAAAACATGTTGTTTATGAGCATAATGATTAGTCTTAGCATTGAAATGATTAATGGGTGCTCTAAAAGGCACTTTAGTAAGTAGTTCATGCTCATCAGCTAGCTTGGCTAATTTTATAAGATCAGTGGTTTGTCTATTTTCAGCCATAAACAAAGCTAATTTCTCTGGTAGACATCCCATTACTTCCTCAGTTACTATGAGGTCTCTCAAAGTCTCAAACTCTGTAATATTAAGTGCTTTAATCCATCTGTTAAAGTGATTTAATTTTACTCTTACAAAATCAGAAATAGTCTGGTCATGTGCTCTTTTTAAACTTCTGAATTTTATTCTATGTGCCTCTGGGATCTGCTGGTAGGCATTTAAAATACTTTGCTGAACAAATTTAAAATCGAAAGAATTCTCAGCAGGCAATGATGCAAATACCTCTTGAGCTTTACCCTTAAATTGTCCTTGTAAAATGCTAACCCATTGATCAACAGGCCAGTTCATGCTGACTGCTAGTTTCTCAAAATGCAAGAAAAATATTTCTGGATCTTCTTCATTAAACTTAGGTAAATCTACATGTTTACTGTATTTAGAAGAACTATTTGTACTCTCTGGATTATTACTAGTGTCACCCAAACCTGCCGCAATCCTCTGCTGTATTAACCTGTTATTATTTTCAGCCATAAACTGCTGAATTTCTAATTGTTTAGTCTGCTGCTCTGTTTGTTTAGTTTGTTGCTCTGCTAGACGTAACTGAGCCTCCAACTCGAGATGTCTTGTCTGGTTCTGCAACTCCAACCTTTCCTTATCTGCTTCCAACTCAAGTTGTTTTTGCTGGTTCTGCAACTCCAACTCAATTTGTTTTTGCTGGTTCTGCATCTGGCACCTCTGCTTGTCTGCTTCCAGCCTAGCCATTTCTTGTCACTTGACAAGAAATGCCACCTTGTCACTTGACTCTTCTTCTAAATCTCCTAAACACTCCTCGTCAAGTCTCTCCTCCTCCACCAAGTGTGTGACATTAACTCTTAACACTTGAGCTTTCAACATTTTACTGGAAACTGCTAGGTTCAATTTATCAACCAGCAATAACAAACCAGACGTCTTTAAGTCTTTAATTTTACCAAAATTTGGCTGCTCTACCAACGCAAACACCTGATCCTCCATGGTTGGCTCAATAATCACAACTTACACTTGAAACAATACTGAAAATTATGCTTGGCCCCTGGCACAAGCTGAACACTTACCTCAAATCGTGAAGCATTGAAAAGTTTTCACAGCAGCTCAGATTGAACAGATAATTTCACAGGCTTGATTAGGTGTCACTAGATAATCACAGAGTACCTAGGAAGGCAATTGCTATTAATAATTAGCACTGTTAATTGTACAAACATTACACGGAATTAAGGTTTAATATCCCGGACAGGCCCCCATTTGTTACCACCCTTGAGACTAAATAAGGTTCTTCTCCAAGCAGTGTAAATAATTATTTAAATTGGCCTTGCCAATATGTGTCTAGGGGGTACAAAAACTTCACTGCATAAAAAAGGGAGAACAATATATTTATGCTAAGGGGGACAAACATAACAATTAAATGGGAAATATAATAGCCAGAAATATTCTCAAGCATGCAATATCATAAATAAAACTCCTTATTGAGCCATGAGCAATATCACCAGAAAATGAATACATAAAAGGGAATATACACAATCATCTAACCAGAGAGTTAGCCCAATAATAGCTAAAAATAACAGACACGACTGACTTAACTTAATACATGACTCCTCTCGACAAACGCCTCCACGCTACTGACTCACGCCTCGGTCCACAGGCCAAGCGTCTACTAACAAATCAACTAACTATCCACAAAACATTGTGGAAATTCTAATAATAATTTGTAGTACTAATAATCAGGACATTATTAATCTTAAGAGTACATAATGACATTCTGTTAACAATAGAATTTAATGGCAACTAAATATTTGAATTAAATCAAGGTTCAATCATAAACACTCGCTTGACAACACATTCCCACGCTAGCCACACAGGAACCAACATGAAAATTCTAACACAAAAGCCTCATACTATATAATGCAACTCAGACACACTACAGCATGCTACAATATATCATATACAAAATCTCATATCATAGAACTGGATGCTATAATAATTAGAGAATAAGACAATACAGTAATACAAGAATCAAGAGTAATGAGAGAATCTAGCAAGATTCATAACATCCCTCCCGTCCCCTAAGAAAAAATGAAATTAACTGAAGGTTGATTTCATTTTTTGACTGCATGAAATATAACATGAAAATTACAACATGAAAATTGTGGGGGTTTTTCTTTTTTTTACTGTCACGACTGCAATGCGTACGTCGCCAATGTACATGTGGCAGACGCTTCACGAAGCTGTCGGAATTAGCAAAATAGAAAATACGAGAGCAACCGTACAGGGCCTGGGAGCAAGGTCGAGTTAGAGTCCTTGTGGGTCTCTTCTCAGACTAGCCTCACCTGGTCCTGCTCCACGTTGGTCGTTGGAATCTCCTCAATGATGTAACACTTTAAGGGACTCCTAGGGTCCTCATCAAATTTAGCTAGTTTAGGTAGTTTGACAGTCTTACCTTGTTCAACGTTAGTCTCCGTTGAACGACCACTTGTCTGCTCATCCTGCCTTGCTTGCAACTGCATGCGAGCTATGCGTTCAGTACTTTCTCGGTTCTGCTGATCAGTCCAGCGTTTGTTTTCTCTCTCTTGCTGATCAGTCCACAGTTTGCTTTCTCTGTCCTGCTGATCAGTCCAGAGTTTCATAGCTTGCTCTGCTACTTTATTCCCTTCGAATCCCAACTCCCTAACTTGGTTACGGTATTCCTCTAAGGTGAATAATTGCGAGCCTGTAATACCTACTCTTTGAGTTGGTGTCGTCCACAAGGACATTTTGGGCCGAGATTCTTCCCCATAGAATCCCCCCAACGGAGTATTTAAAGGGCTAGATTCCCGCGTGACTCCGTTTTCTTCCGCAGCGCGCGTGATTCTAGTGACATCATTCTCGGTGACGTCACCCACAGGGGTCTCTACCTCCAAGTTGTCTCTCACTGGGGTCTCTCCCACTGTGTTATCTCCCACTGGGGTCTCACCACCGATAGCTTCATCCAGTGTGATGAGACTCGTGCACGCCACCTCAGCACTACCCTGCATGTGTGCTTGTAGCATCACCTCTTCCACGGCCCTCAGGTGCTGTTCCACTCGTTCCTTACACTCTTGTTCAGTAAGAGTGTCGTAGTCGTCAGGTCTACGAGCGGTCAAGGCCAAGTGAAGATGCAGGTAGCGCTGTTTGTACTCTACACACTCAGACATACTGGTGGTGTGTGTACCTAACAGGGTGTTAAACATCCTCTGAATACTGCTCGTCACTTTTGAATTTTCAGGGAAAATTTAAGTGCGAAATTTTACTGTATAACCTAGCTCATAGGTTCCAACTAAGCCTAACACGTTGGGCGCCAGATGTGGGGTTTTTCTTTTTTTTACTGTCACGACTGCAATGCGTACGTCGCCAATGTACATGTGGCAGACGCTTCACGAAGCTGTCGGAATTAGCAAAATAGAAAATACGAGAGCAACCGTACAGGGCCTGGGAGCAAGGTCGAGTTAGAGTCCTTGTGGGTCTCTTCTCAGACTAGCCTCACCTGGTCCTGCCCCACGTTGGGCGCCAGATGTGGGATGTTTTCTTTTTTTTGCTGTCACGACTGCAATGCGTACGTCGCCAATGTACATGAGGCAGACGCTTCACGAAGCTGTCGGAATTAGCAGAATAGAAACTACGAGAGCAACCGTACAGGGCCTGGGAGCAAGGTCGAGTTAGAGTCCTTGTTGGTCTCTTCTCAGACTAGCCTCACCTGGTCCTGCTCCACGTTGGTCGTTGGAATCTCCTCAATGATGTAACACTTTAAGGGACTCCTAGGGTCCTCATCAAATTTATAGTTTAGTGACTTACAGGCAACTCGGTGTTGAAGACACTTAGAGCTGAAGGCTTGAGTAATATTGGCAGTATTCAGAAGTGGTTCAACGGAAACACCGCATAAAGCTTAACAGTAGTTTATTTACTAACTTAACCACTAATACACAGGGTGCTTGATTTACTTTCGATTGGCGTCAGCAAAGCTATGGTTGCATTAGCGAGACTCTTGACGTCTGGCTAATCGACTCGTATCCACTCGTGGAGAAACACCTAACTTAACACAGTTGACAGCCAATCACTAACACGGCAACCTAACTGCCGGTATGCAAAGGGATCACAAGAGTTCCAACCGGATACTCGGTAATGATGATATGCAATAAACACAATAATAATCACACAATAACTAAATGTGTGGTGTATGTGAAGCTCACATCCACAGACGAGTGAAATGCTGTGATACCACACAGATAAACACGCATACACCGTCGATTCACCTATAACCTGCGACAGGTATAAAAGGTGAGAACTGTGGTTGATCCCTCAGATCAACACAGACACAATAAACAATGACAAGATCTTGTACTTACAGATAAGGTACCTTTCCTTACGCACTCACTCAGACTCGTTTATACAAGCACTCGTAGGTGGCCTGATAGCTGGTTCCGCTCGTAGACACGGAGGGTACTCGCATTATCTTGAGATGATTTCGTGAGTAGGGCGTGCTGTATGCTTAACAGACAGACACACACGCACACACTGGCACTGACGGTGCGTGAGGTGGTGACGTCACGTAGGAGCTAGGGCGGCGGCGGCTGGCGGCGGGCGCTCGAGGCGGCGGCTGGCGGCGGTACCATGCACTACACTGTACACTGTGGTAATGTCACACACAGATTACTTAGGCGGCGGCACTGCCTTAGTTCACTCTAGGTCACTCACGACGATCTTTGTCACCAGGGGTTACCTGATACCAGTCTGTTTCGCTCTGGATATTTGTCACTTTAGGCTTCTAAACAATATATTCCCACTCGTGATTCTGGCGAGTGTGTGGTATATCGCAAAGACGCTGAGTTAACTTGACGGTGAGGGATAGACGGTGATCAGTCTATTGGCCGGTAGAACAGAACACGTCCTCTGGGTATGGTCGCTCTCACGTGAATGAGTTTGCAAGGGTGCCGGGCATCTCGTGGCACACAACACAAAAGGAGTTACAATTTGACCAATAGCATTGCAGCAAATGAGCGGGAACCAATCATATTAGCTCGTTCGATGAGCAGTAGCAGGAGTGACGTCATGAACACGTCATAGATGTTATTCTCCATGCGCCGGTTGAGGTTGACCCCAGAGGTCAGACGCTGCTGGCGCCTTCCCCTCTCACACTCTCCTCCAGGCCATGTACTCACTGACCCTATGGTGGCAAGTAAGCTTAGCTCCCTGTATCTACTTTGTGCCTAGACATGCGGCGGCCTACGTATTTTAACAGTGTTCCTGGTTAAGTGGGCATTCTGGAGATACCCAACATGCTAGGTCACTATCCAGGATTAAGAGAGATAGGCTTTGTGCACGAAGATCTGTGCACTGCAATGCCATTCAAGTCAGCTGTGGGAGCATCTTGGGAGACATACTCCCACAAAAATACTTCAACTAAATCAAGTACAAAGCAATGAAATTTCACACAGTAAAAAGAAAATACAAAATTTACATACTTCTTATGAATAAAGAACACTACATATTATGGCACTGCAACAGGAAATCCCCTGGATAAGGCATCAGCGATAACATTTTGCCTCCCAGGAATATGACGAATTACAATATTGAATTCTTGCAGAATCAATGACCATCTAAGTATTCTCTGGTTTTTACACTTCTTAGAGTTGATAAATGTCAATGGATTATGATCTGTATATACTACCACTTCATTTCCTGACAACTATGTCTCAAATTTCTTCTCTGCCAGTATTAAACAAAGTGCTTCTTTCTCAACTACAGAGTAATTAATTTGTGTCTTGTCAAACTTACATGAAAAATAATAAACAGGATGTTCTAACTCATCTGGTTCTACTTGGAACAAAACAGCACCTGCTCCTAGATCTGTAGCATCTATGTGAAGAATAAAAGGTTTATCATACTGTGAACTAGCTAACACAGGTGAAGTAGAGAGAATCCCTTTCAACTTCTGAAAAGAGTTCTGACACTCCTGCGTTCACTTAAATTTTACCTGTTTCCTTAAAAGATTTGTTATGGAAGCAGCAACTATAGAAAAGTTTTTACAATACCTCCTATAATACGCACACATTCCAATAAATCTTTGTACAGACTTCTTATTTGTTAGGACTGGGTACTCCATAATTGCCTGAATCTTGTCGTGCAATGGGACTATCCTTCCTTGTCCGACCTCATGTCCTAAATACACTATAGTTCCTTTAGCCCAACTACATTTCTTCATATTGACAGTCAGATTAGCCTGTTGTAAAACATATAACAATTTCTTTAAACTAGACATATGATCTATCCAATTCTTACTGAAAATCACAATGTCATCCAAATATGCCCTACAGTCTGGCACATCCTTCAACAAAGAATTCATTAATTTCTGAAAAGTGGCTGGAGCATTCCTTAATCCAAAAGGCATTACATTAAACTCGTAAGCTCCATCAGGAGTGATAAATGCTGTCACTTCCCTGGCAAAATCTGTAAGAGGTATCTGAATGATAACCCTTAGATAAATCTAATTTAGATACAAAGTTGGCATGACCTATAGTATCAACACATTCTTCTAATAAAGGTAAAGGATATACATCAACTACAGTTACCTGGTTGAGTTTTCTATAATCCACTACTAATCTCCACTTATCTTCTGGTTTTGGTACTAATAGGCATGGCGAACTCCAGGAACTCTGACTGGGTCTAATGAACCCAGTCGAAGAAGATAATCAACCTCCTCCTGGATGATACGACGTTTCTCGGGTGTCACTCGATAAGGGTGCAACCGAATTGGAGTCACATTTGTCAGGGTGATATCGTGAGTAATGAGAGAAGTCTGAGTGGGGACCTCCCCAAACAAGCTAGAAGACACCTCCAAAGGGTCCTGGAACTCTGCTCTCTCCTCCTCCTGCAAATGACTCAACAATTCTTCCCCGGAACTACTGGAATTAGACAAACAACTATTACTATCTTGCTCAGCAAGACTCGACTCTTCAGGAATTACCTCCTCAGCAACACAACAAGCCACAATACTAGGCCCACAATAAGCCTTCAACCGGTTTACATGTACACTCATGGTCTGTCGTTTCTGCTTGGGATGGCAAACCTTGTAAGTAACTTCCCCAAGACGTTTTACTACTTGATACGGTCCTGCGAATTTATTAGACATAGACGTACCCATACGAGGCTTCAAGACCAATACCAAATCTCCTGGCTCAAAAACTCTGAGTTTGGCCTTGAACCTCTGGTCATGTTTCTGCTTCATTACCTGTTGTTGTTCACCTAGATGTCGTAAGGCCAACTCCCTCGTTCTGGACAACTTTCTCTTGACATCCGTCAGGTAACGCTCACTCTGCCTGGCTGTAACATCTCCCAACAATTTCTCATATAACATTTTTAAAGTCCTCTCACCTGATGTCCGAATACAAGCTCGAATGGAGAACAGCCTAGTGCACTGTGCAATCCATCTCTAGCCGCAAATAAAACAAATGGCAGATTATCATCCCAATGTCTGGGTGAATCTTCCCCAGTTGCCGTCAACATTTTCTTGAGAGTTTGGTGGAACCGCTCGATTCCCCCCTGACTCTGAGGATGGTAAGGACTTGAAAAATTGTGTTTTATACCAAATGTATTACAAAATTGGGTAAAGGTGGTGGAACAAAAATTACTCCCATTATCAGTTTGAGTTACACGAGGCATACCAAATAGTGAGAAGAATCATTCCAACTGCCTTATAATGGTAGAAGCTCTAATATTACGTAAAGCATACGCTTCAGGGAACCTGGTGGTCATACATAAAATTGTAAACATATACATATTTCCGGATTTGGTACGGGGTAAAGGTCCGACACAATCCAGTACCACATGAGTAAAGGCTCCTCTGGCACTACAATAGGGTATAAGGGTGCTCGTGGCACAGTCTGATTTGGCTTACCAACAGTTTGACACACAGCACAGTTGTGGCAATATCTGACCACATCTTTTTTAAGTTTTGGCCAATAAAAAAGTTTACAGATCTTATGATACATACTGGTAATGCCTTGATGGTCTCCCATCAGGTCATCATGAGCAGCTTGCAATACCTGCTCCCTATACTCTGTTGGCACAACGAGCTGGGTGTTAGACTCACAATCCTCTGATGAGGGAGTTCCTGATGGTCTCCATCTTCTCATCAGACATTGATCCTTGAAATAACAACCCGTACTCTCCTCCAAAGTATCAATGGAGTCGGCTGCTTCTGCATAACACTCAGCTAGACTGGGATCAGTACTCTGTAACTTACGCAAGGTCTGGAACTCTACAACTGGAGCGAGCGGGCAAGGAACTGGTACCTGGACCACATCTTCCAGACCATCTGGGTCAGAATAAATTAGGGCTTTGGCACCGGCCTCACTCTCGACATCCACGTGAGCTATAAATGTATCTTCAAGGTCCACCTCCACCTCCCTGTCTGAAGGGTCCTGGCCTCGAGAACATCCACCTTGGTAGTAGCAGGACTTACCACATTCTGCTTACCCATGGATCTGGTCACAACACAGGCTGGATAAATGACACCATCATCCTCATCTGGTTGAGCCAGTACTGCATTAGGTTTAGTATACATAACAGGACAATTGGTCCCACTAAATTGACACTTGTCAAAATCATTACCTACAATTATATCAATCCCAGGAATGGGCAACTGCTCACTGACTGCTACAGTGCACCAACCTGGTGTAATAGAAGAATTCAGGTTAACCTTAATTAGTGGTACACGCTGGATATGCCCTCCAAGTCCCTGCAATAACACTACCTCTCCAGTGTCTTCTGTGCTAACATCAGTAAGATCACGGCGAGAAATTAAAGACTGGGAAGCACCAGTGTCCTTTAACAACTGAACTGGTTTCCAGGTTCCACTAGTACATAATAAGGTTCCCGAATGTAGGTATGGATCAAAATTAGTCATCCACTTGAGCATGACTGAAGCAACATTGGCATTAATGGTTTGCAAACCCCTACTCATAATTAGACCAGTTGGTCTCAACTCTGGTGCAAAGCATAACATGAATTTACCACATGACCTCTTCTCCTGCAATGCGTGCAATACCTGCTAGTGGTCGGAACAGCCGAACCCACTGCAGGCTTAATCACTACATTACTTGAGGTTGACAACCCTGTCGGTTGTTTCTCAGATTTAGGCTTTACAGGAGAAGGTGAAGTAGCTGGTCGAGTCTGGAAAACATGTTGTTTATGAGCATAATGATTAGTCTTAGCATTGAAATGATTAATGGGTGCTCTAAAAGGCACTTTAGTAAGTAGTTCATGCTCATCAGCTAGCTTGGCTAATTTTATAAGATCAGTGGTTGTCTATTTTCAGCCATAAACAAAGCTAATTTCTCTGGTAGACATCCCATTACTTCCTCAGTTACTATGAGGTCTCTCAAAGTCTCAAACTCTGTAATATTAAGTGCTTTAATCCATCTGTTAAAGTGATTTAATTTTACTCTTACAAAATCAGAAATAGTCTGGTCATGTGCTCTTTTTAAACTTCTGAATTTTATTCTATGTGCCTCTGGGATCTGCTGGTAGGCATTTAAAATACTTTGCTGAACAAATTTAAAATCGAAAGAATTCTCAGCAGGCAATGATGCAAATACCTCTTGAGCTTTACCCTTAAATTGTCCTTGTAAAATGCTAACCCATTGATCAACAGGCCAGTTCATGCTGACTGCTAGTTTCTCAAAATGCAAGAAAAATATTTCTGGATCTTCTTCATTAAACTTAGGTAAATCTACATGTTTACTGTATTTAGAAGAACTATTTGTACTCTGGATTATTACTAGTGTCACCCAAACCTGCCGCAATCCTCTGCTGTATTAACCTGTTATTATTTTCAGCCATAAACTGCTGAATTTCTAATTGTTTAGTCTGCTGCTCTGTTTGTTTAGTTTGTTGCTCTGCTAGACGTAACTGAGCCTCCAACTCGAGATGTCTTGTCTGGTTCTGCAACTCCAACCTTTCCTTATCTGCTTCCAACTCAAGTTGTTTTTGCTGGTTCTGCAACTCCAACTCAAGTTGTTTTTGCTGGTTCTGCAACTGCAACCTCTGCTTGTCTGCTTCCAGCCTAGCCATTTCTTGTCACTTGACAAGAAATGCCACCTTGTCACTTGACTCTTCTTCTAAATCTCCTAAACACTCCTCGTCAAGTCTCTCCTCCTCCACCAAGTGTGTGACATTAACTCTTAACACTTGAGCTTTCAACATTTTACTGGAAACTGCTAGGTTCAATTTATCAGCCAGCAATAACAAACCAGACGTCTTTAAGTCTTTAATTTTACCAAAATTTGGCTGCTCTACCAACGCAAACACCTGATCCTCCATGGTTGGCTCAATAATCACAACTTACACTTGAAACAATACTGAAAATTATGCTTGGCCCCTGGCACAAGCTGAACACTTACCTCAAATCGTGAAGCGTTGAAAAGTTTTCACAGCAGCTCAGATTGAACAGATAATTTCACAGGCTTGATTAGGTGTCACTAGATAATCACAGAGTACCTAGGAAGGCAATTGCTATTAATAATTAGCACTGTTAATTGTACAAACATTACAGGGAATTAAGGTTTAATATCCCGGACAGGCCCCCATTTGTTACCACCCTTGAGACTAAATAAGGTTCTTCTCCAAGCAGTGTAAATAATTATTTAAATTGGCCTTGCCAATATGTGTCTAGGGGGTACAAAAACTTCACTGCATAAAAAAGGGAGAACAATATATTTATGCTAAGGGGGACAAACATAACAATTAAATGGGAAATATAATAGCCAGAAATATTCTCAAGCATGCAATATCATAAATAAAACTCCTTATTGAGCCATGAGCAATATCACCAGAAAATGAATACATAAAAGGGAATATACACAATCATCTAACCAGAGAGTTAGCCCAATAATAGCTAAAAATAACAGACACGACTGACTTAACTTAATACATGACTCCTCTCGACAAACGCCTCCACGCTACTGACTCACGCCTCGGTCCACAGGCCAAGCGTCTACTAACAAATCAACTAACTATCCACAAAACATTGTGGAAATTCTAATAATAATTTGTAGTACTAATAATCAGGACATTATTAATCTTAAGAGTACATAATGACATTCTGTTAACAATAGAATTTAATGGCAACTAAATATTTGAATTAAATCAAGGTTAAATCATAAACACTCGCTTGACAACACAT
Source organism: Procambarus virginalis (assembly GCA_020271785.1). NCBI lineage: Eukaryota > Metazoa > Arthropoda > Malacostraca > Decapoda > Cambaridae > Procambarus > Procambarus virginalis. The sequence continues at coordinate 13,959 of WNGS01005127.1, read as the reverse complement.
TCCCACGCTAGCCACACAGGAACCAACATGAAAATTCTAACACAAAAGCCTCATACTATATAATGCAACTCAGACACACTACAGCATGCTACAATATATCATATACAAAATCTCATATCATACAACTGGATGCTATAATAATTAGAGAATAAGACAATACAGTAATACAAGAATCAAGAGTAATGAGAGAATCTAGCAAGATTCATAACATCCCTCCCGTCCCCTAAGAAAAAATGAAATTAACTGAAGGTTGATTTCATTTTTTGACTGCATGAAATATAACATGAAAATTACAACATGAAAATACTTCAACTAAATCAAGTACAAAGCAATGAAATTTCACACAGTAAAAAGAAAATACAAAATTTACATACTTCTTATGAATAAAGAACACTACATATTATGGCACTGCAACAGGAAATCCCCTGGATAAGGCATCAGCGATAACATTTTGCCTCCCAGGAATATGACGAATTACAATATTGAATTCTTGCAGAATCAATGACCATCTAAGTATTCTCTGGTTTTTACACTTCTTAGAGTTGATAAATGTCAATGGATTATGATCTGTATATACTACCACTTCATTTCCTGACAATATGTCTCAAATTTCTTCTCTGCCAGTATTAAACAAAGTGCTTCTTTCTCAACTACAGAGTAATTAATTTGTGTCTTGTCAAACTTACATGAAAAATAATAAACAGGATGTTCTAACTCATCTGGTTCTACTTGGAACAAAACAGCACCTGCTCCTAGATCTGAAGCGTCTATGTGAAGAATAAAAGGTTTATCATACTGTGGACTAGCTAACACAGGTGAAGTAGAGAGAATCCCTTTCAACTTCTGAAAAGAGTTCTGACACTCCTGCGTTCACTTAAATTTTACCTGTTTCCTTAAAAGATTTGTTATGGGAGCAGCAACTATAGAAAAGTTTTTACAATACCTCCTATAATACGCACACATTCCAATAAATCTTTGTACAGACTTCTTATTTGTTAGGACTGGGTACTCCACAATTGCCTGAATCTTGTCGTGCAATGGGACTATCCTTCCTTGTCCGACCTCATGTCCTAAATACACTATAGTTCCTTTAGCCCAACTACATTTCTTCATATTGACAGTCAGATTAGCCTGTTGTAAAACATAAAACAATTTCTTTAAACTAGACATATGATCTATCCAATTCTTACTGAAAATCACAATGTCATCCAAATATGCCCTACAGTCTGGCACATCCTTCAACAAAGAATTCATTAATTTCTGAAAAGTGGCTGGAGCATTCCTTAATCCAAAAGGCATTACATTAAACTCGTAAGCTCCATCAGGAGTGATAAATGCTGTCACTTCCCTGGCAAAATCTGTAAGAGGTATCTGAATGATAACCCTTAGATAAATCTAATTTAGATACAAAGTTGGCATGACCTATAGTATCAACACATTCTTCTAATAAAGGTAAAGGATATACATCAACTACAGTTACCTGGTTGAGTTTTCTATAATCCACTACTAATCTCCACTTATCTTCTGGTTTTGGTACTAATAGGCATGGCGAACTCCAGGAACTCTGACTGGGTCTAATGAACCCATGTCGAAGAAGATAATCAACCTCCTCCTGGATGATACGACGTTTCTCGGGTGTCACTCGATAAGGGTGCAACCGAATTGGAGTCACATTTGTCAGGGTGATATCGTGAGTAATGAGAGAAGTCTGAGTGGGGACCTCCCCAAACAAGCTAGAAGACACCTCCAAAGGGTCCTGGAACTCTGCTCTCTCCTCCTCCTGCAAATGACTCAACAATTCTTCCCCGGAACTACTGGAATTAGACAAACAACTATTACTATCTTGCTCAGCAACACTCGACTCTTCAGGAATTACCTCCTCAGCAACACAACAAGCCACAATACTAGGCCCACAATAAGCCTTCAACCGGTTTACATGTACACTCATGGTCTGTCGTTTCTGCTTGGGATGGCAAACCTTGTAAGTAACTTCCCCAAGACGTTTTACTACTTGATACGGTCCTGCGAATTTATTAGACATAGACGTACCCATACGAGGCTTCAAGACCAATACCAAATCTCCTGGCTCAAAAACTCTGAGTTTGGCCTTGAACCTCTGGTCATGTTTCTGCTTCATTACCTGTTGTTGTTCACCTAGATGTCGTAAGGCCAACTCCCTCGTTCTGGACAACTTTCTCTTGACATCCGTCAGGTAACGCTCACTCTGCCTGGCTGTAACATCTCCCAACAATTTCTCATATAACATTTTAAAAGTCCTCTCACCTGATGTCCGAATACAAGCTCGAATGGAGAACAGCCTAGTGCACTGTGCAATCCATCTCTAGCCGCAAATAAAACAAATGGCAGATTATCATCCCAATGTCTGGGTGAATCTTCCCCAGTTGCCGTCAACATTTTCTTGAGAGTTTGGTGGAACCGCTCGATTCCCCCCTGACTCTGAGGATGGTAAGGACTTGAAAAATTGTGTTTTATACCAAATGTATTACAAAATTGGGTAAAGGTGGTGGAACAAAAATTACTCCCATTATCAGTTTGAGTTACACGAGGCATACCAAATAGTGAGAAGAATCATTCCAACTGCCTTATAATGGTAGAAGCTCTAATATTACGTAAAGCATACGCTTCAGGGAACCTGGTGGTCATACATAAAATTGTAAACATATACATATTCCGGATTTGGTACGGGGTAAAGGTCCGACCACAATCCAGTACCACATGAGTAAAGGCTCAAGGAAA